>SSNR01000276.1:411407-527196 GCA_006937965.1 Callopanchax toddi | reverse complement strand
TGTCAGAAAGACATCATTTTATTATGATGACAGATGTGAACACAGCTGTGTTACTCACTGGTCGGACTGGTGACCAGATAACGGTACCTTTCCTCCTACAGCCAAAGTGAGGAGGAGTCTTTGTAGAAAATAATCAGTGGGATAGGACGCTCTGACCGTCAGAAGGTTTAAACGGTGTCAGTGGGCCTGCTGATCTATAGTGTAACGGACCGGTCAGACCATAGTGTCGGGACAGAGACAGGAAACGCTCAGAGAGAGTCCGTCCATGCCTGGCTGACAGAGCATGGACGTTTTCTACCTGAACTCTACCAAGGACCGCGACGCGCGACTGGTTCGGAGCCCGGCCGCACCCTCCAAGCTGAACCCAGGTCCGAGCAGGTCCAGTTCAATGGAAGGGTGTGTGACAGGTGCGCGAGCTTATCGCGGGCCCGCAGTAACGTTTGAGCGTCTCCAAACGCGCACGTTTCTCCTGACCGGGGACCGGTTTTGCCCGCGCAGTCCGGACAGACCCAGATCCAGACCCAGAAGATCTGGATCTGGGTCTGGATCCGGATCGGAGTCCGCCATGGTCTAAAGGCTTATTATGTGTAATTTAACGATATGGATGAATAAATAAGAAAATAATAAGCATTTATTGATCCTCTTCTCACTGATTTGGACTCTCACTGTTTGAGGAACAGATTTGTAATCTGAGGTTTTATCCCCCCCCACAAACCTTTATTGATGTTTTTTTTTTAAAACGGTGTTGCATTCAACACACAAATAATAAATTTCAAAAAGTAAATAGATTGAAAAAGTCAATCTCTTTGGCATTAAAGCAGCACTCTGGAGGATTTCATTAAGAGAGCAGTTTTTGAATCTAGCGTCCAAAGGCTCCTCCTCAAAACATCTCGACACGCGCGTCCGGTCGCGTGTGTGCGCATGCACACGGCGCATATACGTTGCGGGCATGATCTGTACAGCTCAGTGTGTAGGGTTTAATCACTCACAGTTCACAATCTTATCCCAACAACACTACGAGGGTCTGATGAGCCCTCTCTGTCCCTGCTGCTTCTGATATTAGCTCTGTTAGCACCGAGCTGCTGCTGGACTCTGAGGCTGAACTTGACTCGGCCCTGGATGAACTTTCTGACCAAAATAAATGCGTAACCCTGTCAAGCCTTGCCATTCTGTGAGGTGAAAGGTTTAAAAATAAAAATAAATCGCCCCGGTCCTATTTTCTCACGTAATAGCAAAACCGCAGACTCGGCACAGTTTAGGACACAGATCAGTTCTTTTTAAACATAGTTTCTCACATTGACCGAATACGGACTTTAAACAGAACTCACCTCGTCTCTTTCAGCGCTCGTATCAGACCCCCCAGTCGCGGACCCTCTGCTCCTCTCTGTTCAGCCAAGCGAATATTTTCGTGTATAATCCATCACATGATGTTTGGTTCAGAACAGCTTCTACCACTCTTGTGTAATCGCTACTTTGGGAAATTGACTTGCTCGTATTTTAGCCGTAATATATTATAGAATCTGGCCAGTGCGTTTAGCGGCTCGACTCAAAAGCAGGAAGTAAACACAGCTCGAGGCAACGGGGATTGGTCAAAACTTTTTCAAATGGCGGCGATTGGTCAAAAAAGAAGGTGACGCACAACAAACGCCAAGATGATTGGTCAGATTTGGGAGAAAGTTGCGGTGATTAGTGAAATTCCAAGGCCGCAAACATTAATAATAGAATCAAATTTTTATATTTTTCAATCGATTGATAATCGTTCCTGTCTGCATATCGATGCATCGGAAAAACGAGTTTATCTCCCACCCCTACACACAGCCTTGTGGGACTCCTGTGTTCACGGTGATGCTGCTCGAGGTGTTGTTGCCGACTTGTACTGCTTGTTGCCTCTAACTGAGAAAGTCTAGCAGCCAGTTACAGAGGGAGGTGCTGAGGCAGTTTGTCAAGTTTGTAGATTAGTTGTTGTGGTATTATGGTGTTGAAGGCTGAACTGAAGTCTGAACAGTATTCTTACGTATGAGTCTTTCCTGTCCAAGTGAGTGAGAGCTGGGTGGAGGACAGAGCAGATTGCATCCTGATGTATGAGAGAAGGGGACACATTATAGTGAGTTGAGATAAAATCCAAATTATCTGTATGATTTGACAAAATAACTTTTCAATAAATTTGTTCAGTGCAGGATTGATCTTAGAAAGTTACAATGACCCAAACAATTAATAGGTCTCATCAAAACAGATTTCTCTGATAAATCTTCCACTTGAAAACACATTAGCAGAAGAGAGACGCAGGGTAATTAAAGACTCCTTTGTTGTGATTGCAGATAGATTTTGAGCTATGTGAAAAATTAAAGCAACACTCATTTACAGTGGGGCAAAAAAGTATTTGGTCAGCCACCGATTGTGCAAGTTCTCCCACTTAAAATGATGGCAGAGGTCAGTAATTTTCATCATAGGTACACTTCAACTGTGAGAGACAGAATGTGAAAAAAAAATCCATGAATTCACATGGTAGGATTTTTAAAGAATTTATTTGTAAATTAGGGTGGAAAATAAGTATTTGGTCACTTCAAACAAGGAAAATCTCTGGCTCTCACAGACCTGTAACGTCTTCTTTAAGAAGCTTTTCTGTCCTCCACTCGTTACCTGTATTAATGGCACCTGTTTGAACTCATTATCTGTATAAAAGACACCTGTCCACAGCCTCAAACAGTCAGACTCCAAACTCCACTATGGCCAAGACCAAAGAGCTTTCGAAGGACACCAGGAAAAGAATTGTAGACCTGCACCAGACTGGGAAGAGTGAATCTACAATAGGCAAGCAGCTTGGTGTGAAAAAATCAACTGTGGGAGCAATTATCAGAAAATGGAAGACATACAAGACCACTGATAATCTCCCTCGATCTGGGGCTCCACGCAAGATCTCATCCCGTGGGGTCAAAATGATCATGAGAACGGTGAGCAAAAATCCCAGAACCACACGGGGGGACCTGGTGAATGACCTGCAGAGAGCTGGGACCAAAGTAACAAAGGTCACCATCAGTAACACACTACAACGGCAGGGAATCAAATCCTGCAGTGCCAGACGTGTTCCGCTGCTGAAGCCAGTGCATGTCCAGGCCCGTCTGAAGTTTGCCAGAGAGCACATGGATGATACAGCAGAGGATTGGGAGAATGTCATGTGGTCAGATGAAACCAAAGTAGAACTTTTTGGTCTAAACTCAACTTGTCGTGTTTGGAGGAAGAAGAATACTGAGTTGCATCCCAAGAACACCATACCTACTGTGAAGCGTGGGGGGGGAACATCATGCTTTGGGGCTGTTTTTCTGCTAAGGGGACAGGACGACTGATCCGTGTTAAGGAAAGAATGAATGGGGCCATGTATCGTGAGATTTTGAGCCAAAACCTCCTTCCATCAGTGAGAGCTTTGAAGATGAAACATGGCTGGGTCTTCCAACATGACAATGATCCCAAACACACTGCCCGGGCAACAAAGGAGTGGCTCCGTAAGAAGCATTTGAAAGTCCTGGAGTGGCCTAGCCAGTCTCCAGACCTCAACCCCATAGAAAATCTGTGGAGGGAGTTGAAAGTCCGTGTTGCTCGGCGACAGCCCCAAAACATCACTGCTCTCGAGAAGATCTGCATGGAGGAATGGGCCAAAATACCAGCTACTGTGTGTGCAAACCTGGTGAAGACCTATAGTAATCGTTTGACCAGTGGCGGCTGGTGAAATTTTTTGGGGGTGGGGCGCATTTTTGCAAGTCAGTTTTCAGATGCCCAAAACCCACATCTCACCACTAGATCAGGGAATGAAGCAAAATATTTTCATCTGACTGCAGTAGCGTAGCCAGAAATAGATTTTCGGCCGGGCCTAATAAACAATGGGTGGGCCCAAAAATGTAATTCAAAATAAGTGTATTTGTAAATGTCACTTTTGTTTAA
Organism: Callopanchax toddi; assembly: GCA_006937965.1. NCBI lineage: Eukaryota > Metazoa > Chordata > Actinopteri > Cyprinodontiformes > Nothobranchiidae > Callopanchax > Callopanchax toddi. Next base: position 523,260 of record SSNR01000276.1, on the reverse strand, counting down.
GCAAATATGTCTATACAGTGATTCCTAGTTTATTCTGGAGTTACGTTCTAAAAATAACCCGCAGATGCGGTGAAGTCCGCCAAGAATCAGTTTTATATTTTTACCATGATTCCAGAAGTTTTAAGCCTGTAAAACTCCTCACTACACACTTCTCTCAGACAGGCATGAACATTTTCACACTGATCTCGTTTAAACACAACCTGACCATCAGAACGGAAGAATACATAATTTAAATGATGTTTCTGATCGCGTCTGACGGACACCTGCTCGTTGCGGTAAAAAAAAAAAACAGCTGTTGCTGAGAGCTGCTCTGTGTTTATCACTAGAGGTCTCAATTTCATCCCGATTAATCTGTGCTCTCTGATTAATGTCAGGCATATACCTTTATACCAATACGTTAATTATTTCAGGTCGGACACACACAGAGCACACACAGAGAGAGAGAGAGAGGAAAAAGAGAGGAGCGGAGAGCGCACCGTTTGGAGACATCATGCTGCTCCATGGTTCTGATTCTGCAGTCTGTCAATCAGTTAAAAACATCTTTTCTACCTGTAAAAGTCTAGATTTTCATTCCCACCTTGCTGCAGAAAAGAAGCTCATAAAGGGAAGGGAGCATAAGGGCGCTACTCATCCAGACTCTTGGTCAGCGCGCAAAAGGGAGTCAGGACGCACTGCGCTCCGCTCCATGGAGGAGATTGTCAGGACGCATGAACACTGCGCTGTAAAAAAAGTTTAAAGCATGCAAAGTTGCACAAAATATTCCGTGAAAGTACAAGGCTGCAGAGATCATTTAAAGGTATTATTATTATTATTATTATCTCTTTAATTACTATTAATAAATGAAATGGAATTGTTTCGATTGAACAATTTACATATAGATGTTTAAGCACCTTAAAGTGTTACATTTTCTGTTTAATAGAAGCACAGTTTGTTGTTATTTTGGTTTAAATTCGTCAGTACTCATTAGATTAATAGTAATTCACCATATAAAACACTTTTAATGTAAAATAAAAGAGAAAAAAATAAAACATGGACTTTAAAATAAAAGTTTTAAAAAATTTAATTTTGACAATTAAATAAATAGATTCCATACAGCCCTATAATATATAATCATTTTCCAAAAAGGACTAAAGCTGCTCTGAAAAGTTATTTTGAGTTAAGGCCACTGAGAGCAAAAAGATAAAGTCTTCATATTAAAGATTATATAAAGGTTGATCTGGAATTCATAAATGAATGAGTGAATCTGAATTATAAGTAAGTCAATTTTATTTATATAGCACCTTTCACAGAAACAAATCACAAAGTGCTTCACAAAAACATCAAAAATTAAAACATGATTAAAGACAAAGAACCAAAAACATCAAGCAAGGAATGCAAATAAAAGATTTACTTAAAAGCAGTTTTAAATAGGGGTGCACCGATCGATCGATCACGTTAATTTGAGGGGATCGTAAATCGACCATATTCCCATGCGATCGTCGATCTTGGTTATAGGCTTTTAAATCAGCTTTTTTCTCCTGTTCCCGGGAGGTGCAGACTGCCTCCCTCTCTTCCGCGTGCTACATCACGTCCGTCAGGGTTTCCCCCAGCGCTTTATAAGCCTGGCGGCCCGCCAGACTTTCATCGGACCCCGCCAGGCTAAACCTCAGAGAAGTTGTACCCGAGACAAAAGCTAACAGCTGCTAGCGTGGCTGCTAACGCTTCAAACTACAACAAAGTGAGCTGGTTCAGCTCTCTACTCGTCTCTTTCTCTATAGTTGCAGTCCATATGACAGAAAAAGCAAAAACGGAGTTCACTGATCTGAGAGCGGACAGCGTCGCCGGTGGCGGTAGCTTCAGCGTGCATCGGACACAACTTCAGGCTAAATGCAGAACGTATCTTTCCAGCGTGTCTCTCATTAGAGGGGAGAACTGTCCCGTGGCCGTGATCTAACACCAATGACTCCGCATTTAATCGGTAGATTATCCCATAGTTTAGCTGCTATGTCCTCGTTTTTACGAGGCGCATTAAATACACCATAAGTAAAATCTACGGGAGCCGAGTAGTCAGCTGGCACGCAGCCGCAGTTAGAAAACCTATAAGGTGAAGAGATGAGCAGCAGAATCTGGATGATTTCTGCTCTGTTAGTCAGTTTAGAGACACTATGTTGAAGTTATTTACACAATGCACAGAGTTAATGCTGGAAATGTTTATTAGAGTAGGTTTAACAAGTGTTTTTATAAAATTACAGGCAGAAAGTACTATTAATTAAAGGAGGACCTGAGAAAAGGGCTTTGGTAATGGTTCACATCTCTTGTTTCATTTTTAAGAGGCACCTTTTTTAATTGGCTTTATTAATTAATTGTTTATATATATATATATATATATATATATATATATATATATATATATATATATATATATATATATATATATATATATATATATATATATATAAAATAAATTTTATTTCAGGCGCCTTTCTGTCACTCAAGGTCACCGCACAATACAAGTTGACAATAAAACACAATAAGACTAACGAGTTAAAAACATCGAACATAGAAACACACCGTAAAAGAATAAGATCATCAAGTTAAAAACAATCAGTAAAAGACCACCATAAATCTCACACAGAGTAGGCGACTTTAAATAGATGTGTTTTCAGCCTAGATTTAAAAAGTGAGAGAGAAGTAATGTTTCTAAGGTCAGCTGGGAGAGAGTTCCAGAGCGATGGGGCAGATCTGCTGAAGGCTCGTTTTCCCATTGTGGTGAGTCTAGCTGGAGGAATGTGCAGATTTAGAGACACTGAGGAGCGGAGGGATCGAGAGGGTACAGAAACTCGGATGAGTTGGGAGATGGAGGAAGGAGTGAGGTCATGCAGAGCCTTGAATGTGAGAAGAAGCAGTTTATAAATTATCCTAAATTTTATCAGCAGCCAATGAAGCTGTTGAATAACAGGAGTAATGTGATCAGTAACAGGTGTTCTCGTGACCATACGAGCCGCAGCGTTCTGAACTAACTGAAGTTTATGTAGAGATTTCTGTGGTAGTCCGAAGAGAAGAGAATTACAGTAGTCCAGTCGTGATGTGACCAGACTATTCACTAAGATAGCTGCAGCATGTTCAGAGAGAGAGGGACGGAGACCATTTATATTACGGAGATGAAAAAAGGCTGATCGGGTGATTGAGTTAATATAGCATCTACCAAAATATATTTTTTTTTGTCTTGCCATTCAGGGCTCCAAGACTACGAACAAAAAGAAAAATTAGCATTAGCAAAATTAGCATTAGCATTAGCATCTCTAAAAAAAGTTTTTTCTGTTTGCCTTTCAGGGCTCCAAGAGTGGAGAGGGAAAAAAATGAATCTCGCCCTCTGGTGGCGTTATAAAAGCATTACAAGAAAAATAGAAAATGAGCCTAAGTAAAATATTTTTTTCCAGTTGCCACTCAGGGCTGCTTAAGTGGAAAGAAAAAAAAAATTTTTTTTCTCATTTTTACAACAGTTTAAGTATATTAGAACAGTTCCAATCCAATCCAATCCAACTTTATTTATATAGCACTTTAAACAACCAGTACAGGCCCAAAGTGCTGCACAATAAAACAAGATAAAAACAAAACAACAGAAAAGGTAAAAGACAAAAAAGGGACTAAAACACACATAATACATAAAAACAGCAGTATGATAAAATACAAAAGATAAAATCAAAAACTAAAACCAAGACACTAAAATCATCATCTAGCTATACGCCAAGGAGAAGAGATGAGTCTTCAAGAGTGATTTAAAGTGACTCAGAGAAGAGGCCTGTCTGATGACCACGGGCAGGTCATTCCACATGCTAGGAGCTGCTACAGCAAAAGCACGATCACCTCTAAGCTTCCGCTGGGTCCTAGGAACCCTCAGGAGCAGCTGATCAGCTGACCTGAGGGAGCGAGAGGGCGCATAAGGCTGTAGCAGCTCAGAGAGGTAGGACGGGGCGAGGTCATGGAGGGCCTTAAAAGCAAATAAAAGGACCTTAAAATGAATTCTAAAATGAACAGGCAACCAGTGAAGTGATGCTAAAACAGGGGTAATGTGCTCATATTTATGTGTTCCTGTTAAAAGACGAGCTGCAGCGTTTTATACCCTCTGGGGTACATTGTTACATTGTCAGTTGTGACAATGTTTCCAAAAAAAGTTTTCTTTCTGTTTGTACAGGTCAGAAAGTCAAGCGGAAAAATATTTTTGACCAAACTTAGAAAATGAGTCAAATTTTAAAGAAAAAACTTTTTTGGCTTGCTATTCAGGGTTTATAGAAGTCAGAAAGTCAAGATGAACAATAAAATTGCCCAGACTTAGAAAATTGGCCACCCTTATAAAAATGTTTTCCTCACTTGCCGTTCAGGGCTTCCGTATGAGGACTCGGGTTGGAGCGTATGGCTTTATCAATTATACATGCCTCCGTTACTTTACATTAAAGTTACTTCAGGTGAGGGAGATACAGTAATTGCTTTCCATAAAAGTGCTCCGTAGTAGTCCATTCGACGTGACGTGTGAATCAAAGAACTTTTGTTGCACTGTGAGCAGAACATTATGAAAGCACACCTCTGAATCCTATTTGGAAACATAAATAATTGAGCAGTCATGTCATTCAGCTACATTAAAAACAGTTTTTATTAACTTCTATAAATAAATAAAAAACAGCACAAATAGATCTCTCAACTCCTTCAGCTAAACAGAATTAAATCTTTTTTTTTTGTCCTTTTAAAGGTCTAAAGGTTTAAAGATTTAGTGACATTGTTGGTATTTTATCATTGTCTTGTAATAAAACCCTCTCTTCACATTGGACCCTTGTGTAGTATTAAAGTACAGTTACAGCTCAACAACACTAAAGTGCAGCAACCTAACACGACGCCTCGTCAGTGACCCTGCACAACTCACATGACTTGTAAAGCCACTAAATCCCTGCTTGTGCCATAGACGTGTTTCTCACAATAATTCTAAGGTATCATTGCCCTCCAGGCAAGAACAGGCACACATTCAGACAAATCCATAACACACTGTTGTAAACTCTCACACTGTGCTGCTAAAAATGCCTTAAAGTTACTGCTCACAGAGGACTGCTGGGGGAGGAGCATGAAAACACAATGGAAGTGAGAAACCAGAGAAAATCTCCAGGTGTGTTCAAATCTGACCTCATATTTTAGATTTGGTGTTGGGAAATGTGTCAGACAAAGACCTACAATTCAGTGACACAAAAGGGGACGATTATTCTTCAAATAAAGGCAAACTTACAGTTGATGAATTAAAATTTAAATCTTGGTGACTGGCCAAAGTGCAAAGAGGACTTAAAGGTAGATGAAATGGGAAAAAATGTAGCATGGCTATTTTGAATAATGTAATCACAGTTAGAGCTATTTGAATCATTTATAAAACTTTGATACATTAATAAATACTCTGGACTGTAGCTTTAATGAACAGCATTTTTAAAAATTTGTTAAACTAGTTGTGACAAACTGAAATTATTACACAAGCAGTAGAGCCAGCAGCCTCCAACTGCATTATTGTTATTAATTAATAATCGGACCTGCCAATGTAATAAGCAGAAGCCCTGATTGCTGTCCAGTCATAAAGCAATCTCTATAGTCAGTGAGGGCCCACTGCTTCCAATCAGCTGAGTCACAGCTGTGTTTGATACAAAGAACTAGACCTAGAACCAGGACCAAAACCAGTTTTAAGATCCAGTATCAGGACCAGGACCAGACAGCAACCAGACCAGACCCAGATCCAGAACCAAAACCAGGAAACACTTTCAGATATTTTTCATTAGTGCTGGTTCTGGTCCTGGTTCTGATTGATTACCTATTATTGCTGTTAGTCAGCATTCAAAGTGGTGATTATATTTTAGAGGGAAAGTGGTTTTGTCTCTAAGCAGCTGAGTTGTAACAATCAGGTAACATTGTTAACTTGGGACACTGTGGGGGCTGCTAGGAGCTAGAGTTTTAGGTCGTAGGTTCTGCCTCCAGAGTGGAAGTTTACATTTTTTATGAACTTTGTAAAAGGAAGTAACCATGAACAGGATTGTTAGATTAAAGGAGCAGACTTCAACAATTAAAGAAATAATCAAGTCTCAATTATATGTTTCATCTAAAGTCATATTAAGCTTTACAAGTAGCAACAGAAACAGGTGCTGTATTTTAAACTGAAAATATCAAGTTGTATATAAGTAAATGTAATTGACCAGGACCAGAACCAGATTACAGTAGAACCAGAACAAGAGCCAAACCCAGACTAGAACCTGACCCAGACTCACACTTGACATTTTGATCCTAGTTAATGGATTAAGTAATTATAAGGTGAATTTTTTTCAAAATCAAAAACTTTTTATATTGTTAAAACATCATCAAAACATTGATTTTTAACAAAGTTTCTCCAACTTTCAAAGTGGAAAGTTCAACTATAGGACGCATTCCAGTTTGACTAATGAAATTCTGACGTATGAGTAGAGATGGAATGCACCAAGAAGGGCAGCAGTCAGACTAATTAGAGTTTGATGCCCACTGATAACCTCAGTTACAATAACAACAATTTAACCAGCAAACTACAAAGAAACCCAATAAAACACATTTTAGGAATCACATCAGGATAAAACGTTAACTAACTTTACAGAAGTTGTAACGTAGCAAGTAGATCGCTTTTTAGTTCTGTGGTTTTCTTACCACATTGACTTTGATTCTTTATGTTGTGAAAAGAGAGAAACTATTTTAAAAAATAATTAAACAAACCTTTCCTCAACACTATATATATATATTCTATAAATGTATATTTTTATATAAATATAAAACACAGTCATGCTACAGATGTGGTCCTCTCTCACCTCCATCTCCTTGTATCTGAGATGCTGCCTCTGCTGGACAATCAACAGCTGACCACAGCTTTTAGTTAGCATGATCACAGATTATGGTTTTAATGATAAATTTATTAAAAATAGTAAAACTAACTATTGGAAACTTTACCAGCTGTAACTGTTTCATCTCTGGACCTGAAGAACGCTGGTTCTAGCTGTGATTTGAGTCTTCTATACTCCCAACTCTTCTTCACCACACATGGTCACTTTTTCCTATGATAGATAAAAGTTTTCCATCTCTAAGTAATGTGAGGAAATGTCTTGATTCTATAGAAAATGTTTACTTATTTAAAAAATCAAACAATGTTCTCCCTCAATCACCATGAAGCCAAGGCAGTGAAAATTAGGATCATTATTTGACAGACATGCAGATCATCACTTGGAAATAAGGAAGGTGTTCATAACATGTGCAAACACACACCTTTATATCCAGTGGCAACAGTTTGAAAAATGCTAGACTTCTAACAGTTTCTCCTCCATCAATAGTCAATTTTGCAGTACAATTAAGACCGAGGCTCCCCACATTGGTCAGCCGCTGGTGCTCTTTGTTGTGACTAAGGCAGAGAGCTCTTCAAAAAGCAAATTCAAGTAAATAATAGTGAAAAAAGTAAATGCACTGTAATGTTTTGGCTTATGGCTGTCTTCCTTCAAGTATAAAAGTGAGCTCCCACTGCACACTAATCTTCAGGGCAGAAAAAAAGGAGAGTTTGAAGTGAAAAGCCTGAGAACACAGGCTGAGACTACAGAGAAAACATGGCAAACAGGAACAAAGACTAACCAACATGCACATTAGGCCCAGTACATGGTGCTGGCTCTTTTATCTCCTCATAAAAAACATGGCTTAAAAGAGGTCTTTTATAATTCCCATCTATGTCCCCTAATAGGTCTGTATTCATGTTGTGGTTTTTTTATCTAACAAAATATATCATCTTTTTCCAGTTTGAACATTAGAGGTTAAGTCAGCTTGAAGAGTGTCTGGGGCTGTTTGCTGCTTCAGGACTCAGATGACTTGAGATTAATCAAACCAGCAAATCTATATGGAGATGATCTGACTCTGCCTTACACACGCCATTCACGCTGGTAAAACCTGATTTGGCTGAAATAAAACAATTCAGTAAAGATGAGTGGGACGGAATTCCTCCAGAGCAGCGTGAGACTCATTACCTGTTATGATGATGTTTAACTGCAGCTACTGACGCTACTTTTAGAACACATTTACTTCCTCAGGTTTGAATATCTTGTTTCAACTTAACTGATTCAATATTTAAACAAACTGTATGTTGGATTTACTCAGATTAACTTGATCTGACTGATATAGGTGCTCTTTGCTGGTCTGAAAAACATGTGTGACAAAAAACAAATAAAAAAGATAATAAAACTGAGGCAATAGCTTTCCACATCACTATATGTTTGAAAAGTTTGTGTACTTTTTAAAAAATAGTATTGAGGATATATAGCAATACACAGAAGTAAGTCTGAGCACATCCATCCCAACTGTTGATGGGATGTAAATTTCTGCTTGACCAATAGGTGTCGTCTGCCTGGAAATGACATCAAAATTACAGTATGTCATAGACAGCAACCTTATGGTTGTCAGTTCAACTCTCAGGTTCTTTGTACACAGAGATGCAGTTTTCATCTGATGGAAGAAGGGAGATGCATTCAACCCTGAAAATACAATTCTGACAGTCGGGCAATGTGATATCAGATGGGAATGTAATGCTTTCTGAGAAAAGAGGACAGCAGGAGTGTGGAGGATAATAGCTGGTGGTGGTCAGCAAGACAGACCTTACAGTGTGATCAGATACAGAACAAACAGACCATGTATTGGAAAACGTTTTCCTTACATTGAAAAACATCTACTCTGATCTTATGCCATCTCCAAGCTGAAACTGAGCTCACATTGTCGTTGTGCCGAGTGCTTTATAGACCTTCATTCTAGTTGTTTTGGAGCTATAGGGTGCTCTTCATAAAGATTTTTTGGAACTTTATTGGGAATTCCCTTTAAATCATATTCTTGAGCTGTACATGTAAAGTTAAAAACTGTAAAAAGAACAAGTTGGTCAATAAAACATTTACTTAAGTCCACTGTGGCTCCATGAAATATATAACGCTTCTCTGAACAGTGGTTGTTGCCTTTATAGGGAGGAATCTAATTTCCCAGCGTGCTCCTATAGCAGCCTGGAGTAATAGTTTATGCTACTTTATAGCTGGCATAAGCTTTTCAATACACCTGAGGTACACTTTAGTTTAATCTGGCTCATCAGGATCAATAAATGTGTCTGAACTGTGATTCTTTGGGACAAACTGCCTGTTAATAGACCACAGTGATTTTAGAGTGACCATTTTCTACAACCTTCTATGTTTGGTGCTTTGCTATACGTAGTGGAAAGTGGCTTCAAGCAAGGCAGAGAGTCTCAGCCGTGTCCAGAATGTGTAAAAAGCAAAGCTCTTATGTGCATCACCCAAAACCTAAATGTTCATAATAGGAAAATTCACTTATAGCATTCTGTTTATACAGTAGTGAAGTGCAGGACGACTGTGAGAACAGAATATATACCTGAGTGGGAGGAGAGGGATTCCTGAAGCTGAGGAGGTGGAGTTGTGGGAAAGGAATGGGGGTGCGTGATCAAAGCCTATATTTTGAAATCACTTACTTCTCCATTAGTTTGATTAATGGGGCCAACTTCACAGGCAGACAGAGACGAAGGGCTTGAAAAATGATGCAATTACTGCTTTTTGAATAGTGGGCTGAAAAGGCCTGTTTGAAAGAAGGATCTGGAGGAGATTCGACAGGGCATCCTGGACAGCAGACTTTCTCCTCTTCATCCATCTACCCCCCCACCCCCGCCCGCCACACACCCCAAAGCCTCACGGCACAACTATTCCCCTTCCCCTCTGTGACGTCTCTCATATGGCCTCACTGCATGCTTCACTTGTCCTCTGTAAGCTAGATGAGCAGATCAGAGGATATAAATTGTGATTAATATGTATCCACAGCATCCTTTAATGTTTAACCACATTCTGTTTAATAATCAGACGATGCTTCACTTCATTTCCTTCAGGCTTTATGCATTATTTTTGACAACAATGCATTGCAGCACATTTAGACAAATATTGTTTGAACACTCACTGGGCAATCTGAAACTGATATAATGTGAGTCTCAGGAGATCTGCCATATCAGACAGACTCCTGAGTGCCATCTGAGATGTTTTAGTAAATCATTTTAATGAAACACCGTGATGGTTATGCAATGTTATCATCCTATTCATCGAGTCATCTTGTTTTTGTATTTTTATCTGCATTTGAGAGACAAAAATAAAAAAAAAATCTTCAAAAATTAGCAAATCATAAAACTGTGTTATTTTAGTATTTTTCTTATGGTGGCCCAGGTTAGGTTGTGGCTTTTTGTTGTTAGTAAGTAAGTAAAAAAGTTTGTTTAGCACCTTTTACAGAAACAAATCACAAAGTGCTTCACTGGAAAAACATCAGAATTATAACATGATTAAAAGACAAAGGACCAAAAGCATCTAGATTTAATAAAAGACCATTAAAAACAAATAAGAATAATAAAACTAATTAAAATATCATTAAAACACAAAATGATCAAAGTACAAATAAAGCTAGTTAAACACCAATGGAATAACATGAAAGATTGAATTAGAATCAGTTTTAAATAATTTGGGTCTTCTGATGCTTTTTAAAGGTGTCCAGACTGTCGATACAGCGTGAAACATGTTGTGTTGTGACGTTTTGCTGTTGTGTTGTGGCTTTTTGTTGTTGTGTTGTGGCTTTTTGTTGTTGTGTTGTGACGTTTTGCTGTTGTGTTGTGGCTTTTTGTTGTTGTGTTGTGGCTTTTTGTTGTTGTGTTGTGGCTTTTTGTTGTTGTGTTGTGGCTTTTTGTTGTTGTGTTGTGGCTTTTTATTGTTGTGTTGTGGCTTTTTGTTGTTGTGTTGTGGCTTTTTGTTGTTGTGTTGTGGCTTTTTATTGTTGTGTTGTGGCTTTTTGTTGTTGTGTTGTGGCTTTTTATTGTTGTGTTGTGGCTTTTTGTTGTTGTGTTGTGGCTTTTTGTTGTTGTGTTGTGGCTTTTTGTTGTTGTGTTGTGGCTTTTTGTTGTTGTGTTGTGGCTTTTTATTGTTGTGTTGTGGCTTTTGTTGTTGTTGCTTCTTGTTGTTGTGGTTTTTTGTTGTTGTGTTGTTTTTCGTGCATTACAAACGGACCAGGGTTCCAACTTCAAGTCTGAACTGTTTAAGTCCATTACAAAGACTTTAGGCATTCAACATTTAATGTCAACGGCCTACCACCCTGAGTCCCAGGGAGTATTGGAACGATGGCACCAAACTTTCAAAGCTATGTTAAAGAAATACTGTTTAAGCACAGGTCGTCTGTGGGACGAAGGACTCCCATTTCTGTTGTTCGCAGCACGTGAGGCTCCTCAAGAGTCATTGGGATTCAGTCCGGCCCAGTTGGTCTTTGGACACATGCCGCGAGGCCCATTACAGGCACTAAAAGAACGATTTATGCAGTCTGCTGAATCTAACAAAGTAAATGTAATCAAATATGTCAAACTGTTTCAGGCACGGTTACAGGAAGCAAACAAGTTGGCCCAAACACATCTCCAGTGTGCTCAACGAGGAATGAAAGTAAAGTCGTAAGGCTACCCAGCGTGAGTTTCACCCAGGTGAAAAGGTTTTAATGTTAAACCCTTTGGCAGGAAACTCCCTTTCCGCCCGGTTTGAGGGACCTTTTGAGCAGTGGCGGCCCGTCCATAGGGGGCGCTCGGGTGCCGCCCCACCAGTCCCAAGAGGAAGAAGGAGAAGAGAAATAGGGATCACAAAATATAAAAAACTAACATAAAAATAAAACTAAACGAGCCATCCATTATATATACAATAAGTGCTGTGTATAATCTGCATTTAGGTGTAGTTTAGAAAGGTTTTCTTACTATTTTTTACTGGACCGATAGGTCGTGTTTCTTTGGGTTCTACTGCGCATGTCTGGACGGGACGCCGTCCCGACATAGCGCATTGTTTTCTGCTCCTGACGCATGCGCACTGGCAATTTTTTCCTGACGCATGCGCACTGAGTGCAAAAAATAGGAGATTGCTCGGACGCAGGTCTTCAGCGTCCCTGTGTGACATGCGCACAACGGCAGGAGACCGGAGTGTTGCTCAGACTGAAACCGGAAGTTCTTGCTCTCTTTTTAATGGAGGGTAGAAAATGGATATTTATTCAAAGAATCCTTCTTGCCCGCTTGTGAAAACAAGCCGAATGATTCCATTTGTCCTGATTTAATCAACTCAATGGTGAGTGACTTCGTTTGTTTGTTTTTTCTTAATGACTGTGTCTGTCACGGATTTTTCCATTCAAAAACCCCATAGGCGGAGCTAGCCGCGGCTAGCAGTGCTAAGTCCTGATGAGTGAATTTATACCTTAAATAGCGATATGTGTTTGTTGAGGTGTCTGCCGAATGTTAGAGAAATACAGGTACTGCTGATTGAATACGTTGGTTTATGTAGTTTAGCCCGTTTTTTATGCGTTTTCTCTACTTTTCATTAAATTATTATGGCGTTTTAAGGAAGTTTGGTCTGACTGGGTTTGATGGGACTTATCAGTGGATTTGACTTTATTTTGTTGTTAATTCACTTCATTAGTTGAGCTGATTGTCATGACTTGCTTGGTTAGTGGTTGTTGTCTGAATTGTAACATTAATTATCTGACTGTATTAGTTATAGGTGGATTTATTTGTTTGTGGTGTCAGTAGAAAGCTAATTGTGAATATTAAGTAATGTTTTTGACTTTGCCAGGTTGTTTTTTCCTTGAAACTCTTACAACTTCTGTTGTGACCACATTGTGGTTGTTTTTTATTTTTATTTGTATCTGATTATATTGATATTATTCTAAGGTCTCCTTATGAAGACTTTATGATTTCTTTACTGTTTGATGTGTAGAATTAGACCTAACAGCTCCACATTTCTAGAGAACTGGTGGTACTAGGGATTTTTACTAGCAAAATATTCAGTCAGATGAAAATATTTTGCATTATTTCCTGCCCTAGTGGTAATATGTGATTTTTTTTGCGCATCTGAAAACTGACTAGCAAAAATGCACTCCACCCAAAAAAAATTTCACCAGCCACCACTGCTTTTGAGATCTGTCAAAGGCTAAGTGACACCAATTATGTCATTAAAACTCCTGATCGCAGGAGGAAGACCCGAGTGTGTCATATTAACATGTTGAAGACTTATACTCTCCCCAGGCTTCAACAGCTCAGTCAGACCGTGACATCCCGGTGTGCGCAGTCAGTGCTGTCGCGGAACCTCTGGCCCCTGAGGATGAGGTACAGTCCAGGTCTCCTATCTCCGTGAGTCCCCATCTGAAAAATTCTGAGTCTTTATTAAACTTGGACCAGAAACTTTCACATCTGGATGAACGACAAAGAAGTGAGTTGTTCACTTTAATCAATGCTCATCTGAGTTTATTTTCAGACACACCAACTCGTACGACTGTGTTACATCACGATGTGGTTCTTCAGTCCTCAAAAGCCACCAAGCAGCATCCTTACCATGCCAACCAGCTAAAACGCAGTTTGATGAAACAGGAAACTGACTATTTAGTTCAACATGGTTTAGCAGTTCCCAGTTTTAGCCCTTAGAGTTCTCCATGTCTTGTTGAGAACAAACCTGACGGTACCCCAAGGTTTATAACAGATTACAGAAAAGTAAACTTAATCACTGTGCTTGATTCCTACCCCCTTCTTTGGGTGGACAATTGTACCGACAGAGTAGGAAGTGCAAACTTTGTGACCAAAATATATCTCTTAAAAGGACATTGGCAAGTACCACTAACCCCTGCTGCCTCTGAAGTTTCAGCGTTTGTTACCCCGGATGTGTTTCTCCAGTACACCGTAATGCCTTTTGGCATGAGAAATGCACCTGCGACGTTTCAGCGATTGATTAATAAAGTAACAGCCGGTTTAAACAGCTGTAGTGCATACTTGGACGATATAGTGATTCATACCTCCACATGGGATAAACATATTGCTTCTATTGAAGCCTTGTTTCAGTGTCTAGTACAAGCAAACCTAACAGTCAATCTCGCAAAATGTGAGTTTGTAAAGGCCACTGTGTCCTATTTAGGAAAGGAGGTGGGTCACGGCTTTGTTAAAATACTCAGTGACAAGGTACAAGTAGTCACTGATTTTCCTAGTCCACACACTCGTCAGGAGCTTAGACGTTTTCTAAGCATGGTAGGCTATTATTGGTGTTTTTGCAAGAACTTTGCAACAGTTGTACACTCCCTAACTGACCTCATGAGTCCAAAAGTGCCCTTTGTTTGGAGTTGTGAAGCCCAAAAGGCTTTTGAGTCTTGCAAACTGCTGTTGAGTAGTGCCCCGGTGTTGAAAGCACCTGACCTAACTAAACCTTTCACTTTGGAGGTTGATGCTAGTAACTTTGGAGTAGAAGCAGTACTTATGCAGTAAGACGATGGTGGGTTAGATCACCCTGTCGCCTACTTCTCAAAAAAGTTTGTCCCCTACCAGAGTAGATACTCCACTATAGAGAAGGAGACTTTAGCTCTGTTACTAGCTCTCTAACACTTCCACGTGTACATCAATGCAGGTTTAGGTCCACTAAAGGTGTTTACAGATCACAACCCATTGACCTTTCTAGCAAAGATGTATAATCAAAACCATAGGCTAATGCGCTGGGCCCTATTCTTACAGTGTTTGAGTTAGATATAGACACATAAAGGGTACAGACAATGTTTTAGCTGATGGTTTGTCCCGTACCCCAGGGTGGGACGGTCCAGGAGGGACAGTTAGGACATAAGTTGTTGTTGGTTAGGGAAAACAGGTTTTCCCTTTTTATTTGGATGGGGGTGTCACGGTCCCCGTGTTTTTTGTTTGTTTCCTGTGAAGCCTCTCTCCCTGTTGGTCTGTTCAGCAGCTGCCTGCCACGAGGGAGGAGCCGAAACAAAAGGGGTGTCGTCTTTGGCGCAGCTCTCAACAACCGGCATGTCAGCGCCATGGCATCGGAGCTGTCAGTTCACGATGACGTCACCACGGAGCGCCGTCGTTTCCCTGGACCAGCTGCAGCTCGTTTTGGACTGATTAGAACTGGGGTATAAAAGGAGTTCAACTCGGACACTACAGGAGCTACTTTGATCGTGGTAGACTCCACTTTTGCTCCACCTGTAGTCTAAGGCTACGTTCACACTGCAGCCAAATGCGCTTCAAATCCGATTTTTTTTCCCTCATGCGACCCATATCTGAGTTTTTTAAGACAGTCTGAACGGCACAGATACGATTTTTTCAAATCCAACCCAGGTCACTTTCATATGTGGTCCTGAATCGGATACGTATCTGATGTTTTTGAAAGCGACTCCAGTCTGAACGGACATGTCGCATTGAATCCACCTCGTACGTGACTGACAGGAGACAGACCGCTAATCAGCGCTGGCGGAGGGAAACGCTCCAACACGTAGAGCTGATACTGGAGACGGAGGCAGTCGGTGGACAGAAAGTGAGGTTTAGGACTTGATTAGTAATATATTAGGTGACAATTCTGTTCAAGTGAACTTAGCGCCGTGGCATGGACTCGCGTTTCTGGGAAGCGCTGTGGCGGTCCCCGTGTGATGAGTGATCTGACGAACTAAAATGGTTTTTAATCAAAATAACGGTGCGAGCGCGACGTGGCGCAGTGCTGATGTCTCCGGTGTATTTCAGCCTTAAAGATATCTTACCGTAATTCAGCCATGTTCAAGTCCAAAGCCATTTTACTTCCGTAAACAGAGCACGTTATGTGTGACGTCTTGTCATCGTCTGCGCATGCGGGCCGCTTTGGGGCCGTGATTCGTTCACACTGGAGACTGTTTGCTGTCGCATTTCAGTTGTAGTGTGAACAGCCAGACAAAAAAATCGGATTTGATTAAAAAATCAGATTTGAGCATTAAGACCTGCAGTGTGAACGTAGTCTAACTGTTGTTGAAAGAGATTAACTGTTTGTAGTAGACTGTGTAAGACAAGAGCTCATTTACTTTACCTGCTCTGTGTAATAACCCTAGGAGGTTTGGGTGTAGTTGTGCTGGTGAAGAAAAATAGGCCAGATGTGGAGCTTTGATTTGGTTCTTTTCTGTTGATGGCCAATGAGTTTTGTAAATAGTTTGACAGCCAAACTTCTTTGTTATTAACAATTTGTTTCTTTCTTTCTGTCCCCTACCAGATTAGGGCAGTAGTTCCCAAACTTTTTCTTCTGGGCCCCCCTTAATTTTACAAATTTTTTCCCGTGCCCCCCCCCCCTCACACAAACACGTGCACACATGCATGCACACGCCCACACACATACACACACAAACACTGCGAACAGACAAATCTCATTTTCAAACTCCATTACAGTTATTTCACATCAAACCTTTGAGATTTGAACAAGTAAAAGTAACTGCATTTAACTACATGTTAAAATAAACTTCAACCTTTTCTTTAAAACAACAAACTAACCACTTTTACAGCTCAATAGAAACTTTTAAAAAATGCCTCAGTGCAAAATGGGTTTTAAAAAATGACAAACTCCCTGAGAAAATGAAAATAAAAAATGTAAAGGTTTATTTTTACTTTAAAAAATTGTTCTCTCATCCTCTCAGTGACTGGTGTGAGCGGCTTGTTGCTGCAGATCTCCTTTGTGTTGAGTTGTTCTCCAAACAGTGTCCTGTGTGCGATTTGAGAATAAAATAGATGGAGGGGGGGGGGGATCTGAAGGTGGGGGCTGTGTGTGTGTCGGGGAGGGGGGGTGTCTGTGGAGGTTCGGATCTGGCACTGTGCGTTCAAGGTCGCGCGCGCTCGTTACTGAATCGTCCAGACTCGTGCGCTCCGTCAGTGCGCACGAGGTGCCCAAACGCGTCTTTGCGCATAGGAAGCTTTGCGGTCCGATCACTCAGCCCGTGATCAGATGCTGATTTTAACTACACTTCCTGTTGTGGTGGCTCTGAAGCTCTCATAAGCGTTCAGGCTATGAAGACTGGTTGACACGCACAAGCTGCGCCAGCAGACAAACACAGAGCTATCCAAACCCATTCACCTCCCCGAGAGGAGTTGAGCATCAGCACCAGGTTCTCCCCTGAGTGTCTCAATAAATGAAAAAATATGTGCACCCCTCATTTCTCTCTTTTTCTCATGATCTCACAATAATGTATGTTAATATTATAACCGGTGTTCCGCTGAGAGCACGGCGCTGCACTGCAACCTCGTCACGCCCACCTGCTCTCTGCAGCTCTGAGCGCGCTGCGTGAATCGGACACACTCAGACCATCTCCCCAGAGGTGAGAGATTAGGGGGGACAGCAAAGCAGAGGCAAGGTAAATCTCACCCATCCCCCCCAGATAACCTGCCTAGCACTCAAAAAAAAAATAAAAAAAAAATTTTAATTAAAAAAAATAAAAAATTTTATTAATAAATGAATAAATCATCCCGCGTACCCCCTGCTTTTCCCGTCCTGTGTTTCCTTTTGGTCCAGTGGAGCACCGGTTTTTCTTTTGGTAACATTTTTAGTATTTACTGTTAGTTTTATCCCTCCCCCTGCTGGTAGGTTTTTGCTTTTGTTTTGGGGTTTTTTTAGTTATTCATTTTATCCCCCAGGGTTGTGTGTAGTTTTGTGTTGTTAGTTTTACCCGGCCCTGGGGCGTTTTCTGTTTAATAAACAAATAAATATTTTATTGCATTTGAAACTCTCAGACCCTTTTCTTTCTGACCAATATAACCAGCAAAACAGAAAAACCTGCAAAAGCCAGATTTAAACCAGAAACGTTTCTGCTGTCAGAGAACTGCACAAACACTAATTCAGCATTCAAACTAACTACTGAAAAATTAACATTCAAATTATTTCTGTAGTTGCTGAGTAAATCATTCCACCTGCACGTCTTCACAGGCAGTAATAAAGCAAAGCTAAGAAACAGAAGATGGGCTTACAGTAGATTTTAAGTGTGGGTGTTAACACAGATCAAATGACTCATCGAAGGAATGTATGAATATGGATGGTAACCTGTTGGATGTTTATGCAAAAGTACACAAAGCAAGATGAAGAGGTTAGAACTGTGGATTCAGTACACCTGAACCACCTTTATATGTATATTCTTTTCACTGGAGCAGTACTTTAATTGCACATTTTCTCCAGAGCTTTTGGACGGTGATGGGTTGTGTGCTGGCTACTAATACAGTACTTATTTTCCAATTGGTTGGCTTTGCAATTACCTCTATAACTTGTACTGTATTTTGAGTCTTCCACTTGGGAATTGGGCAATAATCCTGAGCCCACAGCAACAATTTCCCAGAGACACAACTTCCCAACATTATTGTAAGATTTTGTAATAATTGCATCTTATTTTATGCTGCAGGGAGACAAATATACAGTGCGATGAATCTATTAATGTCTACAGGCATCGTAACATTGTTTTCAATTTCACAAGACTAATGTTTACACAAAAAGATTTAGACAGAAACAAACATGAAATGACAACAAAACAGAGCATAACCATCATACGTATAACAGCGCTCTTTACACACTGCAGCTAGATGACCTTTGGGTTCTGATCCAACTGTTGGCTGAGAAACAGAAAAAAGATGAAAAACAGGCTCTGCATGAGCAACTCTGCTATTTACTCCTGATGCTTATGCAGAACCAGTCACCCACGTCACCGGATAAATGAGATAGACTTCAATGGATGCCTTTCACAAGATTAAGTGTTCTGAGGAAATATAAACGGCCTAAGAGGTGCACTGTTTCAATGATGCTAACCATGACTCATAACTCATGACTCAAAACATTAATCAAATTTGATCTCCTTCTATCAAGACAAGAAAAAGAGTTTTGGAAAACCAACAGTGTACCAAAGGTTTCTGCTCCTGTACAGGAAGAAGAGGTTTTCACATGTGTGTATGAGAGGTTTTCACTAGTGTGTATGAGAGGTTTTCACTAGTGTGTATGAGAGGTTTTCACTAGTGTGTATGAGAGGTTTTCACTAGTGTGTATGAGAGGTTTTCACTAGTGTGTATGAGAGGTTTTCAGTAGTGTGTATGAGAGGTTCTCACTAGTGTGTATGAGAGGTTTTCAGTAGTGTGTATGAGAGGTTTTCACTAGTGTGTATGAGAGGATTCTCACATGAAACGGAAGTCATCTCACATGAAGGTGGTCACAAAAACCGGAAGTTGGTGTGTTAGTATCGCACTTTACAATGCGGTCCAACAGGGCTTTTTCTCCAGCTCAAAACACATATGTTTGATCATCAACCTGCAGGACAGCTTACTGAAGCAGCAGGCTAAATAATATATTGGCCTCAGCAGAGACGATGGAACTTTGTCAAATGCTGCAACAGTCAAACAGGAGCTGCAGCTCCGAGGAGAGCGGACTCGTTTTTTCCTTCAAACTGATATTGGTTCGATTTCTGTTCCTCAACCAGCTCGGTGCCAAGCTGGCTGACTGGAGCTCACAGCCGAGTTGGAGGCAGAGCACATTTTTAAGAGGAGACTTATATGGAACCACCATCAGGTGGACAGAAAAGAGACGCGGGTCCGAGGTAGTCCGGGGCTGCAGCGGTCCGTTTCTGTCCCTACTCCTACGTCGAAATGTGTTCTCCCTCCAACTCGGCTCCAACTCCAATGTTATGCTAACTCAGCAGCACGGAGTTGGTGGAGGTACACTAACTGAACTAAGATCAGTCAGGAGGAAAAGGGGAGTCCGCTCTACTCGGGGCTGCAGTGATAAGTTTAGTTGCAGTGGGAGGTTTCGGTTTAACAGTTGGAGTGTTTCACAAAGTTCTGATCGTCTCTGCTGAGGCCAAAATATTATTTAGGCTGCTGCTTCAGTAAGCTGCCCTGCAGGTTGGCGAGCGAACATCTAGAAACATCGTCTCGAGCTGGCGAAAAGCCGCTGTTGTGCCGTACTCGAGAGTTGATCTGCACACCAGGTCCAGTTCAGATCATAACTCCAGACTGATCTAGAGAATAAACCAGCTGATCACAAAGTCTTCATCTGGAGAACTCTAATAACTCTCCCCATCTGAGGAGCGCAGCGCATGAGCGCATCCACGCGATCGCCTCTGACTGCAACATTTATATGTCTCAGTTCAGTTCATAAATCCAGACTGATCTAGAAAATAAACCAACTTGGTTGAACGCTCTGGGGGTTCTCTGAACCGCTGAGCTCCCGGATTCATCCGGAGCGCTGCGCATTTACGCAGGAGTCCCTTTGAGAGGCTGCTGCAGCCTCTCGCCAATACAGCGTGGTCTGATGGCACGCGCGCGCGCACGCACACACACACACACACACAGGTGTGTGATTTTAATCCGTCAAATGACGAAAAAAGATCAGCTAGCGTCGCAAAACCCAGGTGGACCCGCTACGTCGGTACCAATGGTACTTCATAAATCCTGGAACCTTAACATTTGTTTTAGTACCGACTTACTGTTTTTTTTTTTTTGACAACACCTACTACTGGATACAAAAAACCCCAAAACAATATTTACCTGTTTGCTGCAACTGCATAACATCCACACAGCTGCGGGCAGAGTGAAATCAGCTGGAGGCGGCCGCTATGCAAATTTGAAAAACCTTGCTGACCAATGGGGGCCCCCAGACACACGGGACCCCTAGGCTTCAGCCATACCCAGCCTGTGCATCAATCCGGGCCTGCTCATACACACATATGAAAGAATTTATATATACACACACATAAGAGTTTTTTCATATGTGTGTATGAGAGGTTTTCACTAGTGTGTATGAGAGGTTTTCACATGTGTGTATGAGAGGTTTAGTTTTCAGTAGTGTGTATGAGAGGTTTTCACTAGTGTGTATGAGAGGTTTTCACATGTGTGTATGAGAGGTTTAGTTTTCAGTAGTGTGTATGAGAGGTTTTCAGTAGTGTGTATGAGAGGTTTTCACTAGTGTGTATGAGAGGTTTTCACTAGTGTGTATGAGAGGTTTTCACTAGTGTGTATGAGAGGTTTTGTTTTCACATGTGTGTATAAGAGGTTTTCACTAGTGTGTATGAGAGGTTTTCACTAGTGTGTATGAGAGGTTTTGTTTTCACATGTGTGTATGAGAGGTTTTCACGTGCGTGTATGAGAGGTAACTTGGAATAATGTCCCTGGTGGCCCCTCATAATAATCAGTCTCTACACTGAACTAACTTCCCTGCAGATGGTAAACAACGAGAGCGTAACAGATTACGTCATACGGGCAGAGACCATCATTACAGCTCTGAGAAACGCTGACGAAACGCTAAGTGACGGGTTACTCGTTGCCATGATCCTGAAAGGTTTACCAGAAACTTATAAACCTTTTTCCATCCGCATCATGCAAAGTGACTCAGACAACTTTTGCCGACTTTAAAACAAAACTCCGCAGTTATGAAGACACGAAGAAGATGCGTATGGCACAACAGAAACAGGACAATATTATGAAGGCTGGAGCGAAACCCAGACCTGCAGCAGCTGCTACTGCCTCTGATCAAGCAGCAATCACCTGTTTTAAGTGCGGTCGGAGAGGACACAGAGCCAGGATGTGTCGACAAAAGCAGTGGTGTAGCTACTGCAGGAGCAACACCCACCGAGATTCAACCTGTAGAAGGAAGCCGAGGAGCGTCGAGGCGCGCGAGCGGCGTCAGACAGGAGCGGCAGCGCACAGAGCGACAACACATACGTCTTCTTGACAAGAGATGACGACACAGATCCTGATTCGAGCCGTGATGACCAGAGGTCTGATGGTGGACACTGGAGCGACATCTCACATCCTTACAGATGCTGCTGCGTTCTAGAAGTTTGACGATGACTTCAAACCTGGGGCACATTGTGTGGAGCTGGCCGATGGCACCAAATACAACGGAGTGGCGGAAGGCAAAGGAGACGCAAAGGTGTGTCTGATCGACAGCAGAGGCAGACGGCACCAGGCGACGCTGAGAGGGGCCCTGTATGTCCCCTCATTTCCGCAGGACATATTCTCTGTGAGGGCAGCTACCACCAATGGAGCCACCATCATCTTCAAGAAAGGTAGAAGTGTTTTGCAACACAAAGATGGAACAGTGTTTAATATTCATGAAAATGATAGGCTTTATTTCTTAGAAACTGAAGAAGGTTTTGATGATAAATGCTCTAAGAGTTGTGACATGCAGACTTGGCGTGAAATTTTGGGTCATTGTAATCATGACGACATTTGGAAGTTGCAAAATGGTTGATGGTATGAAAATCTAAGATAAAATCAATAACCAAAATGTAACCTGTCCATTATGCATCCATAGAAAGTTTGTGCAAACTAGGAATAGACATCCTGACAGAAGAGCTAAGGAACCATTAGAGCACACTGATTTAGCTGGACCAATAGAACCCATATCTAAGGATGGACATAGGTATGCTTTGAGTTTCACTGATGATTTCTCAGGTGCAATCAGTATATATTGTCTTAGAAATAAAAGTGACACTGTACAAGCTATGGAGGGGTTCTTTGCAGACTCTGCACCGTTCGGGAAAATAAAGTGTATTAGATCAGATAATGGAACAGAGTTTACTGGAAGACATTATAAAGATTTACTTGACAAGCACGGAATCAGACATGAGACTTCGTCGCCTTATTCCCCTTACCAAAATGGTACAGCTGAGCGCAGCTGGCACACCCTTTTTGATATGAGACATTGTATGATTAAAGTGGTCTACCAAAAGATATGTGGACATATGCTGTCCAGACAGCAGCCATAAAAAGGAACAGATGTTTCAGTAATGGTACATGACACCGTATTGTCTCGTATTCACCGTATTCGCTCCTTTGCCTGTGGATAGTGTTGCAGCAGGGGATATTTATGCTCTGTATTTATTTTTTATTTATTTATTAACCTTTATTTAACCAGGAAAGTCCCATTGAGATTCAGAATCTCTTTTACAAAGAGTCCTGGATTACCACCTATAGGGCATGTTGTGATTATTTTGTAGAATATTTTTCTGCTCCATGCTCATTAAATACACACATTTAACTCAAGATGTCAATCCAAATCTTAAATAATATTTAGAATAATATAAACAGGCCTGCACATAGCCTGTTGGCAGGTCCTCAGGAGAACCTGATTTCATTCTGCGTACCAGAACCGACTGCCGAACGAGCCTTTGTGGAGCTCTGCACAGTCCCGATGGGGTCGGGGAGCCCCTTGATCTGACGAGCTTCTCGTCCTGCAGCTCAGTGACTTGAGTGCTGACATGGCCTCTGAAGCTAGTGGACACACGACAGGAACTCCAACCGACACACACACACACACAGCATCTCCAATGCACATGGCACCGACCCAATAACACACGGCTCCGTTGACGCGGACTTCAACACACACAGTCACAGTACATCTGATCCACGCAATTCACACATTCCCAGTAGGGGTGCAATGGGTCACAATCGACAGCAGCTTATAATCAAAATCATCATCATCATCTCCCCGCGTGCACAACATGCGTACCAGACCAGGGTGAGGTTCTCCCTTGAGAACCTCTGATGAAAAATTTTGTGCACCCCCGAATATAAAAACTAATTTAATGGAGGACAGACTCCTGTCCACCTCACGGGTCTGTCGGACAGATCTTACCCTGCTGTCAGGTGCAGCAGGAACAGGTGAGGGGGCGTGACGAGGCGCTGCTCTGTGGCTCCTGACAGAGCAGCGGTTATACGTAATATTAATGTTCATTAGCTCTTATAAAAGTCTAACACAACATGTTATCTTAGACAGAAATAGATGAGTCTGGTTCCTCCATCAGAGAGAGAGAGAATGATCCAGCAGGTGACAGAGATGAAGGATTCAGCCGCTCCGCTAGCGCGCGTGTGCGAACGAGACTGAATCAGAGATGATCTGTCAGTCGTTCTGGTCAACTCAAATGACTAGTCCGACAGAATGAACCTCTACTACAGTATATGTGATAGCTGAACCAACGCCCTTCTCAGAGGGGAATTATCAGCAGATTCTTAGAGCACAATAGGATGTCGGGATCATTTAGAAGCGCGCCAGCGCTGCGGATCCGTGGCCCGCGTGCATTCGAACTGTAGAGATGGATCATGGATCATGATGAACTGTTGCACCAGGAGGTGAGGAGGAGAGCAGCTCAGCTCACTTTGCAGCTTGTCAGCAGGTGATCACAGTGCTGTGGGCTCCATACACACCGGTCCGGTAACACACCGGTCCGGATCTTTCAGGGGCGATTAATACATCAATTAATTTTTTTATTCTGCCGTTCTCACGGCCCGGTACCAAATGAGCTGCGGACCGGTACCGGGCCGGGGACCGGGGGTTGGGGACCTTTGAAGTAAAGGACTCAACAAGTGGCAAGCAACGTTTTCACATCTACTCCTCCTGATTATTCCACTTACTGTTCCCTGTTAGATTATTTCATTTGTCACAAAATTCTGTGGAGATTTATTTAACATTTACCTGAATATTTTACCTCTTCAAATATGCAGTTTTTCCACACACAAGGTATCATATTTTGATCTTTGAAAGCAAAGGAGAGATTTATGATTTACTTGTTGAATTGTTAAATTTAGATTTTAAGAAAAGCGGTTCGTGTCCAGTTCACATGCACATGGAATATCAGTAGCTACTATTGGTCACAGCACTCTGAAACGTTTTGCTACACAAACAACAACAAAACAATCTTACACTGAAACAGATTAATTTCTTTGCCACTAGATGCTAAAACATGGTATGCATCTGTTCTAATACTAGTAGAATCAGAAAGATGTTTTTAAAAACATTCATCTGTGTTACTATATTTCATATTTTTAAGGAGTTTTTATGGTAACCGTTATCTTTTATTTCCATGACCATCCTCTCACTAATGGCCTCCATCTGGGGACTAAGAGATGAAAAATTGCTTTCAATATCAGCAATTATACATGTGTTGTTCATTGTCCCCGCTATACAAACGATGAATAAAAAATACATAAACGGGATGTAGAAGCAGATGAGCACAGAGTGGAAAATAAACACAGAAAGAGAAATGAAGACACAGATAAAAGAATTCAGTGCAATAAAAGAGCAGACAAAAGAAGACACCCATACAGGGAGGGGGAGCAAGAGCAGAGAGATAAAGTGCTTGTGTAAAGTGAAACACAGAACCATTAAGATCAGGAAAATACAAAGGAGTAAAGTGGGAATGTCCTGTAAAAAGGGACAGAAGGGAAAGGAGACAAAAAACCTAAAAGGAGGAAACAGAGGGCAGCAGAGGATGAGATGTAGAACAATGATAGATCATTTTCTGGCAGCCTCAATTTGTCATCCTCTTATTGGGAGGAAAATGGAATAGAGGGGCAGCAGCAAGGGTCAGAGGGAGAGGATGCGGGTCCAGAGGTGGGGGCGTTGAGACACGGGGGAGCAGTGCAAGCAGACAATAAGCATGATAAACTCCACACATGTTATCTCCTCTAGCCTTAGTCTGGGTGATATGACCAAAGAATTTCACCATATTTCTTTATAACCATTCTGCTGAGTAACTATTTTGATCAGTTTCACTTTATTTATATACAATTTAACAAAAAATAATATACAAAATGTGTTTTCTTATCAAATGGAGGATAAACAAAGGATGCTTCCACTGAAGCACTTTGCATCAGTGGTCCCACCATATTTGTTCCTCTGTCAGTCACACCTCTCTGAGCCTTCAGTGCACCAACAGATCTTTAAGTCTTTGAGCTATGAAGACCCCTGAGAGGCTGGATATCTGCAGGCACATCCTGTAGACTTCCTCCACAAAATAAAGTCTGGCTCATTTCAGGCTTCATGCTTCAACTGGTCCTTAAGATCTGCTGTTGGAGAGTAGGGCTGGGTATCGTTAAATATTCTTTGATACTACTACTTTAACGATACCTGGTTTTCGATACCGGTACCTTAACGATACTTTTTTCAATACCATATGTATAATTTGTAGAGAAGATAACAAGTACTTAAAGTAAAAAAAAGCATATTTATGCATTTATTATTATTATTTATTTAACTCTTCCCTCTGGAACTAACTAAGGCTGTCATACAATCCATGAACTCTTTCTTTTGTTGTTTTGTTTCTGAAAGGGAAACTGAATATCCAGATTTAAGAGTTATTTGGTTTTTGTTATGGAAACACAATCAGAAACATAGGAAAACGGATCCATTTTCATTATTTCCTTTTTGCTAATAAAGAGTACACGGATTCAGGTCGACTAGAAACTAGTGTTTCTCTGGGTGCCAGGATGGGGGGCACAGGAAAAATGAAATGAGGAAAACCCTCCACATCGTTGCTGATAACAGAACCTAATAAACCTAATAAATGAAACAAGTACGTCTCGTGGCCTCGCAGATTTTTTAAATGCAATTTAAAAAACAGCGCATGTGTTCTGCGTCGTCCTGAGGAGGTTGCAGCTTCGACGCCTCAGCAGGTGAAAACGGAGCTGCGGGGTTACTATGAACAAACACAGTGTTCAGGTCTGATCTCTTTAACCTGCCGTTCTGACGGTCCGGTCGGTACCAACGAGAGTGTTTAAACAAGAGAGGAAGGTCTCGCTTTGTCTACCTCTGCTTCTCCAGACCTGGGTCGCGGCTCGCGGACTCGGGTCTGACTTTTTTTTTTTGCCGTAACTGTTGAGAGGAGAGGGAGGGGCTGTGTGTGTCACTCAGCCTGTGTATGCGCTGATCAGAGCGAGGCTGGAGCGGGACATTTAGAGGGACATTTTATTGTAAAAGTACCAAAACTTAGTACCGAAAAATTATTTTATTTTTGGTGATACTACCTACCGAAGGTTTTCGGTCGGTACCACAGTAGTACCGTGTTAGGGTACTCAGCCCTATTGGAGAGTAAAAGGGTGTCATCTCCAGCTGCTCTGTGTTACACTGAAAGAACTAGATCTGTGAAATACAGTATTTGCTGCCAGGTGGTCCAGACTGTTTAATTGATTACATTTACCCCCCCCCATCAGACCCTACTTTACCTTCTATTTGTTTTAAGAAGCATTACACTGCGAAGCAAAACTCTTCAAGCCACCTTTTAGCTGCAGTTCTGTAATTTAGAACATAAACTAAAATCTCAAATAGCTACAGCGTAAAGTGTATGCTGACTTTGAAACTCTGATGTATTTCCAAGGAAACAAACCCCTCACTCTTTTTTTACACAGATAACATGGATCTGATTTATGTTTCCAACATTACTGATGTCCAAAATTAAACATTCACTAACCTTTTTTCCACTCTGCTTGATTAGCTGAACCCCCTTACATGACTTCATCACACAAACCGATATAACTCTGACAGGGGTGTCTTCTAGTAGTGGGTAAATAGTAGGTTTTTGAATGAATTTCTTTTTACTCTCATTTTGTCACAAAAATGCACCACTTAATTTATTAACAGCCTTTTTAACACATTGTTTTTTATTGTAAAAAGGGAAGAACTGGTCAACCATAATTTTCGGACTATTTGCCGCACCTGACTATACTGTAAGTGTTTTAATGTTTAATTATCGTATATATGAGTTGTTGCTACCACAGAGGGGATTGTGAGGACAGAGATGACTGTTTGGGAACTACTTTATCAAAATAACCAGCCTACTATACCAGGAATATCAGTCATTAATACCCGTGTCATCATCTTCCTCCTGCGTACTAAAACCACCAAAGTCCTCTTCATCAGTGTCAGAAACGAACAGGCCCAGAATGATCTCATCAGCAACTCTCTCTCCTTTGTTGTCGCTCTCAAAACCAATACATTTCTCTTCCTATTCGTCAGTGTCGGAATCAAACAGCTTCATCAGCCGTTTCGCTGTCCTCCTCCTCATCGTCACGCAGCAGTCCAGCTTTTCGAAACCCGCTTTGTTGTGCACTGGCGCTTCTTTGATAGCACCCCCTGGTGGCCGTTAGTTGTTAAGACCCTAAGCCACATATGAACCGCACCATTGGAGAAGCCGCAGGGTCCAAAGCCCGTGAAAAAAGTAGCGGCTTATAGTCCGTAAATTACGGTATATATTATTTCTGATTCAGTCAAAGCACTGCCAAGCAACACTTCAAATATGTAGATTTTTTTTAGGTGACAGAATAGTTTCATCAAGTCAAAGCTTTACTCATAGAAGAAAAACTAGATTTACCACATAACCACCAGACATTCAGAGTTGTGTATCTACCCATTGCTATCTTATCATGTTTGCCATTTCCATGAAACCCTAAATGACATTCTCATTTTGAAGTAAAGGTTTTTTTGGACCAAAATCTGACATGTCTACAAAATGGCAAGTAAATCTATCAGAGACATCAGGTAAATCAGTGGAGTGACGATCAGTGCAGCCATCTTTTAAATTAGATGGATAGAGACGGCACGTGAAGGTCAAGATACTTTGACACATAGTATTGGTTCTAAAAATCATGTCCTGAGAGGGATTGGACTCTCTTCTTTTCTTTTTTAGCTCCCAAACACTTTGCCTGTATGTAGGGGTTTCCTGACGGGGACAATGGGGTAGCTTTCCTAAAGTGGGTTGAGGAAATGGTCCAGACTGTTCTTAGTGCTTATGCATATTGCATTTTAGAGTAGCTACTCATTTTGGAGGCCCTAGGGTGAATGCTAGATGGTACTTTGACTGGGGACTTCATGGTTCTAAAAGAGGGACTCAGTCTAAAGTTTTACTCTACAACATAATGTGATGTAGTGCCAAATAAATAACAATAATAATGGACTTGATTTTATAGTGCTTTTCTATCTGAAGATACTCAAAGCATTTAACAAATTCTATCATTCATGCACACATACTGTACATTCACACATTGGTGGTGGTAAAATACATCAGTAGCCACAGCTGCTTTTGGGGACCATCAATAACATTCACACATAGGCAAAGTGGGTAAAGTGTCTTGCTCAAGAAAACCACAACAAAGTGACCTGTCAGGAGCTGGGATCAAACTGACAAGCCTCAGATTACTGAACAACACACACTTCTGCCTCAGCCACTGCCACCCCCAGTTGTGGCAGTAACCCCTGTACCCACTGGTAGACATTAGAGTTTAGGAACCATCAGATGCAAGATGGAGGCCTAAAGGGCATGGTTGGTCTGTGGGTCTCCAAAAGCAGCAGACAAGTACCCAAAGGCTAAACGTGGTACAGCAGTGGCAGATGCTGAGGCCAAATCTAAGGCATGGGAGGGGTTTTGGAGGCCATGGAGTAAGACTAGATCAGCTCCAACTAGGGATGCTCGATATTGACTTTTTTACCGATATCCGATATTGTCTTACTCTTAATTTCTGATACCGATATAAACCAATACCGATATAAGCATGGTAGCCCTCATTTATAAAAAGACAAACAGTATTTAATGCAATGTGTGCCAAATAGATAAAAATATCTCAAAAACTATACATCAGATTTGTTATATTTTGACATTTTGGGAGAGAGGAGAAGTAACCGAACAGTTTGATGTATAATATGTGCATGGTATGTAAAGGTCATGTGTGTCATCAATCATTACAAAAACCGATACTGATATTTACCGATATTGCATTTTAATGCCAATGTCAACCGATATTATCGGTAGACTGATACCGATATCCATCCCTAGCTCCAACGTGTTTCTGGCAAACAATCTGATGCCTCAGGGGAGAAGGAAACTCCTTCACACTGTTTCCAGTTGTGAATGGGGAGCCGCTATCAACTGAAGATATAGTCGGGTGGTGGAAGACAAATTTTGAGGAGCTCCTCAATCCCACAAGCATATAATTCTATAAGGAACCAGAGCTGAGAAACCTGGGGACGGACTGTCCAATCTCTGGGGCAGAAGTCACTGAGGTAGTCAAACAACTACACAGTGGCAAAGACCTGGGGGCAGACGAGATCTGACCTGGGTATCTCAAGGCTATGGATGTTGTAGGACAGTCTTGGTTGAGATGTCTCTGCAACACTGCATGGTTATTGGGGGCAGTTCCTGTGGAGTGGCAGACTGGGCTGGTGGTCCCCATTTTTAAGAAAGGGGACTAAGAGGGTGTGTTCAACAAAGGGGGGATCACACTCCTCATCCTCCCTGGAAAGGTCTACTCCAGGGTACTGGAGAGGAGGGTCCTGTTGATAGCTGAATCTCAGATTGAGGAGGAGCAATGTGGTTTTCATCCTGGACATAGAACCAAGGACTTTACTCTTGAAAGGGTGCTGGAGGGGACATGGGAGGGGACCAACTAATCCACTATGTTTTGTGGATTTAGAGAAGGCTTATGATCGCCATCTGATTGGCCATATATGGGAAGGCCTACATTTGATTGGTGTAATGCCTCAAGCTTCCATGTGATTGACTCAACACATTAGTTTACAAAGAATTGATTTGCAGCATGTATGGAAACATCTGAGCCAAGCATTTCTGGCAGTTTTCATTGTGTTTTGCAATAGGCCTATCACACATATTGATGTCGTTCATATTGTGCCATAGCACTAACACTGTATATAGTGACAGAAAGGAAATAAATTAACCAATTACAAAAGTGTAACATGATTTGAAGGGGAGGATAATTATAATCCTTGCAGGGTCTATAAAATCTGATTTTTCTAAAAAATCTAAATTACACAATTTCTTATCTTTTAACTTTTATTTTATTTTGAAAGTTTGTTTTGATTTTAGACTCTTTTTCAATCTTTTTCTTTCTTTTTGTGCTTTTACCCAAGTCGTTTTCTTTGCTGTTTTAAAGAAAGATGAAAGATGAAGTTAACATAGGTCATTTCTAACATCAGTAGACAACACCTAAAATGAAGACCCTACATTTTGGCAATGAAACTGAAAGGCAGATGTTCCCCTTCTTTGAAAAACTCATGAAAGCCTGAGGCTTTTACTTTCCTTCAGAACTTGTAAAGTCCAATCTGATCTTGACCTATTAGGTATATTTGCTGGATTAGGTCCGATCCAGGAAGAGTACTGTCCACAGCCTGCCAGATGCAAGCCTGGCACTTCAATACTCCCAAAGGCTCCTCGTCCATCTCTCAACAGTATAAAACAGGGAGGTTTCAAAATGTTTTCTCCTTCAAAAAATGTTACCTGCTCTCCTGCTGCTCAGCACCATAAACTTTTCATGCTCCTATTCAAAATGATGTCACTCAGCTGCCTTCATTTGCATTCTAAGCCAGTGAATTTCAATGTTCTGGTTGGCTGCAAATGTTGTGGTTTTTTTTTTAACCTAGTGTGGTTGAGAGAGGGGGAAAACTAAGAAGTACTTTCTGAACTTTTTAATTATTTCTGGCCTCTTGTTAGCACATAGGGAGGGGTGTACACAGAACTGGCAGTGATGGATCAGACTGAGGAATGAGGGGTGAGACAGAGGAGGTTTACACACGTTAGGACATCCTTCTGTGCACACAATTACAAAATCTGCTGTTTGGGCCAAAACTTCCCTTCTATGCACCAATGGCATGCTTTCTGTGTCTGGTTAATGAGTCATGCTGGGATAAACACTTCCAGGTCATGGCCAGCTTTTTCCATCTGACAGAGAGGGGAAGTCCAGGTGCCAAGGCACAGCTGTGCCACAGGCTGGATTATTTTGTTATAATGAGAGAAAATCCACTGGCTCTCAATATAATAATGTAAATATTAAAATGTAAGTTGAGGCTCAGTCCAAGACTCATTTATCAGAGTGCTTGAGTTTAAGTTGTTCAATTGAATTGTGATTTTCTCATGCTGGAGGTGTTTTGTTTAGACTTTTCCATCCATTTTTCTCAAGTATAGTATATTGGTCCTGCTGACTAGAACCTTTGTTTGTTCTTTCTCTATACAAATGCAGAAAAACATTCATTGATACATCTAAAACTGTTGCTTATTCCACAGATGCACAATCATTACAGGAAAGATCACATCACTCCTATTCTGAAGTCTCTGCACTGGTTACCTGTTAAATGTAGAGTTCATTTTAAAATCCTGACTCTAACTTTCAGGGCCCTACATGGTCAAGCTCCTGTTTATGTTACTGAACTGATAAAGCCGTACGCTCCAACCCGAGTCCTCAGGTCCACAGACCAGAATCTCCTAACAGTTCCAAGGACCAGATTTAAAAGTCGAGGTGATCGCTCCTTCCAGTCTGTTGCACCGCGACTTTGGAATGACCTTCCTTTAGTTTTACGCTGTATAGACAGTCTGGACTCCTTTAAAAAGCAGCTGAAGACCCAATAATTTAAAACTGCTTTTAAATAACTCTTTTATGTTCTCTTGTTGTTGTGTAATGATTTTGATTTGTAATGATATTTTGTTTGTTTTATTGATTTTATTTGTTTTATCATGTTTGATTCTGTTTTCTGTGAAGCACTTTGTGATTTTTTCTGTGAAAGGTGCTATATAAATAAACTTTACTTACATTACAAGTTGTTTCTTGTTGTAAATGTGACTTAGGCTTTCCAACAATGTAAGATTTATTCAAGAAGTATTTTTGCAACAAAGTATTGAAAAACATTCTAACTTTTTCTGTGAAAGTTCTTTATAGTTTTAAAGGTCCCATGACATCGGTTTCCATGTTTTCTGACTTATCTATCATGTTGCAACGTTGAGTTCTCACCTTAAACCTGCCAGAAAGAGCAAAAAACGGCGTCCATCTGTCTCCTAGTACAGCCAGTGAGAAGCTCTTCCAGATTTCAGACCCAGGTTTCAAACAGTTTTTTTCACTCCAGCCCGCTATGAGGTCATAGTGATCCAGACTTGCTTATATGGTAAATTCTCCTCCCACATGCACGTTCACGACACCTGGAGCGAGACAGTGCCGCCGCCATTGCCCATAGACGTTTCCGTTTCGTTTCACTTTCACGCGACGGCACTGCCCCCTGCTGCAGCAGAAGTGTCAGGCTGCCAAATAAGGAGAAACCAAGCAGAACCGGAAGGCGGCGCTTTCTTCTGATCTCTGAGTTGCTCCTTAGGAAATAATTACAGCGTATTTTGAGTTATAATGGTGCAACGCTGATCTAGAGGCATCAAAGATTACACCTGTTTAATATAAAGTGATTTAAATATGGAGTCACAGGCACTTTAAACATTTTATCATTAATTAGCAACAGAAGTCCTTAGTTTAAGCCTTTTGGTAATCTGGTATCATATTGTGTACCATAATGAACATGGACCAGAGAGACAAAGGCAAGAGATGTCTGAGGAACTCCAATAAAAGATTATAGATATTGTCACATCCTAAAATAACGCCCTGCAACTTTTTGACAAAAAAAATCTTCTTTTGCCTAAATCAGCTCTTTATGACACTGGGTACTTCTGGTAAAATCACCTAGACTCAAATTTAGTATTTTTATGAAGTTTAGTCTTGGACAGGGGGGTCGTCCTATAATCAGGGTCCTCCTATTTGATTAAATATGGTATATAACCATTTGGTCCTATAGGGCTGCATGGTGGTGCAGTGGTTAGCACTGTTGCCTTGCAGCAAGAAGGTTGCAGGTTCAAACCCCAGCTGTGACCTTTCTGTGTGCAGTTGCATGTTGTCACCATGCATGTGTGAGTTTTCTCCGGGTACTCCGGTTTCCCTCACAGATCACAACATGCCCTATAGGAGCTAACAGGTGCGATTGACAGGATTCCTGTGCTTCAAAGGGGGCTGATGCGTGCTTTGAACACTGAAACACTCGCGAGGACTGAGTTGTCTCGTAGGACTGACTGCGAACGAACTCTGGCGCGGAGTGAATTACGATCGATGTGTCGAACTACACGGATCAGATGGGACTGGCCAGGATGTGGAATTTGGACGGGATGAAGCCAGTGAAACAGACATTTAAGGCAGCTGTAACAAACAGGACTGCCTGCTCCAAACACATTCTGTTATCATCTGGTGACCCTGAAAACATTCTCCTACTCAACAGAGTGAATGAAGCGACTGCTCAGCCCCCCCCTTCTCTACGCTCTCTCACCTAACTCTCCTCCCCCCTCTACTGGGAGTGAAGGTCGGTCAGCTGTGCCGTGTCCTTGCTGCTGGTGGAGATCCTGACCCCCCCACCCTCCTTGATGTGTTTTTCGGTTGTTGTGACTGTGTGTAATATGCTACTCCCTCCCTCCATTTTGTTTACATTTTCTTCTGCTCCCATCTTTATTTTTTGGCCCAAATATTGTATTGAAGTTTGCCCCAATATTTCTGCCCAAGACTTTAGTTCCTTACACAAGCCAATGTCCCACTTTATCTCATCATTTACAATGTAGATCCCCTGATGGTACCCCAAATCTTGAAGTTTGCCCAATATTTCTCTTTGCCCAAGCCCAAGTAAATGTCCCACTTTAACTCATACTTTACAATGTAGATCCCCTGATGGTACCCCAAATCTTGCCCAAGCCTTAGTAAATGTCCCACTTTAAGTCATAATTTACAATGTAGGTCCCCTGATGGTACCCCAAATCTTGCCCAAATATTGTATCTGGCTCCCATCTTTATTTTTGGCACAAATATTGTATTGAAGTTGCCCCAATATTTCTGCCCAAGACTTTAGTTCCTTACACAAGCCAATGTCCCACTTTATCTCATCATTTACAATGTAGATCCCCTGATGGTACCCCAAATCTTGAAGTTTGCCCAATATTTCTCTTTGCCCAAGCCCAAGTAAATGTCCCACTTTAACTCATAATTTACAATGTAGGTCCCCTGATGGTACCCCAAATCTTGCCCAAGCCTGAGTAAATGTCCCACTTTAAGTCATAATTTACAATGTAGATCCCCTGATGGTAACACAAATCTTGCCCAAGCCCAAGTAAATGTCCCACTTTAAGTCATAATTTACAATGTAGGTCCCCTGATGGTACCCCAAATCTTGCCCAAATATTGTATCTGGCTCCCATCTTTATTTTTGGCACAAATATTGTATTGAAGTTGCCCCAATATTTCTGCCCTAGACTTTAGTTCCTTACATAAGTCAATGTCCCACTTTATCTCATAATTTACAATGTAGATCCCCTGAAGGTACCCCAAATCTTGCCCAAATATTGTATCTGGTACCCCCAAATCTCTGTTTTGTTTTTTATTTTCAATGTTTTCTCTGTTTTGTTTTTTGTTTATATTGTAAAGCGCTTTGTGATGTATATCTGTGAAAGGCGCTATATAAAGAAACTTTACTTACTTACTTACTTACTTACTATAGGATACAGGGTCCAGGACTCCCTTGTAAAAGAGATTCTGAATCTCAATGGGACATTGTTAAATAAAGGTTAATAAAATAAATAAACTATTGTGTATGGTGTGCAGCCAAACAACACACCACACCTAAACCCACAATGACAGACGTGAAATCTCACAGAACTTCTCGAGATCAAATGTGACTTCAGAGTGTAACGCCACGGATCATCAAGAGTCGCTGACCTTTGACCCTTTTCATTCCA
Source organism: Callopanchax toddi (assembly GCA_006937965.1). Classification (NCBI taxonomy): domain Eukaryota; kingdom Metazoa; phylum Chordata; class Actinopteri; order Cyprinodontiformes; family Nothobranchiidae; genus Callopanchax; species Callopanchax toddi. The sequence continues at coordinate 488,061 of SSNR01000276.1, read as the reverse complement.
CATGAACTTCTTCACTTTCCTGACTGGTAATCTGGGTCATATTGATGCTGTCATCCGTGTGTTAACTCTCTCCATCCCATAAGTCAAAACATTTCAACAGCTTCCAGAGATAAAGGACATGATGGCGCCTACAATCAGCTGAAGGGTCAGCTGCCATTCCACTGGACACTAGCTTAATAATAAAATTATCTTAAAAGATGTCTCTTTCCTTAAAACCACAGACTGATATTCAAACTGTAATCATTTTGTTTACAGGACATTCTCTTCACCCTGTGAACACTCAAGGTTAAATTCACAGTGTTATGTTAAATCTTTTCCTGGGTTTATTTCTCCATCCTTAATGAATTAAAGGTTATTCTATTAATTTATTTCCTTTACAAAAATCATGAAAGGATATGTTCTGTGTTTAGTTTTTCGGGTTTAAAATGACAAGTTACTTTAATCCTTTTATTAAATTAAACACTTTACCATGATTTTAAAAGACTGGAGCTGTCGTCTTGTTAAGACACGCCCTCAATCCTCAGTAGTCATCTAAGACACTATTCAATTTCTGATTGGTTAACTTAAGATAACTAAGTTCCTCAAAACTAATTCAGTTGAGACGTCAACCGCAGTCTAAGCCTGCCAGCCTGAGCTAGAACCTGTGAACGCTGAGTTCTCCAGGGAGAGGCCTACTTGTGCGGCGTCTCTCTCCCAGTCTTCTGGTCTAAGCATTGCCACTGCTTGACCTGACCTTTAAAACGCCTGCTTGTGTGGGTCGTAACCCCACGGCCTCATCAGTTTCCTCTCCAGAGAGAGACGTGCCGATCTCTCTCCCTGACCGACAAAGGGGTGGTTGTTACAATGCTCCCATCATGCCGTCCGGAAGAATTCCCCTACTGACCGGCATGTCCAGAAATGTTCCGCTGATCCGAGGCGACCACGGTCCCCAAGGAAAATTCGTGCCTGGAGAGATCCACTTCAGCACGTCGAGAGAACGCAACGCTGACCAGATCTACGGAACGTCGACAAACAGTAGGCGAATTCCACATTCTGATACTGAGTGGCCTCTTGATAAGTTTAATAACCAAATTAAACTCATCTAAATTTCCCTTAGCAACTAAAAGTAACATATAGACTAAAATAAGTCCATCATAGTCTAATAAAAACAGACTCCAGCTCTCCTTTAAACTCATAATTACACATCTTACAACATTTCTCATCAGAGTTTATTTGTCAGATCCTCGCTCCCCTCCTCCACCATTCATCACTAATCATTAGGGTTGGGTATTGAAAGGGTTTCATTCGGTACCGGTGCCATTTCGATACTTTTAAAACGGTACCGGTTCCTAAACGGTATTTAAATTGGTATTTTTAAAACCAAAAAACACCGTTTTTTTTATGATCCCCTGACTTTTTATTTCTTAAGGCAAAAGGCCGAGCCAATCAAATTGACCAACAATATTTTAACATTAAATTCTTCTAATATAAAGAAAGAAAAAATGTACATTATACTGTACATTAATTAAATGTACAAAACATTAACTGAACAATTATTAACTGAACATCAACTCAATCTACTGATTAACAATGGAAATACAATCCTAAACACTGAACTGACACTCAGATCGGTGCTCTTTGGTGTTCTGGTTGTCACACAGTGAAAATGTGGTTTTGATTTTAAGTTTTATTTATTTGCAAGGTTTTTTCCTGTTTTTATACATTATTATTGCATGTTTTATACTGTTTCAATATTGTTTCTTTTTAATTCTTTGGATCACTGTGGACTGATTTTAACATGACTGATAATCACTATCACCTGTTGTAAGTGGGCGTGTCCAGGAGGAAACTTATTTACGTGCCACTCAGGTTGGCAGAGCGACAGAGAGAGTGAACAGGACAGAAAAGAAAAGAAAAGAAAAGGACAGGACAGGACAGACAACGAAGGAAATGAAAGGTGTGCTGAAGGAAAACAGGAGAAGCAGCAGGATGTGAGGAGGAGGCAGATCGGCTGTCCCGGTGAGCGGCGAGGAGTCGAGCGTCTGGTCTGCGCGTCCCACCGATCTCATGGGACGCGCTGCGAGTGAGTGACGGCCGGCATGGAGTGGACCTCTGCCCGCACCCTTCAGACCAGTGTGCTCTGCGGGGCGAAGAGATGCGAGGAGCCGCGGCTGACATCACCGCTGGACTGCTGCAGGGACGAGGAGATGGCCGAGTGCGCGTGTCGGGGTTGTGTTTCCTGCAGCAGCCTGCTGCGTGCGTGTCACATGACGTTTGTGTGTTAGAGGCTACAGCTTATTAACGGCAAACACCAGAGGGCGTAATTAGGCGGCTATATTTTGGGGCACCGAAATGGCGCACCGAAATTCACGTTGTATTTTGGTCTGGTTAGTACCGATGATGTAACGGTCGGGTCCATACCCAGACCGAACTTTGGTACCCAACCCTACTAATCATCACCAGCTGCACTTCATCAACTCATCACCGGAGGAGCTTAAGAGGAGTAGAGTTGCAACGGGACGGTGCCAGTCCGTTCCACAACTTCTGTGGTACACAGGTCTCTTGTTTTTTGCTCGTTATTGGTGTTTTCATATACTCATCCTCTGCTGTCTACCTTCCTCAGCTCATCTCCACGGCTACCGTCCTCACTCGTCTGGATTCATCACTCCTCACTCCTCCGGATTCACTACACCATTCATTCCTCAGCCAGCCACAGAACCAAGACCCTCCTAAGCTCCGTTGCCTCCTGGACACAGTAAGCCCCCTTCACTACCTTGCAACATTATTCATGCCATATCCTCCATTCACAATCTTCTCCTCTCTTCAAGATCCCTGCCGGCTCCCGTACCCAGCAGACCAGCACAATACGTTTTAATAAAACCGTTTTCACTTACCTTTTACTGTGTCCTCAGTTGTGTTGGCTCCAAGATCTGGTCTAAACCTTAAAGGTCCCCTATTAGGCAAAATTCACTTTCTAAAGGTCTTTTCACAGTAAAACCTGTCTCTAACACTGTGTATGAAACCCAAAAGTGTGGGGAAGAAAAAAATTCGCCATTCTCACTTAGTTATTCTCCTTTGTGTAAACAGAGCTGTGGGCCCAGGCTGAAACGGTCAGTTTCAAAAGTTGACGTCAGCATTTGTAAATACTACTCCTATCTTGAGAGCTAATCACGAACAGCTTTGGCTCCCTGAGCCCCTCCCCCTTACTACTTTCTCCTGAGCCCTTGAAGACTAAATGCATGGATTTTATTTTTGGGGGGGCAATATATACACAAAACTTCCAAAAGTTTGCTACAGGCATTTCAAAGAGGACTGTTTATTCACAACATGGGAGCATAAAAATGTAATGCAGCATTTAGAATAACTAGTTATTTTAGCCACACCCTCTTCTAATAAATATGGAAGCTCATTTAAGGATTATGATGAAAGGTGATAAACTGTCATTTAACCCTGATAGAATGGCTAATATTTATTGAAGGTATCTTTAGGTTCTTTGAGAAAGGTACAGTGAATTGAATACCTTATTAATAATGTGAAGCTGAGACAGGATAAAGATTGAACAAGCATTTAATTTGAAAAACCTAAGAACAGAGACAGATAAAACACTTCTGAAAGTTTGATGTAAACACAATTAATATTCTTAAACATGTTGAGGATGTTAAAGATAGGTTAATTGTGAGGTTTAACGGACCGTAGCATACGTTTTAATGACTAGGGAAGTTAGTTAATTGAGTTAACCTAGTTGTGACTTTAAGAGTCACTTTAGGGCTATTTTGAGTTGCTATTGAATTTGGATGGTTTAATTTAGTTTAGGAGAATTAAACTTTATCAAAGCAAACCTCTGGATCAGAAAGTGGGGTTTCGCTTGCTGAATGTGGACGTTCCTGGATCTGGCAGGCGTCGGTTTCTCAACGAGCTGAGGTGGAGGGTCCCCAGACTCGGAGGGGTGGTCCTGGAAGGCGTGGCCGCCGAGGACTTCGCCGGACAGTCCGTGGATACGTCTCGGTCAGCAAGAGAGGCATTTCAGTTGACATGCTGAAGTCATTTCTGATCGGTCCCCGTAGTGAGGGAGAGAGAGAGACTGGAGGTGTCTGCTCTCTGGGGAGAAACTGAGGGGATGTTTACCCACTCAGACAAGGCCGCATCTCTCAGGTTCAGCTCGAGGCTCAGAAGGAAGGCTTGAAAATCGTCTGTCTGAAGGGTGACGTGGATTCAGCTAGTTTTAATAAGCCTACTAACCAATCAGAGGATTGTAAGTGTTCCAATCGAACATGAGTTAGTGGACCTGTGGACTGCTATGATTGGTTAGGGAACTGTGGGGTAGATTACCAAGTTCACATGACTTAGCCCGTTAAAATTCACATTATAAATGTGATTAAAATGCATAAAATAGCAGGAGAAACACATAACACTTTGAGAGTGAATGTGTGAATGACCCTGAAGAGAGGACACTGTGGAGAGAATGTTCTGTAAACAAGAGATTACAGTTTGAATACCAGTCTTTGGTTTAAAGAAGAGACATCTTTAAAGAGTGTTTTATTACACAGCTAGTGTCCAGTTGAGGTCATCTGGGAAATGGACACCTGAAAGTGGACAGTTGGCCACCTGTAGGAATGTTAATTCAGGTTAAAACATAATCAAAGAGTCATTGTAATCCAAGTTATTGGGAAAAAGATGGATTATTGTTTGTGATGGTCACAGGGGTCATAGGTCAGAGGTTATAGCGTATTTGGTAACGCTACAGTAGCTTAGCTAAGGAGCAGAAACTGAAGGATGGATCCACTCCAACTGGTCGTGACACAACTGTAAAGGTAAGTGCTGGAGGTGATTTGATGGGTTTGGTAGCAGTGTAAGCCTGTCTGCTAGAAGATAGCTGATAAACATGTTAGCACTGCAGATAGTAGCTCTACTGCTCTGTTAGCTCTGCAGCTAACGTGGCTCTAAGTGCTCAGAGCTCACACTGGTGTATTTCATGTATTCTGAGTCATATGAAGTAGTTCTGTCGTGTTTTGTGTTACTTTACTGTTTGTAACAGCAGGTTTTACAACTAGTTCTTTTTTTACCTTAGATCATAGAGTGCAGTGCATTTATGTCCTCTGCAATCTCAGGGCCTGTAGCTGGATATTATTGGATAATTTTATATTATATAGTAACATTTTAAAAGCCTGTTATCATCACGTTTTGAAAAGCTCATTATTGACTTTCCACTCAGGACTGTTTTTAATCAAATACTATCTCCTACATGCACTGTAGGAATGTCAAAGATTCTGGAGAAAATCACAAAGTCATTTTACAGACTGGGATGAATATATGACATCTGATTTTGATTTCTAAAAATGTTTTCTGTATTCTTTTTAGCCATGCTGGTGTTTTAAAACAAACGGACTCTGAAGGATGTATCCACTCTGCCCTCACATCAGACTCATCTCTGGAGGCTGTCCACAAAGAATGTTGTTTTCCTCTTTACTGAAATGATGTGCAGGTAAATTAGAATTTGCTTAGTTAGAACTGGAAAATTGTTGCCCAAATATTTTCTATATAATAGTGATTTTTGTCTTTCTTGTAATTCCAGACTCTTCCTGGAGAACTCATAATGACCACAAGCCAAAACATGAGAAGGCGTCTGTCTCTTCAAGGTCCACTATCCAAAGTTTACAAAGAGAAAATGCTGAGCACCAGAGAAGACAGAGATGACGTTTGGTAAGTGATGAATTTTTATTTCACAACCAGAACATGTTTAGAAGTTATGAATCCAGGTATTGCTCTCACATGTGAAACAATGTAAATATGGAGGACTGATCCTGTCTAAATCAATAAGCTAAAACATTAAAAGTAAGTGTATGAACCCTGAGTTATTGCAATCAAGGATTTGCTGCTTTTAAATACAGAAGTATTGTTGTTTTAAGATGCACTATGTTACCACAGGAGCCCAAGTTTACTAATTTTTTTGTATTAACATGAGTTTAAAAGGTTAAGAACAAGAACAGCATGAAGAATAAATAAAATCTTAACAAATTTGAGTATGTTTCAAGAAAACTAATGAAGTTCAGGGATGTTAATTGTACTTAAGTCACAGTCATTGTGGACTGAAGTATATGTTGTGACACAGTTAATATTTTTGTCATGTTATGAATGTGAAACGTTATGTATTAAAGTACAGATGCAATTTGGACGACAAACGGTGCAGTTGGTGTCTTCATTGCTTTATCTGTATCTTACAGATCCGTACTTTGTTACTGCGGTACTATTCCTGGGACCCATAACAGTATAGTAACTAGAGCACATTTAGAACATTTTCTAAGCACTAAGACGCCCTGCTGCATGTGAAAAGTCTGAATTTCTTCATAAACATTATCCAGGTAAGGTTGTAGTTTTAACAGGTTAGCTTGGACAAGCACATTTCTACCAGACCGAGTCATTTTCACCGTGAGTAGAGCAAGTTCGGCCTAGTTTACTGGGCTAAAAGAGGCCTGCTAATGTAGCTGTACTCCTCCTATGTTTGACAGGTAACACACATGACCATGGGCACAGAAACAAACTATTTTATGTAAAACTCACTGGAGAAAAGTTTTAATGGCTGAAATTGAAGGACCACGGCTGAATGCTGCAGTTTATTCCAGAAATAAACGTCAAATAAACCCAGTAAACTTCACACTAACCTTTCAGTGATGTTGTGTTTGAGTCTTCATGCTCAAAGTTCCTCAGTCCCAAGTTTTAATGACATTTTAAGTCAATTTCTTGGTATTGCAGCATTTTTTTTTAGCTTTTATCACATTCAGTCAGCTGTTTGGAGCAAGAAATAACAGGCACGTGCACGGAGCAGAGAGAGGGGCGGAGCTTAAAGCTGCTGGGCTCCCCAACAGCCCCTCCCTCTGAAACGAGGCACATCTCCTACAGGGAGAATGGGGCAATGTTTGACCTGCTGCTGAAGCTTAATTAAGGAGTAATTTCAACAATGAATGGTCTTTATATGTTATTGATATGTTAAAGAAATGATTCGGAATGTTTTTAAAGTGCATAATAGGGGACCTTTAACATTATTATGATATAAATGAATCTACCTCATCATTCAGCACTGTTACATTCTCCATGTACCATCTTAGCCTTTTTATAAAATAAATGATTGTAAAATCTTTTATTTTGTCTTTGCTTCAGATTATTAAAATGTATTATTCCCTGAAATACAACAGAAAAAGAACCTAAAGTTACTTTCATATTATTGTAGCGTTTGGAAATAACTATTAGTTATTTTAACCACACCCTCTACAGATAAACATTAGAACTTATTTTTGGATTATAATGAAAAGTGATAAACTGTCATTTAACCCTGATAATAGCTAATATTTATTGAAGGTATCTTTAGGTTCTTTGAAAGAGTACAGTGAATTGAAATACCGTATTAATAATGTGAAGCTGAGGCAGATAAGGATTGAACAACCATTTAATTTGAAAAACCTAAGAACACAGACAGATAAAACAGTTTGAAAGTTTGATGTAAACACAATTAATATTCTTAAACATGTTGAGGATGTTTAAAGATGATTTTAATTGTGAGTTTTAACGGACCGTAGCATATGTTTTAATGACTAGGGAAGTTAGTTAATTTAGTTAACCTAGTTAAGACTTTAAGAGTCAATTTAGGCTATTTTGAGTTGGGAATGGGATTTAGTTTTGGCTTAATTTAGTTTGGAAGACTTAAGCTTTATTAAAGCAAACCTCTCGATCAGAAAGTGGTGTTTGCTCACTGAAAGGTGGACGCTCCTGGATCTGGCAGGCGTTGGTTTCTCCACGAGCTGAGGCTGGAGTCCCCAGACTCGGAGTGGTGGTCCTGGAAGGCGTGGCCACCGAGGACCTCGCCGGGCAGTCCGTGGATACGTCCCAGTCAGCAAGGGAGACATCTCAGCAGGCATGCTGAAGTCATTTCTGATCAGTTCCCGTAGTGAGGGAGAGACGGAGGGAGAGACACAAGCAGGTCTCTCGAGGCCTTGTTCAAAGCTGATGAAGGTTCTAAGACTCGCCTACATTCAGGCTGTAGCACAGACTGCGACTGGCTTGTACCGGAACTGAATATTAGTTTTGAGACGAGTTATCTTAAATTCAACCAATCAGAAGACATTAAGTGTACTAATCAAAACTGAGTTAGTGGACTGGTGGATAGCTCTGATTGGGTAGGGGAACTGAGGGGAGTTACCAAGTTCATATGACTTCCGCCCGTTAAACAGTCACATTATAAATGTAGAAATGCATGTCATAGCAGAGAAGCATATTATAACACTTTGAAGAGTGAGTGTGTGGATGACTCTGAGCAGGAACACTACAGGAGACTGTTCTGTAAACAAGAGATTACAGTTTGAACACCAGTCCTTGGTGCTACAGAAGAGACATCTTTAAAAGAGTGTTTCATTAGACCAGCTAGTGTCCAGTTAAGGTCATCTGGGAAGTGGACATCTGAAAGTGGACAGTAGGACACCTGTAGGGATCTTGATTCAGGTTAAAACCTAATCCAAGAGTCATTGTATTCCAAGTTATTGGGAAAAAGATGGATTATTGTTGTGATGGTCACCAGGGGTCAAAGGTCAGAGGTTATAGCATATTTGATGATGCTACATTATCCATTAAAAAGGTTCATGTTAACGTTCCTAACTTATCATATAATCTTTAAGTGAGTTTAATATTTCATTGGAAAGGATGTGGAGTTCCCCTCTCTACAAGAGTAAACAAAAACACAACAGCATTTATTTTTATCATAAAAAACAATGCACTCACGACGGTTTTGTGACCAGGTAGAACAAACAATACAGCTGTTTAAATTTTGGATTCCCCTCACTCCATGCAGCTTACCTCTATCACCTCGCTCTCTGATTGGCTACATGTCACATTCAACAGGCTGCTCCTCAGTGAACACCACACACACTGCAATAACTCAGGCCTAGACAATCCAACATGTTGGATTTCCCCGATTTGTTATCAGAGTGATTCTGACGTCCTTCCAAGGGGACCAGAGCAGTCTTAACACAAAACACATGACAGGAATATCTGATAAGAATATCTTTAGAGTCATTACGGTAATCAGGGTGTCCTTAAGATCCAATGAGGAAAATCAGGAAAAAACGGATTAATAATCCTGCAGTGTGAGCCGGGCTTAAGTGAAAGCTTAGTGTGAAGAGACTTTGATTTTGCCATCTGCTGTGGATGAGGTATGTGTGAGACATGCATGAATGTGCTGTGTGTTCATGTGTTATGACCTGCAAGCTGTCATGTCAACCACAATAAATTCAGAGTACAAGAGGCTATCATGGTTATTTTTTCCCCACGCACCCCATTAAAACATGTCAGCGAAGCTGCATTTACCGTATATCACCATCCAGATGCATTTGTGACAATAAGATGGAAGAGGCCTTGGCATTTAAACGCAATATATAACAAGGGCAAGTGTGTTTAATGCATCTCACACTCAAGTGTCATGACAGTCTGTTTTTAATGAGCAACTCATGGGCTCGAATTTTGACAAGTGAATTTGTCTGCCACATGGTTGTCCAGGAAACGTTTTAAAAGCTGCTCTGAGCTTCTCTCGTCGCTCATACAACAAAAAGTAAAGTCTCCCTTTCTCTGGTGTGCCTTTTTTCCACAGAGGGATAAAAAGAGATGACTAAACAGAAAGGTAGTAGTTTTTGAAATAAACAACATCAAGTCAGATCTGTTGAACTCTTCATCAGCTGAAAAACTGAATAAATAGGTTTCACACAAACAGTTTTGCTCAGTAGCAAAGTCCTTGAAAAATTACACAAAATGTCTGGTATTTTCTCAGGGACAGTATAGTATGGCCTTTTCCTTTTGATTGAGGTATTTTGATTTTGAAAAACATGTTTTATGACAGCGATGGTTCATTAAACCTCTAACTAAAGAAAGAGTTTCAGCATAAAAGTAGGAATTTCAGTGATCTGAGGCAGCAAGCCTAGCACCTGAAGGTCACATACCACATGTCTGGAATCATTAATTCACATAGAGCCCCGCTCATAGTAGAGGCTGTTTACTTAATACATCTATCACTCAAAGTGGAAATGCTAATACAAATGGGGAAAAAAAGACTTTTGTTGGAAAATATGCTGCTTTAAAATTTGGGTTTTGAAAATAATTTGAATAATGATCCTATTTAACCTCAAAAGAGGAAAAAAAAACACATTTCTACCAGTTTGTACTCAGCCAGCACAGTGAAAAGGTTTCTGAATAACAGCACTGACACTTTTTAAAGTACTGGCTAGGGGTGTAATAATACTGGAAATACCGTGATATTGTGGTAGTAAAATGGCCACGATATCGTCGTGGTCTTGTTGTCACGGTATTGAACAGTAGTCCTGAGTTAAAAATAACACGCTTTAGTTCACCCCACCTGAGTATAGCAAAGTAAACTACATAGACCATGATCCTTTGCTTCCGTGTCATCAGCCAGTGCGCCAATGGGAGTGCGTGCAGCCCACATGTCAAAGATAAACAAACATTGAGGGCTTAGGCGACAGGCAGCGGTGAATGCAGCGGGGAGAGCAGCTCTTCAGTCTGAGTTGTGGAAGCATTTTGGATTTGTCGTGTCGAGAAATGGTGAAGGAGAAAAGAACGGACAAACAACTGACAATATGCAAACACTGCCGGTGTACAGAGCTGGACTCCTCAGCGAATACGAGCAGCGTGTAAGGTCAGTTGATAACCCGCCACCTCCAGAAAAGTATTAAGAGTTAAAGTCCAGACGGGTCAAAAATCCCAGCATGAAGCTCTTACATCAGCGCTGCCTCACAGCAGCTCAAAGGCTCAAGAAATAAAATACATCCCAGAATATTTAGCGACTGATTTGCATCCAGTTTCCACCGTGAACGTCGTGGGGTTTAAATCATTAGTGGCTAAACTGGAGCCTAAATGTCAAATTCCATCACCAACACATTTTAGTCAATTATTTAATTATTTTTAATGTAGTCATTGCCCAGATGAAGGCAGTAATATTAAAAGACTTGTCAGACAGAAACCAAGGACAGGAGAAGTTCCTGCTGCAGAGCAGTAAAAACAGCAGAGGTCATTTTAACTGATCAATAATCTGACCTCCTCCCCTTAAATGTTGATCTTTCTTTAAAAAACTGAAACTGGACTAGAACTCTAGAAACCAGAAGAGGCTTACCTTCTAATTAGTTTCCTGTTTGGTGATGCCTGGGTATTTTTATTTATGACTTGATGACGAGGCAGTTTTGTATTTCCTGGTTACTTTTATTTTTTAAATCAGTGATTGTATTGTCCTCTTCCAAGATGGCTGCCTGTAACCTTTTCCCAAAACAAAAGGTCTCATTTCTGTGCAGTGACTGAATTATGCTGATATATTATTAACTGTTGATTTGTGTTTCAGTAGAGCAATAGTGTTAGTTTAATTGTCACTGCATTGAAATTAGACATTTTATTTTGAAAGGTTACTGGCAACCATCCTGGAATAGAATAATACAATCTGTTGACCTCCATTTGGGAAATGTAGTATCTGACACTAGAATATAATACCATCATCCAATATGAAGATAACCTGTAGTATTTAAAAGACCAAATCAAGTGGAGTGAAAGTTATTGAATAGTATTGGAATAAAGTGACGAAATTGCGTTGGGTCAAAATGGTCTAAGAGATCAAATTACTTCACCTCAACATGTTTCCATCACATTTCATCAACACAAGACTCACAGGTTGGTTTAACATGAATAATTTGTGTTCATTTGACTCAATTCTTTAAGTTGCTGCCAAAGCAAAAAATCTGTGTGCAACCAATGTCCACTATAGCAGAGGTCCCCAACCCCTGGTCCCCGGCCCGGTACCGGTCCGCAGCTCATTTGGTACCGGGCTGTGAGAACGGCAGAAAAAAAAAATTAATTGATGTATTAATCGCCCCTGAAAGATCCGGTCCGGACCGGTGCGTTACTCGCAGTATGGAGCCCACAGCACTGTGATCACCTGCTGACAAGCTGCAAAGTGAGCTGAGCTGCTCTCCTCCTCACCTCCTGGTGCAACAGTTCATCATGATCCATGATCCATCTCTACAGTTCGAATGCACGCGGGCCACGGATCCGCAGCGCTGGCGTGCTTCTAAATGATCCCGACATCCTATTGTGCTCTAAGAATCTGCTGATAATTCCCCTCTGAGAAGGGCGTTGGTTCAGCTATCACATATACTGTAGTAGAGGTTCATTCTGTCGGACTAGTCATTTGAGTTGACCAGAACGACTGACAGATCATCTCTGATTCAGTCTCGTTCGCACACGCGCGCTAGCGGAGCGGCTGAATCCTTCATCTCTGTCACCTGCTGGATCATTCTCTCTCTCTCTGATGGAGGAACCAGACTCATCTATTTCTGTCTAAGATAACATGTTGTGTTAGACTTTTATAAGAGCTAATGAACATTAATATTACGTATAACCGCTGCTCTGTCAGGAGCCACAGAGCAGCGCCTTGTCACGCCCCCTCACCTGTTCCTGCTGCACCTGACAGCAGGGTAAGATCTGTCCGACAGACCCGTGAGGTGGACAGGAGTCTGTCCTCCATTAAATTAGTTTTTATATTCGGGGGTGCACAAAATTTTTCATCAGCCTCACCCTGGTCTGGTCTGGTACGCATGTTGCGCACGCGGGGAGATGATGATGATTTTGATTATAAGCTGCTGTCGATTGTGACCCGTTGCACCCCTACTGGGAATGTGTGAATTGCGTGGATCAGATGTACTGTGACTGTGTGTGTTGAAGTGCACGTCAACAGAGCCGTGCGTTATTGGGTCGGTGCCATGTGCATTGGAGATGCTGTGTGTGTGTGTGTGTCGGTTGGAGTTCCTGTCGTGTGTCCACTAGCTTCAGAGGCCATGTCAGCACTCAGTCACTGAGCTGCAGGACGAGAAGCTCGTCAGATCAAGGGGCTCCCCGACCCCATCGGGACTGTGCCGAGCTTGCCCGTTTAACATCCAAGGGTGTTAAAGACTCTAATAGCACTGGGAACAAACGATCTCCTGTAGCGCTCTAGTGCAGGCCTGTTTATATTATTCTAAATATTATTTAAGATTTGGATTGACATCTTGAGTTAAATGTGTGTATTTAATGAGCATGGAGCAGAAAAATATTCTACAAAATAATCACAACATAGGTGGTAATCCAGGACTCATTGTAAAAGAGATTCTGAATCTCAATGGGACTTTCCTGGTTAAATAAAGGTTAATAAATAAATTTAAAAAATAAATAAATACAGAGCATAAATATCCCTGCTGCAACACTATCCACAGGCAAAGGAGCGATTTGCCTCTGTTTTTTGTAGCGGCGACAGCCGGCAGTCTTCCTGTTAATAAATAAAACTCAGAGATTTGGAAAAACTGACTTTTTGTGTAAGAGACCATTACAATATTGTTAAAATTATCATTTTTTAAATTAATAAATGACAGATAAAAATGGATTATGACTGGATTTTGTTGTACCGTCAGTCAAATTACGAAAATGTCTAGCGATATCTCTGATTCCAGTATAAAAACAGTCAAATTGTGCATTATTTAAAGGTCGTACATCATGGTGGTACTTGAAGATCCTACATAGGTTTTAGGTGGTACTTGGGTAAAAAAGTTTGAGAATCACTGGCCTAATACATTAATGCAAATCCCCCAGTTGTGAGTGCAGCCACAGCTAATGCTACCTGCAAAAACATTAGCAAGTTAGCGAGCCATAGCAAAGCTCTTCACCCAACTAAACTGGAGGAGAACACCATGATGGTCATGATGACCAGCTGAGTGGATAGAGATGAACTGCAGGCTGATAAACATGGAAGATGAAGGGTTAACAGAGCTGTTACAAACTGAGTCCAATGACCAAAGTAAAGGTTTCAGCAGCGCTGGGACTGCATCTGTTCAAGTCTGTTAAACACAAAACATGACTTCATAAAGACACATTATGTTGTTATATATCAATCTATTGGTCTGACACAATCATTTAATGAATTTAAATGAAAATACCTCAAGACTTTTAGGTCAGATTAAAATAAGAGATTAGTTAGATTTCTTAATTGATCATGATGAATTGATTTCTCAATTTTTTAAAATCTCTTGACTAGGGCTGGGTATCGAAACACAGTACTACTGTGGTACCGACCGAAAACCTTCGGTAGGTAGTAGTACCAAAAAAAACTAGGTACCAGGTTTTGGTACTTTTACAATAAAATGTCCCGCTCCAGCCTCGCTCTGATCAGCGCATACACAGGCTGAGTGACACACACAGCCCCTCCCTCTCCTCTCAACAGTTACGGCAAAAAAAAAAGTCAGACCCGAGTTTGCGAGCCGCGACCTGGGTCTGGATAAGCAGAGGGAGACGAGGTGAGACCTTCCTCTCTTGTTTAAACACTCTCATTGGTACCGACCGGACCGTCAGAACGGCAGGTTAAAGAGATCAGACCTGAACACTGTGTTTGTTCAGAGTCAGCCCACAGCTCCGTTTTCACCTGCTGAGGCGTCGGAGCTGCAACCAACCTCTTCAGAAGGACGCAGAACACATGCGCTGTTTTTTAATTGCATTAAAAAAATCTGCGAGGCCACGAGACATACTTGTTTTATTTAGGAGCATTTACTTTTTATTAGAGACCATAGGCTCTATTATCAGCAATGATCTGTGGAGGGTTTTCCTCCTCTGGTTCAGTTTTTCCTGTGCCCCCCCATCCTGGCACCTCCAGAATTACACTAGTTTCTGGTCGACCTGAATCCATGTACTCTTTTTTAGCAAAAAGGGAATAACGAAATAATGAAAACTGATCTGTTTTCCTGTATTTCCGTTTGTTTGTTTTTAACAAAAACCAAATAACTGTTATATCTGGATATTCAGTTTCCCTTTCAGACACAAAAACACAAAAAGAGTACATGGATTGTATGACAGCCTTAGTTAGTTCCAGAGGGAAGAGATAAATAAATAATAATAATAAATGCATAAATATGCCATAAAACTGTGTGGTTTTTTTTTTGTTTAATTTAAAAAACTTTAAGTGCTTGTTGTTTTCTCTAAGAATTATACGTATAGGTATCAAAAAAATATTGTTAAGGTATCAGTATTGAAAACCAGGTATCGTTAAAGTAGTAGTATTGAAAAATTGTAACGATACCCAGCCCTACTCTTGACAGCACTAGTATTTATTTCAATGGTTTTAGTGTAAGAATCGTTTTTTGCTAATATGTTGATTCACAACCTGCTCCAAACTGATTTTTTATTTATACATTTTTTTCTACCTAAAATAGTAACCAAAAAACTCCAAGTCAACATGACACATTGATTGTTAATGTCATGTGAGCATCCATCTTTTATCCAACTCCTTTCAACTCTGCCAAGCAGTTAAAATCCAGTCTGATATTTAGCCTGTTCTTATTTAACATGCCTTTTTGTCTCCTTACCCCATCTACTGCTATGAACCCCTTATGGCAAAAATATCTTCTCCCCTTCTTAAACCTTTCTTAAGTTTTTTTCAAACCTTATCAAAATAAATAAAACACCGTAGGGCTGTCTTGTGTTCTTGTTTTTGGTCTGATAACATAAAGCAGAACATAATTCTCATGAGACGTCTGCCTGGCTGGAAACAAAAGTTTTAGTCTATGTTTCTGAATTCTTCACAGCAGTTTGAAGCTCACGGATGTGCAAAATGAATGAATGAATGAATGTCATTGTTACGTCAAAGCATATGATTTTCAACAATGTGTCAAATTTTGACAAACGCCTGTTCTGAAGCAGCAGTCTGTGGTTGTGTAGATTGTAAATCACCTGATTATCATAAAGTCTACCACTTTAAAACTCACCAATTTAAGCTTCTCTTGGTAGAACACATTAATCATAAAAAACTATCTTGTTGCAAACCTTTAGTTTGAACACATCTGTGTTTTAATTAATAAAATCCTCAGAACCTGACCAGTGTGTTTCTGTATTCCAGTCTCACACTAATTTTCTCAGTCTCCCTTCTTCATTAAGTGATGCCTCCTACTGATCTTTTAATGTCCTGCTCCATTTCCTCCAGATTTCATCTATTACCATTTCATTCCAGGGTGCTATATAATGTTGGAGGAGCCCCCTGTAGCTCCTTTTATCTCTCTCTTTCTCATCCTTGACCTTACCTCTTTACATCCATCTCCTGTCCTTTTTTAAATCTGAGCTTTTGTATTCCTCTTGTCAGAGCCCTCTCTCTCTCTTTTCCTGTCTTCTTCTGTAAACCCTCCTGCCACTCTGCCTAGCATCTCTATCTGTTTCTCACGTCACTTGGCAGCAGTGCTTGTTACTCTTGTTGCTTGGTTTAGCTGCAGCACAGGAGGCAGACCTCTCGACATCTCTGTGCTACATTCATCAACTGCACTGCAGAGCAAGCATGCCAGTTGACACCACCCATTTTGTTTTCTTTAATGTCAACACCTTTAGAAGGCCACCAAGAACTGCTACAAGAGATGTTACATAGACAATGGAAACATTTAGCTTCTTTTACATGGAAAGACACAGGCAAGGATTTAAAGAATTAAAAGATTTTCAGACTAACTCATAAATTTGTCGAAAAAAATTTGGTTATTAAATAATTGCAAAAATAATATGTAGATTTTCAACAGGTGTGTTGGGGCAGCATCTGCGGTGATGCAGACACTGAACCAGTCTGTCATGGTGACAAGGGAGCTGAGCCAGAAAGCAAGGCTCTCTATTTACCAGTCGATTTATGTCCAAATTTTCACCTATCGTCATGAGCTTTGGGTAATGACCAAAAGAACAAGATCGCGAATACAAGCGGCCAAAATGAGTTTCCTCCACAGGTTGGCCAGGCTCAGCCTTAGAGAGAGGGTGAGGAGCTTGAACAATGAGGACGGTCTTGGAGTAAAATCGCTGCTCCTCTAAATTGAGAGGAATCAGGCAGCTGGTTCAGGCAACTGGTTAGGATGCCTTCTGGACACTGGGGAGCTGTTTGAGACATATGCCACCAGCAGGAGGCCCCCGGGTTGACCCAGGACAAGCTGTAGTACATCTGCAGGTTGGTCTGGGAACGCGTGGGACTGCCACCAGAGGAGCTGGCAGAGGTGGCCGGGTAGAGGATAGTCTGGAATTCCCTACATGAGATGTTGCATCTGTGACCTGGGTCTGGATAAGAGGAGGAAAGCGAGGCAAGGTGAGGTGATATAGTCTGACCACGGTCCACTGAAACGACGCATTCTTAGCGGCGGGATCAACGGTTGTCAATCAAACCGTCTGCACATGCTATTGGATAGCGCTAGAGCCATTTAGCAAAAACAGGAACCAGCTGGTAGATTTACCGTGTCCCGTCGGCAAAGTGGCCAATAAATACTCTTTCAAAATAAAAGACTTAGGTGCCTCTATCTGTTCTCGTCTTAGAGAAAAGCTCAAATCTAAATCGTCTAAAGTTGATAATAAAGACTTTTCAAGCGAACGCGATTCCCAAACTGCCGCCATGATTGTTTAAATTCAGAGTCGGAGCTCTGACGTCATCAGTTAATCTCGCCCTCCAACCCGTTTAAGCGTTGTGATTGGCCCGGTACGAGACTGACCGGATCAATCAGTGGGCTGCAGAGGTTCCAATGAGCGTGGCTAGACCAAATTCTGCAGAGCAGAAATGACGGTCTAGTTCATTAGGCTAACATTTTGATGCATCCTCCAGACAAACGCAGCAGTCGGTAAACAAAGCAGCAGCAGAAACATGAGCTGATGTTAGCTCCTCATGGCCCTAAAACCCTCCGCTAACAGGTGAGTCTAAAGAACAGAGCTGATGAGAGGAGCTAGATTATTCATTTTAGTCATAGTTGTGCATTTTACTTTACTTTAAATTCAAATATTTTTAAAATTATTTTTAAATAAATAAATACATCTTTCTAAAAGATGAGATTTTGTTGTCAAACAAAACTTTTTTCAAAAAGTATATTTAGAAAAAGGGGGTCAGGTAGGGTTAGGGTTGACCTGGATTTCAGGTAAATACTGTAAAAACCAGCTGCATCAACACAAACAGAAACTATGGAGAAGAGAGATGGTCGTTTTCTATCTGGAATAAATACAGTCAGGATTTAGAGTTCGTGTCAGATAAAGATGAGAACATTAAGGTTTGTTCTAATGTTCATTAAAATGTTCTGATGTTAATAAAACATGTTAAAATGAATTTAATAGTTACAGTAATAAACAAGTTTAAAAGTGTTAAATGTCAGGTCAAGAAAGATTCTTTACTTTATATTTCATAAAAACTTGTATTTTTTTCAGGAAATAGTTTGGAAGTTCAACTTTAATGCCAGGAGATCCATTTTGTTGACTTGCTGTTAAAATTAACTTCTAATAAAGAGTTTTAGTAAAACTGGAGGTTATTTTAATGTTGAGGCAGAGGAGTCATCATCAGCAGCTGAATGTTACTAATAAAGTAACTAAAAAGTAACTAGTAATCTAACTTAGTTACTTTTAAAGTCAAGTAGTCAGTAAAGTAACTAAGTAACTTTTTAAGGGAGTAATCAGTAATCAGCAGTCAGATTACTTTTTCAAAGTAACTGTGGCAACACTGCTCAGGTCTGGGTTTCTGAGGGAAGTTCTGACAGGTTTAGTATTTCTAGTTAGGTTAGTAACAGCTGATCCAAACAGTGGATCAGCTGTTACTAACCTTAAACTCTAGACTTGAAGTATCACCATTCTTCAGCCTCATGCTCATGAACACACATACCAGTATTATGAACGCTTTGGCAGAATTCAAATGAGCCATTTTAATCTAGATTAATTTCAAGATTAATCTATGTAGCGTTTTGAAATAACTTAGTTATTTTAACTACACCCTCTTCAGATAAACATTAGAACTTATTTCTGGTTTATAATTAAAAGTGATAAACTGTCATTTAACCCTGATAATAGCTAATATTTATTGAAGGTATCTAGGTTCTTTGAAAGAGTACAGTGAATTGAAATATCTTATTAATAATGTGAAACTGAGACCATAAAGATTGAACAACCATTTAATTTGAAAAACCTAAGAACACAGACAGATAAGACAGTTTGAAAGTTTGATGTAAACACAATTAATATTCTTAAACATGTTGAGGATGTTAAAGATAGTTTAAATGTGAGTTTTAACGGACCGTAGCATATGTTTTAATGACTAGGGAAGTTCGTTAATTTAGTTAACCTAGTTGGGACTTTAAGAGTCACTTTAGGGCTAATTTGAGTTGTTATGGAATTTGGTTTTGGCTTAATTTAGTTTGGAAGAATTAAGCTTTATCAAAGCAAAGCCTCTCGATCAGAAAGGGGTTTCTTACTGAGTTGCAGGTCTCGTGGGTCCAGCAGGGTGAGGGGCCTCTGGCAGAGGTGGAGCAGGTCCCCGGATGAAGGCCCAGTTCCCAGAGGAGGCAGTTTAGCTGGTTCACCTGGGAATCGTCTGATGGCCCTGAGATCCGTGCGACAGCAAGGGAGGTCACCCTCGACATGGTGAAGTCATTCCTGATCAGTTCCCGTAGTTCCATAGCAGCTCAGGCTGCATTCAGACTGTAGCTCAGACCAAGACTGAGACTGTAGCAAAAGACTCTATGAGCTGCTATCCTTAGTCTTAGCTGAACCTTCATCAGCTTTGAACAAGGCCTCTCAGTTTCTCCCTCACTACGGGAACTGATCAGGAATGACTTCACCATGCCGAGGGTGACCTCCCTTGCTGTCGCACGGATCTCAGGGCCATCAGACGATTCCCAGGTGAACCAGCTAAACTGCCTCCTCTGGGAACTGGGCCTTCATCCGGGGACCTGCTCCACCTCTGCCAGAGGCCCCTCACCCTGCTGGACCCACGAGACCTGCAACTCAGTAAGAAACCCCTTTCTGATCGAGAGGCTTTGCTTTGATAAAGCTTAATTCTTCCAAACTAAATTAAGCCAAAACCAAATTCCATAACAACTCAAATTAGCCCTAAAGTGACTCTTAAAGTTCCAACTAGATTAACTAAATTAACTAACTTCCCTAGTCATTAAAACATATGCTACGGTCCGTTAAAACTCATAATTAAACTATCTTTAACATCCTCAACATGTTTAAGAATATTAATTGTGTTTACATCAAACTTTCAAACTGTCTTATCTGTCTGTGTTCTTAGGTTTTTCAAATTAAATGGTTGTTCAATCTTTATCTGCCTCAGCTTCACGTTATTAATAAGGTATTTCAATTCACTGTACTCTTTCAAAGAACCTAGATACCTTCAATAAATATTAGCTATTATCAGGGTTAAATGACAGTTTATCACTTTTCATTATAAACCAGAACTAAGTTCTAATGTTTATCTGAAGAGGGTGTAGTTAAAATAACTAAGTTATTTCAAAACGCTACATAATGGCGAGCCAGCCAGGAGTTAAACATAACGGCGTTGCCAGCCATGTTTTAAACTGTAATGGCATTGCCAACCAGTTTAAGTACAAAATTAATACCTAAAAATTATTAATAACTATAAGCTGTTTAATGACTGAACTCCATTTTCCCTGCCAAGAAGCACACACAGTCCTTGCTGATAAGATAAGCGTTGCCACCTCATCACTGAAGCCAAGTCTGATACTTGTTAAGCTGTTTCACCTCATGTCTGTTTTCACAGTTAAATATATGTCTGTGTTCTTAGGTTTTTCAAATTAAATGGTTGTTCAATCTTTATGGTCTCAGCTTCACATTATTAATAAGGTATTTCAATTCACTGTACTCTTTCAAAGAACCTAGATACCTTCAATAAATATTAGCTATTATCAGGGTTAAATGACAGTTTATCACTTTTCATTAGAATCCAAAAATAAGCTAATGTTTATCTGTAGAGGGTGTAGTTAAAATAACTAAGTTATTTCTAAACGCTTCATCTATATTAATCTAGATTTTAAAAATTGTTCTATGCCCACCACTACTTTATAGTCATTTCAGGATTCTCCGCTACCTTTAGACAGTTTTTCTGCATCTCTTTAGTTCTGCACCAAATCCAAGCATGGACATTTTAAATGGATACATATGGAAAAGAGCACAATAGTTCTGAGGGAAGAGAAAAACTACCTGAAATAACGAAGCACAACAAATTTTGCAATTGCAGAGGCAACAAATTCAGAATACAGAAGAAAAACAAAGAGGTATGTTAGCAAAAGCTGCTGAAACTTCACAATTTGAACTTCAGTACTTCACATCACTTTCACAGGATTTTCCTCTTTCAAAAATGTAAAACCATTTATTTAATTAAATTATGTTATATTGACACTTAATTGTTGTCTAGTGGGCTCTGTGCACGCAGTTACGTGACGTACTTTCGGGTAGAAGGTCAGGATGGACGTGATCTTCCGGAAGCCGCTGTCAGCACATACTGTGTTTGCTAGTTACCTTTCGGGAGTTTGTAAATCATATTATTTTTTTGTAAATCTTTCGTCTAGTTTTTGTGCGAGGCCTTCTATGTCAAGCTTTCATGTGTTCGTGTCCTAAACATGACATGTACACTGACAAAATGTGCGTTTCAACAACATACTGATAGCAGGTCTAATCACCACTGCAGTGTGCCATTCTGTACAGCATCAACAAGATCAACTTCCCACCTCCCATCGTTAGCACAGACACCGACGTCTCGTACCATCCTCACGCCAAACATGGAACTGATGCGTGCACAGAGGCTATCGGTTCTCCAGTTCAGTGTTTCCCAACATTTTTTTATTGCATACTCCCTGAGCCATTTTCTCAGACCACAAGTATGCCTTTAGTCAAATGTGTTGATTCTTCAAAAACAGAACATACAACTGATTATTAGATAAAAATCATTTTATTGACTCTAAGAATGAGGCCACCCATGTATCATTCCATTATCTTGAACAGGCTGTGAGCTGTAAAATGTTCTGCAATTCGGGAACAAATTTCCCGCGCTGTCCTACGGATGTGAGGTCAACTGACGCTGTCTGCACGTTCTGTAAGTTAAAAAAGTAATAATAAATGTATATCCAGTAGGTGGCAGTATTGCACCGTTGTGTAGTGTTGCTGGTCAATGGTGGACTTCGTTCGTTGAATCAGTGGTTTTTCTCATAAAACTGGTGTTATTTTGGCAGCGTTTATGGAGCTGAAAACCTCTCTGATGGATTATAGGGTTTCACAGAGCTAAAGGTGCTGTTAGGCGACCGCACAGCAATCTGTCCATGTTTATGGGTCTCGGCCTCAAATCCCCGACTCTTTCCCGGACCTCAGTCTGCTTACAGTGCACCAAAGGTGGCTCTGTTGCACACGCTCCTCTGGGTGCTCCAGAGCACCACTCCGTGATGCAAATTTGAGAAATCTAGTGTGATAGAGGCGGCGGGACATGCCTCTATCACCCTAGAGTTCTCAAATTCGCCTCCGGGAGTCAGAGAACACCAACTGATTAAAGCTTTTAGCGATACAGGCAGCTGGGAATGACTGGAACATAGCAGCTAGCGAAATTAGCTCTGTTGGATCGGCTCCCTCGTTCTGACCCTCTGTTTGTTTGTGTGTGTGTGTCTGTGGCACGGGGCATTGTTTTACTATATTTTGTATTAATAAAATGTATTTTTATTTATGGAATAATGTCTCCGGCTGCCTTTGGTTGAACCCTTAATGAGATGGTGAGAAGTTTGTGCTCGCTCCCGTTCAAGGCTGCAGTTATTAGCAGCGCCAGGCGTTGGCGCTCATGAGGTTTGTTTCTCAAAGCTGACCCTAGTTCCTTTAAGCATACACATTCCAGCACCTTATTTTTTAATTTACCAGGACACAGCGAATGCTGTCCAATAACCATTATCTGGGAACAGGTACACACAATTTTTCATCAGAGGTTCTCAAGGGAGAACCTGGCCCTGGTCTCTGGTCCGCACATTGCAGGGGGGTGGGGGTGTGTGTGTGTGAATGATGATGATTTTGATTATAAGCTGTCGCTGTCGACTGTGACCCGTTGCACCCCTACAGGCAGTGCTTGAAGTGGACAACAAGAAGTGGTGGTACTCTCTTTAATGGAGGTCGGAACATGAAATGTTGAGATTTCTGAGTGTAAATATAGCTTAGTAAAAAGACGTCCCCCTCTTTCTATGCATCATAATGCAAATTGAAAGGGATGGAGCTCAGCTCAAATCTCATATATAATCAAATTAAATCAAATGTTGACTACGTACATAAAATGATTACAATTACAAAATTAATTTCCATTGCTTTATTAATTATCAAAAAAGCCAAACAGAAAATGAAACCTTTTCTTGAATTAGAAAAACAACCTCTTTTTGAAATAGAAAATCAAAGAACTGCTGACTGAATGTGTAATTAAATAAAATGTTAATGTGGATAAAATAAATACAACAATAAACAGTCAAGTTCAGCTGTAACTTGTTGAAACTACATAGAACATTGTTCAAGAATAATTTCCTTTTCAAGTTATATTCTTTTAAAAGATACACAAAATGTAACCAGACCATGCCAAATAAAAAACGCCAAATACCATAACAAACAAGTCCAAGTCCTTTTATCTAGAAAAGGCTCCAGCAGGTCTTTGGGTCCACTTTGTTTGCACTTGGGACTTCACAGGATGTACATGTTGCACTTCTTCTTCCTGTTGCCAGCCATGACCTCACATAACCTTGAGCATCAAACCGATCCAAGGGTGGTCCGTTGCATCTGAGGAACATCAGATTTGAAAGCCTTGTGATGTTGAGTGAGTTTCTTTTATCAGTGAGAGTGTCATTCATGGAGCTGAAAGCTCGCTCACATTCACTTGTTGATACTGCAATGGTGTGGACAGCTTTGAGAAGAGGCTTCAGGGCTGCTGGTGTCTTGGAAGCTTTTAGGTCTTTATACTCCCTAAATCCTAAGACGCTTTCCCTTTCCTCAATTTTGAATCTCTCACATAAACGTCTGACCTCTGCATCTCCATATTGAATATCCAGTGTTGTAGGCCAGGTGTCAAACTGGAGGACCTGGATGTCTTTGAGGAGGAGACTGTCTGTCTTTACAGATGAGGTTGTGCTGACATGTGAGGAAGTAGTTGGAGTCATTCTGCACTTCACATTTTCAGCCAGGCTACGGAAAAACTGTCCAGGATTGATTTTTGCAACCCTTTGGTTTTCATGCAGCGTTACATTTCTGAAGATTTTCTTCTTTTCTGCTTCAATTGCAGTTTGTATTTGTGGGCCAGGTGTAGATACCATTGACTCAAAGACCCGAATTTGCTGGGCTAGCAATCT
Source organism: Callopanchax toddi (assembly GCA_006937965.1). Taxonomy (NCBI): domain Eukaryota; kingdom Metazoa; phylum Chordata; class Actinopteri; order Cyprinodontiformes; family Nothobranchiidae; genus Callopanchax; species Callopanchax toddi. Next base: position 463,882 of record SSNR01000276.1, on the reverse strand, counting down.
GTCTGCTTGGTCCAATGTCATGTCTCGTCTCTGGAGCATTCTTGAGAGGTCACTGAGTTCTGTGAGAGCATCATACATGACACCAAGATTGGCCACAAATGAAACAGAAGTGAGAACGTCATTAAGTCCTTTGTATTTTGCTCTTTCTCTTGAATCCCTGGTGGTATCAGCAGCAGCACTTGTAAAGTGTATCTGAAGAGTTTGATAGTTCTCCCATACGGCTTTCACTGTTCTCTCACTTGAAGCAACCCAACGCACTGATAGAACACGGCCTATCACAAGAAGTCGCTGTCCAACACTGCGAGCACTCTCAGTTAACTCTCTTTGGTTTTTTGGGCATGCATGGTAGAGGGAGTAAAGCTGATCCAAAAATATTTTGAAGTGTTTAATTCCTCCAACCTCCTTCAAAACATCACATACTGCCAGTTCCAGTCTGTGGTTGGAACAATGCCAGACAAACAGGTTTGGGAATTTGCAACTAAGCTGTGCTGCTACTCCTGCTTTTCTCCCAAGCATTACTGATGCTCCATCACAAGCAAAGGTCAACAAATGGTCCTGTAAAAAATATGGGTCAAAGCCATTTTGTCGAAGACATTCTAACAGTGCATCTGTGATGTCCTTTGCTGAGGTCCCCTGGAGTTCAATCAGTTAAAAAAATATAGTATCTGGATCTTCATCTGCAATAGCTGAGCGGAGGCAAACAACTAATACAGACTTTCCACTTATTGTAGTGGATTCATCAATGAGCACACACAGTTTTCTGTGGTTCATCACAATGTCATTAACTACTTTCTTTTTCATTTCAGCAGCAATGTGATCCAGGATATTTGCACATGTTTTATCTGAGTGCAAAACTCGGCCCATGTTCACTCCATTTAAAACTTGCAGTTGGACATCAACTGGCATATCTGTGAAGGGACGCCCATGTTTGCCAATCTTGTATGCGGTTCTGAACACATTACAGGTGGAAGCGTAATCAGCCTTTTGCATGTCCTCAATGTGTTTTTTTATTGTGTTTTCTGCTGCCTTCTCTTTTATTTCAACGGCTTTCTTGTGAAAATTTGAGTCTTTGTGCTCTTTAATTCTTTTTTCTCAGCGAGTTTTGCTGTGCAGACGTGTCTCTTCCAAATGAAGAAATTAAGCACGGACTCCACTCCAATGACACTCTCTGCCCTTTCTGCATATCCATGTTTGCATTAACGTGACTACAAGTACTGCAGCCCAACTTTTTGTTTTTGCTGATCAGCCACTTATACGTTGTAGAGAAATATTGTATTTGTGCTTGGGACCAACATTCCGGCCACTCGTGCTCATTAACGTGACAGTTCTTGTCAGTGGATGTGTCACTACTAGCATACTCAACATTAGTCGCGGGGACCTCAGCTCTGTCGCTGCTGCTGCATGCGTTAGCTTGCGCCTGACTCTCATTATGCCGTTTGTGTGAAGAGTCATCCTGGGAGTCTGCCTGTGACTCTGACCGTGTTCGTTTTGAAGCCTTCAGCCACAAGAGCATAGTTGCCTTTTCATTGAAGCCTATCTCTGTTTCACATATGCGTTGCGCACTTCAATCTCTCATCATTTGTTTAAGCTAATAAACACGGCAACAGCAGCTAGAACGACGCATGCGCGGTTGACCGGTTGTCACAGAAACCACTGTTCACTTGGTCAGTCTGCGCCTGCACATTGTGAAGAGCGGCAGACGAGAACATAGACATATGTATGCACAGATGCGTCATTACGCCCTCGATGGTTCCAGCGCTTAATGAGGTGTCTACATTTGTATATCTATGCCGGTTAAACCCAAACACGGAGGTGTTGTGGACGTGAGCTCACTGACCACTACCAGGGGTGCTTGCAAAAGGATTTAAACGGACGCTCACTACTGAGTGTTCCGGGACGCTATGAGTACGTTCTCAGCGCCCCGAGAAGTGGCAGAACGCTAAAGAGCTATTTTTAGAAGTGCCGGTACTGCGTACTGCCGCGTACCGGCCCACTTCAACCACTGCCTACAGGTCATGTGTGAGTTGTGTGCATGGATCGGATGTACTGTGATTGTGTGTGTGTGTGTGTGTGTGTGTGTGTGTGTGTGTGTGTTGAGGCGTGCGTCAAAGGACCTGTGCGTACTGGTACGGTGCCACACACATTAGAGTTGCTGTGTGTGTGTGTACAAGCGCGCGTCAAAGCACTTGTATGTTACCGGAGTGGTGCCACGCACACTGGAGATGCTGTGAGTCTGTGTGTGTGTCAACTAGCTTCAGAGGCCATGTGAGCACTCAGTCGCTGTGCAGCAACAGCGTAATCTTGTCTCATATTGAATATTGTTCAGTCATCTGGTCTGCAGAAAACAAGTCTGACTTATTAAGAATACAGCTTGTCCAGAACAAGGCAGCACCTGGTTTTAAGGTGTTCTTATGTTTCTTTAGTGTTACTAAAATGCACTATGTGTTACTGTGGCCTCTATTAACAGTCAAGCTGCAACACAATTTACTTCTATTTATTCAAAAAATTATTTTAACACAAATTTCTTGCATAATTGTGCTGCTTTTAGAGCATCTCAGGAATGGAATATCTTACCCAAAAATATTAGGGGCCTGAAGAGCATACACTCTTTTTAAAAAGCATTAAAATCTTACTTTAACAATGGGTTTACATAAATGTTTGTTGTTTTTTATTAAAGGTTTTAAAGGCATTAAAATTTTCATATAGCACTGGTTTTATCTAAATGTTTTATATTTTATATTTCTATTGAAGGTTTAAATAGCATTAAAAATTTTACTATAGCACTGGTTTTATCTAAATATTTAATGTTTTTATTCATGTACACTGTTCTGTATGAAATTGAAATGTGTGATTTTATTTTATTGTAGCAGCCATAGATGTAATTTTTATGGAATACTGTGTATTTTGTGAATTTTGACCCCAGGAAGATTAGTAACTACTATGGTGGAAACTAATGGGGATCCTAATAAAATAAACAAATAAATAAACATGAGATAGAAGTGTGGGCCTTTTTGGAGTGGTAAGTATAATGTTGGTTATCATTACCCTCTGGGTACATTGCGACATGCGCGGACTAAATTAGGTCATCCACATAACAACATCACATAGTCCACAAAGTCACCTCGCTACTTTTGACACACCTTAGACTGCGGTGCGACACATAGATCCAGGACCCATGTACGTATATGAACCTACCCTGAGACAAGAGTTAAATCGGTCTCAAGCTTTGGACGGGTTTAGAACCCTCTTTTATGCATGAACATTTGGGTGTTGACAGCCCTTTTGCGGATGGGAGGGCCAATATGTTCGATAAATGGAAGTCTCTGTTTTGTCTCTTTTAATATTTTGTGACTATTACTGTGATTTGTGGGTGATGCTGTATTTCATGTGTCAGAGCCCTGATGGAACGCCTCATCTCTAGAGCCTTGTCCAAGGATGGACGGTACTTGATTCTCCCTGGTAGGGAGCCCCCGTTGGAGAAGGACATAGAGATGAAACAACCACAGGTGTAATAGCCTATTCATACTCCACGAGAAGAAAGAAATTGTTTCTCGCTGGGGGGCTGCGTCAAATGACGTCATTTTGTTCTTGCCGCCCCAGTTCGGCAGCGCTAACGGCTTGTTCTTGTGCACATCAGCCGGGCCGAACTTTGTTCAGCAGGATGTCCGAGAACAACTGCTGTGATTGGTCAGAAAGGGAGGATGAGCGTGGTTAGCGGTTGACGTTTTTCTCCGGCACTTGCTGTGCTGCTTTGTGCGAACGAACCGAGGAGTCCAAGTCACGGTCTGGATCGACCCGAGCTAGGAGGACCAGCACGAACCGCGAGGGTTTGCGCCGGAGACCCGTATACCTCCGCTCCTCACGTAGCGAGGACGGATCGTTTTAAACTGCACACACAAACACACCTGATACGCACACCCATTTGATACGTCACTGAAGCAGTTCGACAGCTGAGTTCTTGGGGAGTATGAATGCTCCCTGCCGAAACAAACTTTTTTCTTGTTCTCGGCGCTCCCCAGCGAGAACAAATTTCTTTCTTCTCGTGGAGTATGAATAGGCCTTTAGGTTGACCTCTGGGTCACCAGAGGTCAAAAGGGGGGATTGAGGAGGCTTTTTCATGACTAACAAAAGATTTTATATTTTATTTTAAAAATCAGAGTGATTAATATATTTGCTAAGGATAAAATAATCTGAGTAATTAATGCAAAGAATAAAATATTATATGAATAGTAATGTTTTCTTTATGAGTGTAATAAGTTGCTAAAGAAATATTATCTGAGCCATGAATAAGTGTGTGGAAGATCTTGGTATGTGTGATAGAGAAACAGGCAGAGGGACATCATGAGATTTATGGCCCCAGTGCCTCACAGGAAAAAGGCCTCAGGTTTCAACCAGAGTCAACTGGTCTTGGGGAACATCCAGAGATGTCTCCTTTGTTTAGAAGTGGAAACGTACTGGTTCTGCTCCAGAGGCAGATGTTGAGGAGTTTTGTATGAATGAGGAGGGGGGGCCTCCTCCAATCTGGTTTAGTTAGGAAAACCAACCACATCTCCTCTTTGCAAAGATTATTAAGGTATAGTGATTTTTAAGAAAGGCACCAGCTTTTTGTTTTGATGATTTTATAGTACTGTTGTTAATGTTTTTGTGTTTTGAATACCGGTATTAATGTTTTTGTGTTTTGAATACCGGTATTAATGATTTTGTGTTTTGAATACCGGTATTAATGTTTTTGTGTTTTGAATACTGGTATTAATGTTTTTGTGTTTTGAATACTGGTATTAATGTTTTTGTGTTTTGAATACTGGTATTAATGTTTTTGTGTTTTGAATACCGGTATTAATGTTTTTGTGTTTTGAATACCGGTATTAATGTTTTTGTGTTTTGAATACCGGTATTAATGTTTTTGTGTTTTGAATACCGGTATTAATGTTTTTGTGTTTTGAATACCGGTATTAATGTTTTTGTGTTTTGAATACCGGTATTAATGTTTTTGTGTTTTGAATACTGGTATTAATGTTTTTGTGTTTTGAATACTGGTATTAATGTTTTTATGTTTTTATAATACCGGTTAATGTTTTGAAACCGGTATTAATGCTTTGGTTTTTTATATACTGGCAACGTGTTTTTTCTTCTAATCAGAAGTAAAATAAACTATTTGTTTGGATTTTTGAAAACCGCATTGACCAGACTTTTTTCAACGACTGATTGTAGAAATAGTCTGCAGTGAGAAAAGTTTTATTTTTCCATGACAGGCATCATCATCAACTTTCTAACCAAAAAATATGCATATTTACCACTTTTTATTTAACTCTCTGGTGCAAAATGGATGCAATCTATGACAACAGTCACTAAGGCATTAATGAAGCTTTGATGAATTTTCACTTCTCAAATATTAAAATATTCACAGGGGTGTTTGAGGGCTGTGTTGAATATGAACCTCTGCTTATTTCTAAGTCTCCATGATACCTCATGTTTATTGTATAAAAAATGTTCAAGAATATAACTGTCTGGATTAAATACAAATTTATGAAAACACAAGATGAGTGCAGCAAGCTGTATGTGCACTAAACCAGAATTCACTGGCACCAAGGAAAAGATCAAAGCAGTGTGTTGTTAATAAGACCTAAAAGCACTGATGTATTCACAACCTGTGCACTCATTTATTTGTCAGCCACTACTTAACTTTGAGATTTATGATGGACTGTTCACAAAAAGCAAATCAGAATGCAAGTGGTGTTTTTGACCTATACTGTTAGTTAAGGTGGGGTTTATTTTGCTCATAACACACTGAGTAGTGTGAGTCAGTGTGCAATAGATCAATGAGAATCTGAGGAAGTGAAGTTTATTGAGTCTAAACATGTTTTTGCATTAAACATGTACACGCTGTCTATGTAATAGAGCTTCAAATTAAAAAAATGTGCACAGTGCTGTTGTTGAGTAACAGAGTGTATCAGTAAGTTTCACACTAAATGTCCAGAATTTTTAAGAGTTCTTGAGCTTAAAACAGAATCTCAGCTAAACATTTTTAGATGTTTTATGAAACAGTTTAAAAGTTGCTTCTGGTCTTTTTCAATCTTTTCTAAAGTGGTATGGGGCCAACTTTTTATTTATTATATGTCCAGTTACAACAGTGGGACTCACAGATGGATATTTTACGTTTCTTCAGTCCTTCACAATAAAAGCCTCAAACACACACATGCACCTCCTAAAACTAAAACCAAGGTTTGACCAGTGGCGGCCCGTCCATAGGGGGCGCTCGGGTGCCGCCCCACCAGTCCCAAGAGGAAGAAGGAGAAGAGAAATAGGGATCACAAAATATAAAAAACTAACATAAAAATAAAACTAAACGAGCCATCCATTATATATACAATAAGTGCTGTGTATAATCTGCATTTAGGTGTAGTTTAGAAAGGTTTTCTTACTATTTTTTACTGGACCGATAGGTCGTGTTTCTTTGGGTTCTACTGCGCATGTCTGGACGGGACGCCGTCCCGACATAGCGCATTGTTTTCTGCTCCTGACGCATGCGCACTGGCAAATTTTTCCTGACGCATGCGCACTGAGTGCAAAAAAATAGGAGATCGCTCGGGACGCAGGTCTTCAGCGTCCCTGTGTGACATGCGCACAACAGCAGGAGTCTGGAGTGTTGCTCAGACCGAAACCGGAAGTTCTTGCTCTCTTTTTAATGGAGGGTAGAAAATGGATATTTATTCAAAGAATCCTTCTTTCCTGCTTGTGAAAACAAGCCGAATGATTCCATTTGTCCTGATTTCATCAACTCAATGGTGAGTGACTTCGTTTGTTTGTTTTTTCTTAATGACTATGTGTCTGTCACGGATTTTCCCATTCAAAAACCCGATAGGCGGAGCTAGCCGCGGCTAGCAATGCTAAGTCCTGATGAGTGAATTTATACCTTAAATAGCGACATGTGTTTGTTGAGGTGTATGCCGAATGTTAGAGAAATACAGATACTGCTGATTGAATACGTTGGTTTATGTAGTTTAGCCCGTTTTTTATGCGTTTTCTCTACTTTTCATTAAATTATTATGGCGTTTTAAGGAAGTTTGGTCTGACTGGGTTTGATGGGACTTATCAGTGGATTTGACTTTATTTTGTTGTTAATTCACTTCATTAGTTGAGCTGATTGTCATGACTTGCTTGGTTAGTGGTTGTTGGCTGAATTGTAACATTAATTATCTGACTGTATTAGTTAGAGATGGATTTATTTGTTTGTGGTGTCAGTAGAAAGCTAATTGTGAATATTAAGTAATGTTTTTGACTTTGCCAGGTTGTTTTTTCCTTGAAACTTTTACAACTTCTGTTGTGACCACATTTTGGTTGTTTTTTATTTGTATATGATTATATTGATATTATTCTAAGGTCTCCTCATGAAGAATTTATGATTTCTTTTCTGTTTGATGTGTAGAATTAGACCTAACAGCTCCACATTTCTAGAGAACTGGTGGTACTAGGGATTTTTACCAGCAAAATATTCAGTCAGATGAAAATATTATCATTCCCTGCCCTAGTGGTGATATGTGATTTTTTTTTTGCGCATCTGAAAACTGACTAGCAAAAATGCGCCCCACCCAAAAAAAATTTCACCAGCCGCCACTGGGTTTGACTTTTCTGGGTCAGGGTCCTACCTCCATTGCTGGAGTTGAATACATTTAAAATATTTTTATAGTCAGGATTTTTTGAAATTGCTTTTGTTCAATTACTGCAAAAACAATTTTTTACAAAACTATTTAACAAAAGTCAGATTTTCATTTCTATAATAAAGTAAACAACTTTCTCAAAATGAATTGAAACATGTCAAAACAGTATCTTGTTTTAATTTATTACTATTTTCTTTTTTAAACAAAATTAGCTGCAGCAGGTTGAATAATTCAATCTACTGTCTAAACATAGGTGGGAATTTGCATAACAATATTGATGGTGATGTTTTTGATGAACATTTTATCCTTGACTGCATTTTGCAGCATTTTTGAGTGTAAACAAGAACTGTTTTTAAGTCATTTTTTAGGTCCAGAAATAAAAGTACAGAATTGTACCTTTTGTCGTCACTGGGTGGTACCCTCAAAAATACATCTTTGTATCCTTTAGGGGTACAAATTTGTACCCTATGGTACAGGTTTGACTAGTAAAAGGTACGAACTACAAGGGTAAAAATTTGTACCCCCAGTTAAGGTACAAAATGGTACCATTTTGTACCTTAACTGCCTCTGTCAGAGTGTCCAAGGGCAGCTGAGACTACAACGTAGTTTATCACCACCAGTGTGTGAATGTGAGTGTGAATGGGTGAGTGACTGATCGTATTGTACAGCGCTTTGGAGTGTTCTGCACTGTAGAAAGTGCTCTACAGTATAAATACAAGCCATTTACCATTTACCATGGAGCGGAGCGCAGTGCGTCCTGACTCCCTTTTGCGCGCTGACCAAGAGTCTGGATGAGTAGCGCCCTTATGCTCCCTTCCCTTTACGAGCTTCTTTTCTGCAGCAAGGTGGGAATGAAAATCTACACTTTTACAGGTAGAAAAGATGTTTTTAACTGATTGACAGACTGCAGAATCAGAACCATGGAGCAGCACCATGATGTCTCCAAACGGTGCACTCTCCACTTCTCTCTTTTTCCTCTCTCTCTGTGTCCAACCTGAAATAATTAACGTATTTGACCCGACCCGATGGCTCGGGCTGAAATTGAGACCTCTAGTGATAAACACAGAGCAGCTCTCAGCTCACTTCTCTCAGCATCAGCTGTGTGTTGTTGTTTTTTTACCGCAACGAGCAGGTGTCCGTCAGACGCGATCAGAAACATAAATTAAGTTATTTATTCAGCCGTTCTGATGGTCAGGTTGTGTTTAAACGAGATCAGTATGAAAATGTTAATGCCTGTCTAAGAGAAGTGTATAAAGTTTGTAGTGAGGGGTTTTACAGCCTTAAAACTTCTGGAATAATTGTAAAAATATAAAACTGATACTTGGCGGACTTCACCGCAATTGCGAGTTATTTTTAGAACGTAACTCCCAGAATAAACGAGGAATCACTGTATAGACACATTTGCTTAAACAAAAGTGACATTTATAAATGCACTTATTTTCAATTAAATTTTTTATTAGGCCCGGCCGAAAATCTATTTCTGGCTACGCTACTGCTCTATACCATTCACACGTTCACCTTAATGCTGGGCTTACACCTAACGATTTTCACGGTTGCAGACTAAAGACTGCCAGTCTTTAGGAATCGTACTGGAGTCTCTGCGCGCTCCCGTCGTCGCGGTCGTCAGATGTGAGGGGATAATCTGCAGTCGGCGACCCGATTTATGCCAGTCTTTCCCCAGTCTTTCATATCCAACCTGCTAGATATTTTTTGTAGTCGGAGCGTAGTCGGAGTGACGTACAACAAGCAAAAACCAATAGGATTCGTTCTCACTGCAGAACCAGGAAGCCCTGTCAGTCATAACCCAACAAAACAAGACCTTGCTGTCCCGTTTATGCAGCCAAGATCGAGCCCATATTCTCTGACGCTTTCTCTTCTTTTTCTTTTCACTACCAACGACTGCAGAGGCAAAAGCTAAAGTAGCTAAAAGCAGCTTCTCCTCCATTTTTAACTTCTGCAGAGTGTAATAACTTGGGAACTGGACTTACCTGTTATTATATCCATAACAGCAAATGAGGAGACCTAGCGTTAATCTTGGGAAACTTTATTGACAACACAAAACCCGGACATTCTCCGTCACAACAGGAAAAACTCGGATAATAAAATCACCACTAGATGGCACTGTGTAACCACAAATAAAATAGAATTGCCCAGCAGAACAGTTCTACTCTCTTTCAAATATCAACATAATATAGTATCACTATATCACACAGAGCATAATGGGAGGAATTTTGCGGGAATGAAATCCTGACATAATCTAGTTGCAGTCTTGTAATTAGTGTTCCTACAAGATTCAGTCTTTATAAAATCTTTAGTCTGAGACTAGTCGACTGTTAACCCAAGTCTTTAGATGTGAGCTGATAATCTTTTAGAGTCTTTTCAAAATCTTGTCAAAGTCTTTAGGTGTAAGCCCAGCATAAGACAGAATCACTTTTAACCTGATTTTCTTCCCTTCAGCTCAAACCCATAACACAGAAACACAGCTGCATACTGCAGTCTAAACAGTGCCAGCCAGGTTCTTCCCTCAAGGACGGAGTCATACAGAATAAATTCCCTCAAAGTGGACTCTTTCTTTTTCTAATAATTAATGTTGTTTCGACTGTATAACACTGAATTAATTTCCTTACAGGTGAAATTATCCAGAGTTGATCACTTAAAACTACATCATTAGTTACATTACCTGGTAATGAGTTTAAATTCCTTCTTCTGTCTTATTTCTCAGAATAAGTCAGTCAATGATATTAAAAGGTATATTCAATGCTAAGTCTAACCAAAGGTTTTCAACATTGACAAGTTTTTTATCATTGATAATTTAAACATTAAATATAATGATTGGTATCGGTCTACCGATATTGGCCGATATTGCATTTTAATGCCAATATCGGCCGATATCGGTAGACATTGGCATTAAAATGCAATATCGGTATCGATTTTTGTAATGATGACACACATGACCTTTCCATACCATGCACAAATTATACATCAAACTGTTCGGCTACTTCTCCTCTCTCCCAAAATGTCAACATATAACAAATCAAATGTATAGTTTTTGAGACACATTGCATTAAATACTGGGTTTTTTTTGTTTTTTTTTTAGGGCTACCACGCTTATATCAGTATCGGTTTATATCGGTATTGGAAATTAAGAATTAAACAATATCGAATATCGGTGAAACAGCCAATATCGAGCATCCCTATTAAATAATGGTTAGTTAAATACATCATTCTAAACTTAAATATTTATTTTTGATGAATTAATAAGGTTTACTTTATTACAATTTTTTCTTTAGAGAAAAGTCATGAATGATCATGTTATATATAGTTTAATATCTGGGTTAATAATGATAGTATTGAATTTAATCCATTTTATCAAACTAAAATTGTACTTATGATTTTAGAATAAACTGAAGTCTGGGCCTTGATAAAACACACCCTTCATCATCCCCAAGCTCTCATTGGCTCTCCTCTTTTCCTGAAAATGAATACACTCCTCACAAATCAGTCTGGAGTTATGCTGAGAGAGAGATTCCTGATTTTTGGGAAACTTCCTGTTCCAGTCATCCTGTTTTTGCATGAAAAAGAGACTAATCCTTTTTAACCACATAGACAATTTGGACTGATTAAAATGCATCAGGCTTTTTCACCATGGGGTGTGCTCTCTGTCTGAACTACCCTTGCTGGATCCCCGGTATCCAGGGCTATCAGCTGATCCAACGGCGACCTCGTTCCCCGGAGGACACGACACTCCAAGTCTGGAGAACTCCACTTCAGCTTGTAGAGAAAACCTGCTCAAAGCTGCCAGACTTAAGGAACCGGTCAACGAACTCAGTAAGGGCTCCTCTGTTGATAAGAGAGGCGCTTGGTAACTGAACTAAATTTAAATTACATCTAAATTATATTTAAAAGTTAAATCCAGCCATATTAGTCTTTAAAAATCCAGACTTCAATTTTTACTAAAATTATAAAGAACACATCTTTGTCTTTATCCATGTTTTAAGTGTCTTATAAGTTTTAGTAAAATTCATTTCAAATCAGCAATGCCTTTTTCTTTTACCATCTTTAGACAAATTATAATAATAAATAGATTTTTTAAAAACTATATTTTTGACTCTGTTTCAGATAATAAGTATTGATTAACTGTTAAACGACAGGACCTAATGTTTTATGAGCAATATAATATGAATGATCTAATTTATACATTATCATAAGTTGGATACATTTTAATATGTTATTGACATTTTTATTAAAAGTGTAGCACTAATCATTTAAATCAACCTGTTTGTGGATAATATATTGGTGACCAGGCCTAATCGAAACATAAGCAAATTAGAAATTTAAATTGTTGCTGTAAGTGTTTAACTGATGTTTTTCTTAAATCTATATTTTTTTATTTAATGATCGTCTGTAGCTTTAATTAACATGTTGATTTTTTTTAAATATAAGCAGGAAAACCCTCAGAGTTCAACCATTCCAGGAAGATAAACTGTCAGACATGTTTACAGGAACAAACAAGCACTCAGGTCACTTTCACACAAACATGTTTTTCTATTCCCTTCAGATCTTCCTCCATCATACAAATGTTTTTCCTCCTTTATATCAACAGCAAATTATTCTATATGGCATCACCAAGTGATTATCAGGAAAATATAAATTGTGCATCACTGCTAGAAAGCAAAAGCTCAAGAAAAAAGAAAACCTTTCCTTATTATTTCAGCAGTTCATCAACACTTCCCCCAAATCAGCTCATTAATAAACTTTGACCTTGAAAATCTGGTAAAACCTGTAAAAAAAAGTTCATATTACCTACAGTATATTACAACTGTATGAACTATAAATGACTTTTTGTGTCTCCAAACTTTTTCCTGGGGTTCAGAGCTGTGGTCAATACAGTAAATAAAGCTCTTTCTCGGTGATGTGCTGAGAGGTGTATGAATGATTTATTGTGGAAATAATTCCTCTGCAGTTCAAAGCTCCACATGTAAGGGTGCAGACAGACTTTTGCTTCTCTTCAAGGTCAACCTGATCAACGGTGAAACACATCTCAAGCTCACCTCTGCCACATTGCTTTGGGATTTGTCTGAGGTCAAAGCTGGAGCAGACCAGATACTGGATCAATATTAGATCTCCGATCAAGCCTAGAATAAATATCCTTTTTACTCCATTTCCCCCTTTTTGTTATCATACTATACTGTGTCGATGTATTCGCGGTCACTTGCACTTTGACTCCCTGCTTCTGATCCCATCACGAACAAAAACAGACAAAGAGTTAAAACCTACCTGGTGGATGAAGACCTGTGCTCCTCGAGGGCTCATGAGCAGCACGGCCCGCCGTAAAGTATCCCGGTATCGGTTCAGCTCCTCTGTGCGCATCGTGTTAAAAAGGTCAGTAAATACTCGACTGACGTTACGGTCCACCTTCTGCAAGGACACATCCAGACCAAGCCGGGACGCCTGGTCCATAAAGGTTTGCAGACCCCGTATATCTGATGGAGGAGAAAAGATGGCATTACAACGTGGAACGAGCAGAAACATAAGCACAGGCTGAGGTGAACTCTTCATGCAGCTGCTGCTTTAGCATTAAATCATCACTGCTGGTAAACAGCCTGTGCTCTCAACACCTGAACATCCACACTAGGATTCAGGCTTTGCTCCAAAAGCTTTAAGGCAGATCTCTTTTCTCCTGATGTCAAGTCTGACAAAATACAACCAACACGTTTCTCTTTCTGCTTCCTGGGCTTTTACACAATATGAGCCTTCAGGCAGCTGTAACTATCCCCAGAGAACCTTGTGCATGTGTTTAGTTTCAGTGTATGTGAAGCCACTTGAAGAAGAAAGGAAAAGTCTGCACATAGAATCAAAGGTGATACGCAGCAGAAGGCTGACGATAAGCACAGCAATCTCAGCGGTCACCGGGACAGCAGCTGCCCAGCGTGTGCAAAGTCACACTGTATCCTTAATGGGAGCTTAGGAAAATCGCTTAGTTCAGACTTTTTTAAAGTACAACAGATAAGTGTGTGTACGTGTGCTTTGCAGTGTTACATCTCTGAAGGTGTGATGACTCATTGGATGCTCTACTGATTTAGAACAGAGTGCTGATAATAGAAACTGTACTAAGTCACAGAAGATCCACCAGGCTCAAATTTAAATTCACAACACAAACACACTCCCACATCCTAAAGATGAATGGATACTTCTGCAGTTATAGCAAACCAAAATGTCTTCCACCTGGAAATGAGGACACTCTGAGAAGCCATTCTGAGCCACATATTGGTGCATTGCTTTGTGTTATTGGTTAGTTACCTTGGGCAAACTGAAATAGGACCATGAAGAAGTACTGTATGAAACAAATCAGAAGAATTAGTTGCAGCGTTTGATTTTTTTTCATGCAATTTGTGAACTGTCTCTGTGTGCAACATAAATACTCACAGCTCCTGCTGGATTCTCCTCAGAATAAAAATGTTCAAAGGGCAGAACAAAATGTGAAATTAAATCATTCATCATTTTGAAGTGTCCCGTCAAAACTCCTACAGCAAAATTCTTTAAAAAGCCTCCCTCACACACTGAGACACAATCATTTCTTTTGTGTGAATTGAAACTGTAACCCTCAGTGGTGTAGTTTGAATACATGGAGGAAATAAAAGCTCTGAGAAATCTCTTCCTTTTGTCAAAGTAAAAACACAATTTCCAACTTAATCAGAGTTTTGGTTCCTTTTTCAGTGGTTAGAATGCAATCTCCCTTCAGTACTTTTAAACAATATTCACTGAGTATGATATTGTAATGCTAAGGACCAAACATTTAATTCGTTTTTATAGTTGAACTGAAAGAGAAAGCCACTGATTCACAACCAGAATTCAGCTGTTCTTTTTACAGATGTCTGATTTACCATGTCTTTGATTCCTGGAATCTAACAGGATCTCACAGCTCAGCTAATAATACTGGTTTCCCTTGATGTGCTTCCAGTGGCAGATGATTAAATCACAAATAAAAATACCGTCAGCAAAAAACATCTGTGACATGAAGCCCAAACGATAAACCTCTTAAAGCTGTGATATCACTTCACATCCACAGATCAATGACATGAGTTATGTGTGTATGAGTCATGGAGGCTTTTAATTGGATGTTGGACCATTCTTCACTCAGAAACCTGTCTGACTTTGATGGTTTGTTTTATTTCCTGAATGAATGAAATTATTAAAACTATTTTGCAAAATCTGTCAATAATTATGCTTTTTAGATTTGATCAGGACATGAAAACATTGAGTGTGATAACTGAACAACATGAGGTGAAAAGTTCTACAGAAACACAACTTTTCAGACAAACAAACAGGGATTTGTATTTCCACAATAAACCAAAGGAAAGCTTCCATGCTAAACTACTTCAGGATTTGGAGAAAAATATCGGACTTCGCGTCAACGTTCCAAACCCATAGCAGGCTTTTCCAGTGGATACCCATCAGCGATCGAACAGACTGCAGAAAAGAGGATTAACAAGGAATTAAAAGTCTGACTTCTGGACACATTTATCCAAGCGTCATGGTTTTTTTAACTGCCCCTTATATGTTTAAGATTTTAAAATCTACTCAGGTTTTCACATCAGCCATCTGACAAACAGCAGCTCACTCACTACTCTGGATTTGTATTTTAACGGTTTTTTGAAAACATTGGAGAAATAGTCCATGAAGATGATTTAACATGCCTTTTCAGTTAAAACAGCCCCACTTTAAGCAGCAGAAAAGAGCATTTTACGATCAAAAGGATCAGAGTTGTTTTCAGAGCTTCACCATGCGCCGCTGGAAAACCAGGAGAAATGATTTCTACCAGTCTGTCTCATTTAGCTGAATCTGTTAATCACTGTTACACATGTTTATTATATCCAATATAGACATGTTGTATACTGTATGTGAAATAATGAGCACTGAGTGTGACACGCTGCCACCAGAACAATTAGAGCAGAGAGATCTATTGTTTCCTCCTCTGGTTTATTACAGATCAGTCATTTATGTCTAAAAAGTTTGAAAATAAATACAAACATATTTGCTCTGTAAATAAATGGACAACACACTTGATAGTTAATGAGAGCTATACTACATGTCTCAACAGTAAATCTGTTAATCAGCATTTCTGCTTGAAGGATTTGCCAGCAAATCTTAAATTTGTAATATCTCATGAGCACAGTTTATAAGTGCAAATGAGAAAAATGATTAAATTATTTATTGTTGGTTTTATTTGCCAGGTACTGGGAGAGAAATTGGGTCAATTTAGGATAATTTTCAGTAGGGATTTAAACACTGGGCACCAAGAATCTCTTGGAAACAAGTGATGACAAATTAGCTGTTAATAATTCACCAGAGGCCTACTGAATAATGAAAATTAGAAGGTAAATTAATGTTAACTTGTATTGCAGTTGGCACATTTAAAGTGATTTGTATTTTTTTCTCTGCAGCAATTTCCAAATAAGCCACTCATTCATAAACAATATCTGTAGATGACAAAGTAAACAGGAGGAAGAATGAACATAAAGAACAAATAAATGATCAGTCTGTCATTTCAATGGTAGGTTCATTTAAACAGTGAGAGACAGAACAATAACACAACTTTTTTAAAACGCATTCCAATAATTATCTTAAATTTTTGTGAATGAATTAAGTATTTGATCCCCAATCAATCAGCAAGATGTCTGTCACCCAGACACATTTTATACAGGTGACGTTGGGAGCCTTCTCAACTCATCACCTGTATATAAAGACACCTGTCCAGAGAAGTAATAAGTCTATCCAGTTTCCAAACTCTGCACCATGGCCAAGACCGGAGAGCTTTCCAAGAATGTCAGAGACAAGATTCTGGACCTACAGAAGGCTGGAATGAACTACAAGACCACCACCAAGCAGCTAGGTGAGAAGGTGACAACAATTGCTGTGATTATTTGTACACAGAGGAACCATAATAACGCCCAGTCTCCCTCAGTCTGGAGCTCCAAACAAGATTTCACCTCATGGAGTTTCAGTGATGATGGAAATTATGTGAAATCAGCCCAGAAACTTGGGATGAATCTGTTAATGATCTCTAGGCAGCAGGGACCATGGTAACCAACAAAACGGTTGGTAACACACAACGCTGTGAAAAACTGAAATCCTTCATTGCCCACAAGGTCCTCCTGCTCAAGAAAGTACATACAGGCCTGCTTGAGATTTGCCTCTGAACATCTAATCAATTCAGAGGAGGACTGGGTGAAAGTGCTGTGGTCAGATGAGACCAATATCAAGCTCCTTAGCTCCTATGACTCCAAGAACACAGTCTCAACTGTCAAACATGAAGGAGGAAACATGCTTTTGGGATGTTTTTCTACCAAGGGGACAGGACAACTGCATCACATCAAAGTGAGGATCAATGGCACCTTGTACCATTAAATAGCACTGTCATACAGTAACTCCAAGATGGCTGCAGGTACACGTCAGAATGTTGTGCTGTTCTCCATCCTGGTTGTGTTAATGGGGTTTTAAAGAGTTTTCAAGTCATTTTAAATGATACATCTGGTTTGTTTCTGCACCTTTATTCCCTCTCAAGTTTTTTAACATTTAAAAAATAAATTAATAAATGTTGCCATTTAAGAAGCTATAATTCTGGTGTCACTACAGAAGTCTACATTCTGATCTGTCTGTCGGCCTACCTGTTTTTTGGTCTAACTATCGGTCTGGATTCTTCTGGTCTACCTATTGGTCAGGATTCTTCTGGTCTGCCTGTTAGTCAGGATCCTTCTGAGGTTGTGGGTTGCTGTCTGCAGACAGTCAATCTGTCTACTTTATGGTAGAGTCTTTATTGCCACTGCTGCCTGTGGAACCATCAGGATGTCGGACCGATGAGGTCTCTACTGAAGTGCCTTGCTAGCTATGAGAGCCTCACTAGTCACTGACGTCCACTAGCAGCCAGAGTCTTTTAGCTTGTCAGTTCCCAGAGACCACTAGCGACTGGAGTCCCTGGAAACTGCTGGATTACTAGCCACTGGAACACATCATCGTCCGGAACTCACTGGATTGCTAGCAAACAAAAGCCCACTTAGCTTGCTAGTCCACGGAGCCACTGGGTATCTAGCCATTGGAACATGCTGTGGCCCGGAGCTCGCTGGAATGATAGCCTCTAAAAGCGCCTGTAGCCTGTTGGCTACTAGCCACTGGAGCACATTATCCACTGGATCCTGTAAATTCCCCAGTTACCAAAGACTGCTGGCCATTGCTGACCTACAAACCGCTAGCTGCCAGGAGGTGGGCCAAAACGAAGCGTTTGGTTGCATTCCAAACACCTTCAAATTGCCAAGATGCCAATAGATGGTAAGCTTATTTTAACATTATGTTGTGTATTCTCAGCAGCACCATGTGGGCTGATTCAGGGACCTGTACTAAGTTCCTAACATGTTCTTACATCCACATCGTCCTGCAGTCTGATAGAACAATGTTATGTTTCTCTACTCATTACCCTAAAAATATCCAATTTTGAAAACAAGGATTCAATTTCTGACTTGGAAAGTAAATATTTTATCTTTCTTCTTTTATTATTGGGTAATATTCAGCCCAATCCAGGTCCCCTCTGAAAAAAATGGTATCCTGATGACTTCAGTCAGCTCGTTGCACCTACATGTCTGATGCTTTCTTCAGAAAATTGATAGTTATAATCTGGGTGTAGACGACTGACCCTGACATCCTTCTGTTGTCTAAAACTTGGTTGAATCAGGGTTTCCGCTACATGTAATTGATTGTGGCGCACCGCCACGGTTAATTAAAAGCCGCCACACTTTCAGGATTAAGTTTTTAAAAATATATATGTTAAAACAATGTAAAGCATATGAAAAACATATAGCCTATATTTGCGCACTCAGGGCTCTAGAGTGTGACAATTTTGGCCACAAATGCGACCTAATTTCTCAAAGATGCAACTAAAAATATTGCAGGTCGCTCCGGTGACTGAGGATTTCCCCATAGGACCTGGAACCGGTTGCGGGTCAAAAAAAATACTTGGTGACGCTGCAGATCTCCATGTGGTTCAACAACAGACACACGTTAAACCATGGATACTAAAATCTTAATAGTCAAATCCATCCTGAAAGAGTCCATGCTCCGGAGTGGGCCAGGGGGCAGAAATACTCTGCTAAACTCTGCAGGATGAGATCGACGCTCCAGAAGTGAAACTAAAAACAGCAGTCAGCTGTAGTCAGATCATCAGAGTAATGATGAGGACCATATCGCACTGACAACGTGGATTTATTAAAAGAACTGCAGCTCAGAGTCTGGTGACATGCGGGTAGCGCGGGTCGGAAACAGCGGCTCACGGGCGGATCCGGTCCTCCCTCTGATTGGCTGTGGTCCAGATATTCTCTGTGTGCTGCAGTCAGAGAGGTGAGTAATGAATGCTAGGCTAGTCACATGAACAGATGTGTGGATGAGGATATAAAATAAAAAGAATAATCAACTTTTCAATAAGTTAAGAGCTGAGCCAACAAAGGGTTTTAAATAAAGGACTTATTAATAAATAATGGACTTATTTGGTTCTTTGAAGATGTCTTCAAAGAACCAAATAAGTCCAGTTGCCAACCCTTTTTTGGATTATCATGACCTGGATGACTGGAGCTGGAACCTTCACCAGTTTAAGAGCTGAGCTGTCTGAAAACAATTCTCTAACATGGAGCCATCGTCCTTCAAGGTTAGGTCAGGCCCTGGTCCAGGTTAGGTCAGGCCCTGGTCCAGGTTAGGTCAGGCCCTGGTCCAGGTTAGGTCAGGCCCTGGTCCAGGTTATGTCAGGCCCTGGTCCAGGTTAGGTCAGGCCCTGGTCCAGGTTATGTCAGGCCCTGGTCCAGGTTATGTCAGGCCCTGGTCCAGGTTATGTCAGGCCCTGGTCCAGGTTATGTCAGGCCCTGGTCCAGGTTAGGCTCCTCTCTACCATCTTTCAGCTGCAGCAAACTGATGATCAGGGGAGGCTGAGAGGATGATCAACTTTAATTTACATTTTAAATATAATTACTGACTTTGATTCATTTATTTCCATAACTTTACACCGTTTACTGAAATACTCAGTTCCCTCTCTTTGGTGTAATGCTTTCCTATATTAATGATCAACACCCCCCCTCAGCCTCCAGTGAAGAACTCAATTCTTTAAATAAGGGACCATTTTGCCATTTCAGTGGTCGGAAATGCCAAAGTCCCCAAGTCTAAACCATGAATTCTACAAAAAGAAGTTTTTTAGTTTTGTCTAAAGGTTTCTTATCCTGTATCCTGTTAGTTGCAGCCTCTCTTCCATTTATCCACTCATATTTACCGGTCTAGGTTTTGAAATAGGCTGTTTAATTATTATTATTATTGATGGTCAGTGGTTTTTTGTTGTTGATTGAGTGCTTGAGGTCATTAGGCTGCTGAGAGACCACAGCAGGTTTTCTGACACTGGTTAATGTTCTCATTTCATCATCCCTTTGATCCAGAGGCAGAAGAAGCACATCGTGGTAAAACCTGCTCCATGTTTCTGGGTTTGTTACTAGGACAACATAAATAGGATCATAAATAAATAAGACACATTTATATTTTCTATATTCCAAAAACAATACTACTGGGAAAGTTTGACTAGTTTCTACAAATAAAGACACAAAAATGGTATTTTTGAACTTTTGTTTTGCACATGAAGGAGGAAATTCTTCATATTTATTGGTGAAGTTATAGTGCAGAAACAAAAGAAGAATAATAGTTTTTGTTTATATTTTAAATTAATAATCAAAGTAACAAAATTGGCCTTTAGATTATATTTTTTGTTTGTCTTATTGTGTCATCTTTATTAAAATGATTATGTAGATGCTCTTAAATGTGATTTTGTGATGATGGTCATTTAAAAAAAAGTTGATCCAACTGTCTGATTTTGGTAACGGACACAAAGACGTGCACATTCTCAAAGGTCTGATTCTATGAGCTCAACATGCAGGGCCTTGCAGAAGAAAACCTAGTTTCACACAAGACATGAAACTGAACTGAACAACACTGTAAACGTGTGACGATGCAGCCTGTAGGGGTGTGAGAGGCAAGTCCAGACGGGCTGGTTTTCAGGAAAAATACAGTAAACTGTCTATTAGAAAAAACTTTTCTCTGACAAACATAAAATTGTCTGAGATTAAGAGAAAAATAAAACATTTTTCTAAATTTAGACCAAAACTTTCTTTATTCAGTAATTTCCTTTTTTGATGTTCTTGTTGAATTTGGTTTACAGACAAACACTAACAGCAGGTGAGCAGATCAACATGGTCTGACTTTAGACTGAAACTGAATCATTTGCCAAGTCAATTTCCTCCAAACAATTTCAAAAACTAATTTTTTCTTTTTAAATGTGTTTATTAAAGATTCCTTAATCACTACGATGTGTTTAGTGGCATCACTAAAGAGGTATTAAGCTCAAATGGATGTTATTTTTACTGGGTTAATGCTCAAATAACACACAGATCCTAAAATGTTTTTAGAAAACTTTTATCCTTTGTTTCATTTATTTGAATAATATATAATATTTTAATGCTGCTAATCAACGTTAATCATTGAGAACTAATAATTATTTGCATACAAAGCCTTTGTTTCTTAATGACCTTTTTCAGTAATGATGATTAGTTATTCTAGAGCAGCAGCCTCAGTATTTTTCACATTTCTAACATTCATGCTACCTTTAATAGATTTGCTCCAAACTCTGTATGAGCTCCCCTTTGTGTTTGTCTATGCTCAGACCCTGCCTGCTTTAATAAATGCATGTTTTACTTCAGGAGCCACCTCCTACTTGGAACCAGGAGCAGCTTAATCAATCTTAAACCTATTACTCGCCTAATTTTCTACTCCTCTAACAAAGAGGCAGACACCACGGGGAGGACGGAGATGGATGCAGCTGCTCTGCTGTCATTACAAAACACAGGTTAACTCAGACCAACCTGCTTCCATGTGAGGATGAAATTACAAGTCAATTTTCCAAAAGCTTTTGTTAGCAGACAACCCACTGATGTGACCCGAGGTGTGGTCATGAGGAGCGGATATGCACCATCACTGAACTCCTGGAGGTGGTGTTGGTTTCTTTGTACTAAAATGTGCTTCAGCAACTGTTGAAAACCAAAGTTATTACCACCTTAAATCATTAGCAGTAAACTCAACATGATACTGGGTGGTAATGAGCTGATATTTGCCTTTATGACTCTACATGTCAACTGAAGGCATTAAGGGTGTGTTCTTATTGTGAACTAAATGATGTTTCTTGCACATTCAGATTGATTGTAGAATCTGAGGAACAAGGATTTCCCCATCTTGGGTGTTTTCTTCTTTTGCTTGAAAAAAGTTTTTTGTGTTTTGAAAAATGTAAAAATTTTTATTTGAAGTTGTTTAAAAAAACACCAGTGATGAAGATCTTGGTTTAAGACATAAACTATGTATAAACAGATGTAAATAGTCTGCTGACAGACCAGACACAGCTGATGAATCTACCAGTTCCTTCAGATCTGCTGTTTGAAACTGTGGGTTTAAAATCAAGTTCCATTATATGAGCCTAAATAATTTAACTCTCCTTGTTTTGAATATTGTTTAAAACTAGTCAGACATCTGTTATTATGTAAAGAAGTTGCTTTGTTAGCTTATTGAGCAGTAGCTATACAGTAGAGAATCACTGGGTTAGAATATTTATTCATAGACTTTCTGATAAACAAAATAGGTAAAAAGCTCAAACCTTTTCTAAGCAAGGACAAAATTAAAATAAATTACCATTTAAAATATATTTTAAAATAAGCACTTGGTAAAAATATTCAAACATTTTCTATGAAACGGTAACAACAGGAAGCTGACTCTCTGATGGGAAACTCACAGAGCGTCTGCCTGGTCCTCGATGGCTGCAAGAGGCTTTACTGTCACAAACTTTGTTTTTCTGTGAAATTGATCAACCTTTGTGGCCTTGGCATGCACTGGGTATTTTTATTGTTCTTTTCAAATAAAACGCAGGAGACTTTCCTTCAGCACCGCCAGAGAGCCCAACTTAAATCAACAAAAGATTGTCTGAAGGACGGAAAATGGTATGAGACATAAAAACAGCAGAGAGGAGTGAAAATGGCTGTAAAAAAGGGACAAGAAAAAGGAAACACTTTGAGGCTCTTCTGCTCATCAGAGGATCATATAAGTAGTTTTTTCCTGTTTGCCTGAAAACAAAAAGGCAAAACAGGATGTGTCATATTTCTAACACAATGTCATCCTTTATCAAAAGGAGTGGGAGTAGCATATGAATAAGTTCATGTCTGATGCATGATGAATCCTATAACAAGCTCTCAGGAGGAAAGCTGATGAGGGCAATCTTTAGAAGCTGTTTACATACTGTGGGGTTGTTTTTGGTGTGTGTGACTGACATGTGGTTGAAACTGATGAAACTGGAGTGAATTGACTCCCCTGACATGCTCCATTACACTTAGTCATATTAAACCCTTGAGGTCAGAGAAGATAGGTTTTAAAATTTGATATCTCAGGACTCAGGAGTCTGGTTTCCTCTCACAAAATTCAAAAAGCAAAAATTAGTTTATATTTATTGTTTTTTTTAGTTGCTTCTGATTTTCTCACATTTTCTTATGAGGACAAATGGCATATTCAGACATTCGTCATGGTAGACAAATAATCCTTAAATGGAATGGTGTCACAATGGAAGCAACCATAACTCTGATTAAACTTCTTAGTTTGTTCTTGTTTCGACCGTTCTGTTTGGTTTGATCTAAATTTAGGATTCAGGGAAAAAATACTGTCAAGATATTCTGAATCTCAGCCAGAATCTTTTATTTATGTGATTCATCAGGTAGAGTGACAAACTGAATGCTCTGATGCTTCTGCAGTAGATAAGCATGGTGGCATGCAGTCAATCAGCCAATCTGATTAAAGCTGGAAAACATTCCCTGACGTCGTTGTCAGTATTAGAGTTCAAAAAATGCTGTAGCGGTAATATAATATCCAAATAATATTTCATCACATAGAAAATCAATGCAGTAAATATTTTTAACATTTTATTTAAGTTCTCTTTAGAGGTTATTGAACTGGCTCTTAAAAGGACACTTGACCTATTTATTAAACAGACAACTGCAGTAATTTAAAAGCACACCATGTACCGTATTTTCTGGACTACAAGTCGCTTTTTTTTCATAGTTTGGCTGGTCCCGCGACTTATAGTATATACCAAAGTAGATAATTTCACATGTTCGTCACTTTCACACCTAAAATCGCTAGATGGCGATCTAGGCCTGTGTACCAATCAGCCGCCATGGTTGGGAGTAATATTACCGCAACGCCGGACTTGTGAATGAAGATCACGCCTTGGTGCAACAGAGGGAGGTGTTACTAATAACGTAGCAAAGGTGAGCTGACCCCCGACTGGAAAAAGTATTTAAAAATCAGGTAAACACCGGAAAGCTGATACGTATACTCAGTGGAGATACAGACTGGAGCGACGCCGAGATCCGGGTGCTTCTGGCGCTATGAGCAGAAGCAGAAGTCACCTGTCTGTTTACAGACACTTCCATCTCACGTCTCATGTAACCCTGCACGTCGACAGCGCAAAGACTGCCCCCATACCTCCTTTATACCGCCATTGAGGAATCTTTTGTGAAAAGCACATGATTGCGCAACATTAACAACACGGTCTGAACACTTATGAACGACCAAAGGCTCCCAGATACCAGATTGTGCATGTGGTCATGCCCTGT
Source organism: Callopanchax toddi (assembly GCA_006937965.1). Lineage (NCBI taxonomy): Eukaryota > Metazoa > Chordata > Actinopteri > Cyprinodontiformes > Nothobranchiidae > Callopanchax > Callopanchax toddi. The sequence continues at coordinate 439,500 of SSNR01000276.1, read as the reverse complement.
CCTTTATCAGTAACATTTAAACACATAATAAAAATTTGGTCTGGGCCAGGGATTGAAACCAGACCCTCTTGCTCTGAAGTCAGTGTCACTAACCACTAGACTATGGTGTCTGATAGGAAATCACTGACATTCTAATGGTTATAACTTTTGACACATTGAGAAGAGGACTGAGTTACATTTATATTTCAAACAGTTTAAACATCATCAGCTCTCTGCCTTTAAAGTCAGGTTCTATGTGTCTCATTACTTTAAGCACCAGCACCCCCTGCGTGCAACACCCCCCCCCCGCGCGCGCGCACGCGAAAACACCTGGGGAAATGAATGTGGCCCTCAAAGGTTTTTAGTTGATGACGCCTGCTTTACAGGGTTAATGAAAAGTCACTCAGCCCCATCTGCTGCTTGGACCCAGAATACCACATTTGTAACTTCTGAGTCTCTGGTCCGGTGCCCTGAAGTCTCACAAAGTCACGTATCTCACGAGGGTTAGGCCAGGAGTTAAAGTTCTCCGTCGTGGAGACGGAATTCCATCAATTGGGACTAAAGAGAAAAATGTTCCGTCAGATCCCTCGCTTGCTCGTAAATAAAGATACGTAAGAATAATGAAGGTTATGGACGCAATCTTGCAAGCAGGTTCTGTGGCGCGCTGCTCAGAAACGGGTCCTGTACAAGACTGGCCAAAACCATGGCGCGCCTGCGGTGCAGTGCTGACATCTCCGTTGTTCAGCCTTTAGCGTGGACGGAGGTGACAAGTCCCTAGCAGAAAGTGCGCTTCATCCCCGGCCCACCAATAAAAAAACAGCACGCTGGGGTGACCAGATGTCCCGTTTAGTGCGGGATTGTCCCGTATTTTCATTACTTTTTTCACATCTGACAAATTGAAACATTGTCCCGCATTGACCCTTTACCATCTAACGCGTCCTCGACATGTCTTCACTCTGTAATGGTTTGTGCTATAAAAAGTTCAGTTGGTTTTTGGAAGAAGACAAGTTTCTCTTTCAGCTCAGCAAAGTGTCATTATGGTTATTTACATTCCGCAGTTACATTAGACGCGCGAGTCAGCCTCCCTCTCACACACAAGCACAGCAGGTAGGAGAAGAAAGGAGTGACACAGAGAAAAAGCAAACAGAGCAGGAGTATTAAGCTCTGGCCTAGCAGTAGTGCAACTATGTTTTATATTGGAAGACCTGGGTTCAAATACAGGTCTGAGCATGTGATGTTGTAAAATTTTATTTTTCTTTAAGAAAATAAATAATGAAGAAAGAATTTATATTATTATTATATAATAGAATTTGTGTATTTTACTAACGGTCCGTGCATCCTCCACCTGCACAGAAGTCCGTTTGGACCGGGCCGGTCTCAAGCAGAGTTGCGCTCCGCCCCAACCCCCCCCAACCCCCCGAGCAGCTGATTTTCCGTCAGATGAAAATATTTTGCTTCAACCCCTGGGTTAGGCTAACCCAATGTGGCTAGCTGTTATGCTAGCTCCAGAGTGTTTTTAGCTCATGATTCCTGATTTCTTTCCATCTCTTCCTGCTTGAACACAGCTGATTTCTTTGAATGAGTGATGAACCGCTCCAGTAGAAACAATGAAGGCTGAGGAGACATTTCAACAGGTAGATTTAGGTGTTTCTGAGCAGAAACAATGCTAGCATTCATACATCAGTGATTTGAAGCTGACACTAGGGGGTGCTAAAAAGAAGCCAAAACCACATAGTGTGCCTTTATCAGCGCTTTTTTAAGTCACAGACTACTGAGTGTCATTCATACACACATTCACATGTTAGAAGCAGTAAGCTACATTGTAGCTGCCATACAGCCCTTTAACCACTCAGCCAGAGCTGGGATCAAACCAACAACCCTCTGGTTGCAGGACAAACTCTACCAACTGAGCCACAGGTAATTAATGGAATTTTACAGCATTGTGTTTTTTGACTTCTTTTAACTGAGAGCTGTAGGAAGAGGAGTGGCTTTAGTGAGATCAGTGAATCTAAAACAGCACACACTCAGAGATGTGCTGTCTACAATAGAAGTCTATCTGCAGTTTTTGTTAGAAGATTAGTAACAAACTACCCAAACATATAATGTGAACTGCAACAGGAGTCAACACCAGGACCAAATCCAGTCTGATGGAGAACCACTTTATTATATTGTCCAGTGTTGTTAGGGCTCAAGCTGAGATTTCCAGTAAGGCTATAGTTTTTTAACTCTCTCCTGTATTGCTGCCTTTGATTTGGATCTGACACTAAAAATGTAATGTCAGTAGGTACAGCCTCGTGTTTATAGAAGGAAAAAGATCGACTTGTGTTCTGATGAGGTGGTTTTTGTCATTTTTCACAAGAAACATTTTAAGCTTTGATCTTGTAGAAAACAGTTCAGTAACTCTGTCATGTTTACTGTTGTGTGGAAGGTCCTGATAGGTCAAACACTAGGAAGGTCAAAATAAATCTAATCAATAAAGATTAGGTAGTATTTGTAGTGTGAGAAAACCTTCACTTTTTTTGTTTCTGCTCTATGTTTATGTGCTTTTGCAGCAAGTAAAGCCATTAAAGAGCTGGTGGGTCCAAACCATTCAGTAAATCTCCCACAAGTGGACACAATTTCCATCAACATCAAAGTTTCTCTGTAGATTTAATGAATGTTGTCTGTTTTCGTTGCTTCTGCAGTTCATATTTATGTGGACAAACTGGATTAGCTTTGTAATGTAGTGGTTTAAGATGATAACATGATGCTGAACTACGTTTATGGTAAAGTGACTAATGATCTGAAGATTGGAATCCTTTTCTAAACTATGAAAACCTCAGAAGCCAGAAAACATGTCGCTGCAGAGCTGTGAGATGAGTGAGTCTCTGGATCATGACAAATAGAAGCAGTTGAGACAAAATGAATCTAAAGAGACATTGGTAAATGTTCAGAGCTGCTGGAAACTGCAGGTCAGACAAATTCAACTGACACACAGTTGTGTCATCTATTGTGTTATAGTTTGAAGCTTTATCTTTGGCTTTTGTCAAAAAGAACCTGAGTACAAGTTTCTGCCTGCAGGTTTGTTGGACATTATTTGACTTCAGTAGCTGAGATTAAATGAAATCCAATTAAAATCAAATCAATGGATAATAAAAATGACTTGAATGTGTAGCCCAGTTAAAACTGTGCTTTGTAATAAAACCAAGTATTTAACTAAGGTCATGTTAAAACATGCATTTGAGTTCTAAAAACAGTGTTTAATGGATAAAATGTGTGATTAAATATGATGAATCTGTGTTTTTGTTTGTAAGTTACTTTGTCATTAAAAGTGTATTGGGTTATAAAAAGCAGAATAATAGTTCATATTTGTTAAAGAAAAACTGATTTAAGCTGATTGAAACAATCATTGTCAAATTTACTACGTCCATTGAATGTCACACAAGTTTGTTTAGAATGTACATGGCAGCCGCATGGCAGGCCCACAACCTAATTTTCAGTGATGTCATGTGTCAATCTTGTTCTGTTGTGTTTTGCATTGGACAAATTAATTTTGTACTGACCAATCTGATGTAAGTGGGTGGGACTAAACGTGCTAGAGGGCAGTGTGCATATCAGAGCAGCAGAGCATGAAATGGAGCTGAGGGGTGAAGATGAGAGCCTGTAGCTGTCCAATACTGAGGTTAGTGCAGAGTTGCCAACAAGTAACGGACTTTAAGAAGCATGAAGAAGGTAAATACCTTTGTGTTTATGTTTTATGCTGCTTCAGAAAGATGCAGTGTGCTAGAGAAAAAAATTCTGCAATTAGCATTTTAGCTTGCTAGCATGATGTAGCATGTATGTCAAAAATTTAACAGCAGATGTTATGGTACATTGAATGCTAACATGAGTGGCTAGTAAAACTCTTAATATCTCGATATGAGAAGAAAAATGAGTTCTGTGAATGATAGCTTAGGAACTGAGAACTGTTACTGTATTCAGTGGACCAGGAGCTAATCTTTGGACCCGCTGGAGAGAAGCAGAAGTTCCCCATTCAGCCATTGAGGGCACATGTGAGGTTGCTGCTGAGAGAGACCTTGGAGTTTCACCTTTGTCATCGCCTGCCTGTTCAGCTTTCCTAGCTGCACATTAAAGGGATCATTACAACTATTTTTCACATTCCAATTGGAACTCAAAAGGATTCGTGAGTACTAACTGGTTAGAAAATGACTTCCTTCAGTTAAACCCTGAAAAGACTGAATGTCTGATTGTTGCCCCTGATAGGATGGTCCCTTTGATCAGTCCTGCTGTAGTTCTGCTGTAAAGTCTAACATGAGGAATCTGGGTGTTATTTTCGACCAATCAATGTCTCTTGAAGGTCACTCAAAACAGCTGGTCAGAAACTGTTTTTATCATCTGAGAAATATTTCCAAACTGAGAAAGTTGGTGTCAAAACCTGAAATGGAAATGGTTCTTCATGCTTTGATCTCCTCCCGTCTAGATTACTGTAACACACTTTTCACATGTTTGAACCAAAAAGCCCTTTATGGCCTTCAGCTGGTCCAGAACTCTGCAGCGAGGCTCCTCACTGGAGCAAACAGAAAAGATGACATCACTCCTATTCTGAGGTCTCTGCACTGGTTACCTGTTAAATGTAGAGTTCATTTTAAAATCCTGACTCTAACTTTCAGGGCCCTACATGGTCAAGCTCCTCTTTATGTTACTGAACTGATAAAGACCTACGCTCCAACCCGAGCTCTCAGGTCCACAGACCAGAATCTACTAACAGCTCCAACCCGAGTCCTCAGGTCCACAGACCAGAATCTCCTAACAGCTCCAACCCGAGTCCTCAGGTCCACAGACCAGAATCTCCTAACAGCTCCAACCCGAGTCCTCAGGTCCACAGACCAGAATCTACTAACAGCTCCAACCCGAGTCCTCAGGTCCACAGACCAGAATCTCCTAACAGTTCCAAGGACCAGATTTAAAAGTCGAGGTGATCTCTCCTTCCAGTCTGTTGCACCGCGACTTTGGAATGAACTTCCTTTAGTTTTACGCTGTATAGACAGTCTGGACTCCTTTAAAAAGCAGTCCCAATTATTCAAAACTGCTTTTAAATAACTCTTATGTTCTCTTGCTGTTGTTTAATGATTTTGATTTGTAATGATATTTTGTTTGTTTAATTGATTTTATTTGTTTTATCATGTTTGATTCTGTTTTCTGTGAAGCACTTTGTGATTTTTTCTGTGAAAGGTGCTATATAAATAAACTTTACTTACTTACTACAAAAAAATCTAACCAGTGCACTGCTTTAATTTTGTTTTGCTCAGTGAGTGAAAGGGCTATTTGTTTTTGGCCACACCGCACCCAAGCATCGATTCAGGCCTGCAACGGGTTTTATTTTATTTCGAAATTGGACTTTTAGAAACCTTTACAAGGTAAAGGTTATGTGAACTGAAAAGTGTGGCTTATTTTGACATACCTTTGAAGGGTAACTACACTAAAGGACTATTTTGACTTTACATATTTTTTTCTTTTATATTTGGTGTTAAACTAATAATTGTTTACTAAACTGTTCATTTAAATTTGAATCCTGCTTCAGTGTTTTGTTTCTTAATTATTTTAAAGCTTTTATATTTCATGGGAGTGCATGAAACATTAGGATAAATCTAAACTAAATTCTTAGCAGGTCATTAAAGGTGAAATATTTCATATTCTCCTGCTAAGTGGAGGCACCGCCAATAAATTTGAAGGTTTGATGAAAAATAAGACACTGTAATAAACAGAAAGTTGTATCTCCTGTAAGCCAGTAGTATGGCAAGCCATAACTAAAAAGTTCCCAGGGCCCCATCCAGAGTACTATACCCAGTTTAACCTACTGGTTAACAATCTAGCTACTTGGTACGGGTGCTACACAAAAGTAAAGTCAAAGTAATCAATTATCAAGTAGATTTCTCTTTATTTGAAATCGAGACTATCAAAAGCATCCTGGTGGACATTTGATGGGATACTAAAGGGATATTCCACCGCCAAGTTATTTTTTGTCTATTGCCATTTTCCTCAGAGCCACTATTTGTAACCAGCTCAGCTGTTTTCCTGATCCGGCAGTACTCTTTTAGCTTTAGCTTAGCATCAAACACTGTAAGTGAATGGTACCCAATAACATTGCCAGAAAAGACGTCCATAAAACTCACTAAATGGTGATAATATTTCGGCCTAGTGACCTCAGTAAACATATCGACTGCAAGGGAAAATAAAAAGTAACACGAAGGAATTACATGTACTATTTTTAACACGGGACTACTTTTATGACAAAGAGCAGCTGTAACCCTCCGCTGAACGGCGCAGCTCCGGTGAACAGCGCAAGGACATGACGCACGGTTTGCAAACAACATGTGTGAATACATGTTTATGGAAGTCGGTGTCTTTGGGGCCGTGCCTTTAAACCATATTCAGTATTTCATCTAAGAAAACTGGTGATTTAATTGAATAATTGATCTTTTATTCATCCTGATAGGGACATATCTTCAACCTGGCCTGGGAACACCTTGGGGTCCTGCCAGAGGAGCTGGTGGAGGTGACTGGGGAGAGGACGGTCTGGGACTCCCTAGTTGGGATGCTGCCCCCGTGACCTGGACCCAGATAAGCAGAGGAAGGTGAGGTGAGGTGATAGGGACATTGTTTCTAGCTTTGACCCATTCTCATTTTGAGGAGCAGTGGGCTGTTAATATGGACAGCACCTGGAGGGTAATTTGGGTTCAATATCTTACCCAGGGACACTCTGACAGGTGGCCTGAGGCCCAGGGTGGGGTTTGAACCCCGGTTCCTGCTCAGTAGGCTCCTGCTTTTCCCCCTAACCCACAGTTGCCCATTTATGTTTGAACTAAGCTGAATTTTGTTTTACGAGTCAGAGAGTTTGCACTCTTTATTAACAGGATATATGGCTGGGAAAAATGCAGACGGGTTATTAATCTAGAAATGGCAAAATGGATGGCTAACTAGCAGGACAGACAGTGGATTAGTCAATCAGACCTCTACATAGTCAGGAGGACAACAAACTCTGGTCTGGTGTGGCTGACAGTCCATCAGACAAAGGGAGAAAACAGTATGGGTAAAATGCTAAAAGCAAAACAGACACGTATACTCTTGATGACCTAACTCAACTAACAGACATACACGAGGCCAAGCATTCAGGAAACAGAGAGAAGAATGTTATCTTGACAGAGCAGCCTGCAGAAGGACAGGTGTTCTTCCATGGTGGAACTTCTATTGATCCAGCCAAATGCTGCGAGTGCACTTTCTACAAAGAGTTTCAATGTCAGAAACAATTCCAAGGACGAATGACTATAAACCTGCTATAACAATGAGATATGCCACGCTGTCCAATTGTGTGTAAAAAAAAAAAAACAACATTTGAGGGAGTTTTCCCTGGAAGACTTGTTTTTCTAGACACTGTATCAACTGTAGCTTATGCTTCCTGTGCTCGTGGATTTATACTTTCTCCAAATTTAAACTCTTCTAAGGAGTAGAAAAATTAGCCAGCAGGTGTAAAGTCTTATCTGATGAATGGCTATGCAGAAATATTTACTCTTGTCATCATTTTGCTTTGTCAATAATTGCTCCAGGGCCACTGGTCAAATGTGGGTCAACAAAGGTCTGGTCCAAAGAGATGTCACATGAGAAAGAAACACAATAGAAGTGGAGGAAACAACATCTGAGAGATTTAGAGGTGTCAGGATGAGCCCTCACAGGAGGGGGTGTCTCAAACGAGTCAGTTACACTCAGACTAGTCTCATCATGGAGAGGCTACTGATGGTGACTGCAGCAAAGAAAGGTTGTGATTCTCACTTTTTGATACATGTTTTACCCACGTGTGCATGTAAAGTGTGTGTCTGTGGGATTTCATTTGACTCCCCACTTAGTGGCTTCAGTGAATACTCAGCTTTAATATGCCTTCCCTTCAGCAGAGGTCTGGTCTCCCCTGACATCAGAGATGTTTTTGGAGCATTTACATTTAAATGGGAAAGCTGAGATCACCTCACATAAGTGTCACATCTATGAGATATGTTTAGAAATCAACTGGTTATTTCTGTCAACTCACCATAGTCACTCTCGTAAAAGATGATGAACTTTTGCCAGTGAAACTCGGAGACGAGGGAAAGCAGGACATCGTTGATTCGAACAGGTGGACGAGCAGCCAATGTGTAGCTTTCTCCGTCTGGGCTGGGGTTGAGCTGGCAGGCGGTGCGGGGTGCACCATCCCCATTTCTTTGGATGAAGAGGTGGGGGATGTGCATTGCATCTGTTAGAGACTGCAGGGCACTTGCGGCTGCACAGCCTGTGGATGTCACCAGAGCAAGGATCCCCTGGTTCATTAACTCACAGGCTGGAAAGGGAAAGAAAGCAGAAAGAGAGTTTGAGTGAAGAGGGAAAAATGCATGAACAAGGAAACAAGTTTGGACAACTAAAGCAATAAGGAACAGAAAATGATGTGTTGTGGTGATATGTGTTCTAAAGTGGATTTAAAATAAAGAACTCTGGTTTTTAGAATATTACACAAGATAAACTAAAGTTTTTTTCTTAGGATTACATCTGAGCCTCTGCATGTGGGAGGTAAATTGAAGAAAGTACAGGCGGTTGAAATTAAAGTTGTGGTTTTAATGTGTGTAGATGAGAGATTCAGTGGGGGGTATCATCTAATCCTTGCTCCTAGACAAAGGCTAGACAGATGATTAAAGTCAAATTTCTGTTAAAAGATCGAGCTTCTTGAAGATAGATGAATCAGATCCGGCAAAACAGGATGAAACAGATGGAAAAAAATAACCAAACAGCTACAATTTAGTTGACCAACAGATGTCTTGTTGAAGTCTTAACTAAAACTTGTTCCTTATTACTTTTATGTATTTGCTTTCATGTTTGGTGAAAATCTGTAAACAAACAGGGATTAAGACCACAGACACATGCTTGTAATGTCTGTGGTGAGCTGTTACAATCCCCACATCCTTATTTAAAAACCCCTTTCAAGAATATCAACGTGTCTGGTAGGATTTCAAATGCCAAATACCTTTTAAGCTTAAAATGCCATCTTCAGCATAAATGTTAAACTGACATAAAGGGCTGTTCTGTCAAAACAATGTTAAATATTTAATGATAGCTGCTGGACTTAAGGCTGCAGTGATGTGGCCCACCAGCTTTGCACTAAAAACTAAATAAAATCTTTTAAAAAATGACTTATGTACATTCAAAACTAACTCAAAGAAACCGAATCAAAGCTCCTTCCTGCAGGTGCATGAAGGAGCATGCACCTGCATGCTCTTATATGGCTCAGGTGGGCCCCTGGTGTGCGTGGGCCCCTGGGCCTGTGCCCACTTTGCCCATTGGATAATCCGGCCTTGAATGTCACCTGAGTGCAGTGACTGTGTCTCAGTGTGTGTAATATAAAGACATGCATGTCTGAAAGGTCCATTCACTGGTTAATCAGTATTCCTGGTTTCAATCACAGCATGAAGACAAAAGAACCTCTAAGCAAACAAGAGAAAAGGTTATTGAAAAATATCAGTCAGGGGATGGATACAAAAACATCTCTAAGCTCTGAACATCCCCTGGAGTTCAGTTAAATCCATCATCAGGAGATGGAAGGAACATGTCACCATGTGTAAATCTGACTAGATCAGGTCATCCTCATGGACTTAGTGACTGTGGCAGAAGGAGACTAGTGAGAGAGTCCACCAGGACATGATGACTACTCTAAAGCTTCATCAGCTGAGATGGGAGAAACTCTGAATACAACTGTTGACCAGGTTCTTCACCAATCAAGGCTTTATGAGAAAGTAGAACTGAGAAAGCTGCTGTTGAAGAAAACTCAGATTAAATCTCAACTGGAGTTTGCAAAAAGAAATGTTGGAGACTCCATGATCAGGTGGAAGAAAGTTTTTTTTTATTCAGATGAGACTGAAATGGAGCTTCTTGGTCATCAAGCTATGTTTGAAGGACATCAACCACTGAACATCACCACAAACTCTTCATGCTAACTGTGAAGCATGGTGGTGGCAGCATCATGCTGTGGAGAGGCTTCTCAGCAGCAGACTTATTTTCCAGCAGGACAATGACTCGAAGCATCCAGCTAAAGCTACGCAGGGTTGAAGACAATGAGTTGGATGTTCTCGAGTGGTTGAGTCAAAGCCCAGACCTCAATCCAACAGAGAATCTGAGGCTGGAATAGAAAAGGACTGTTTACACCCTGATGATCCACCAACCTGACAGATGTTGAACAGTTTTGAAAGGAAGAATAGAGTAGAACTGCAGTGTCCAGATGTGCAGCCTGATTGAGACCTGTCCACACAGACTCCATGTTGTTATTGTAGCCAAAGGTGCTTCTACTAATACTGACTTTAAGGGGTTGATTATTTAAGCAATCGCTTGTTTCATTTTATGTATTTTGATTTAATTGTTCTTTTAATTATTTAAATTTGTGGTAAAATAATTCAAATTATGTTGATCATTATTAATTTTTTTTTAAAGGCAATAAAGGGTCCTTCCAGGGGTGGATACTTTTCATAGACACTGTATATCTGCAGCTTTACCTGTAGAATATGCAAAACACTTCTCAATGACCACACAAGTGAAAGTGATAGAAACCCAACTGTTTAAGTTAAATGTTTCAATTTGCAATTACATTTAACATCTATTTCTGCGATGGGCTGCACAACCGTATGCTACAAGGCTTCTCCAGTTTTTGCATATGGCACTAGACAGGCAACAGCTAGCACTGCCTTTCAAATTCAAACCACTATTCCTTTCACAGCTTGAACAGGCTGGTGAATTGTGAATAGCACCAATTAAATGCTTTAAACTTCTTTTCAGAATACTGCCTTATTATAAAGTTTGTTTCAAAGTCTGTAAAATTTAGCACAAAGCAACAATACCTTCAAGACAAATGATTTTGCATAAACCCTTGAATTGTTTAAAAAAAAAAGGCAACTCAAGAGACAAATGGTTTAAACACAGAAGCTACTATAATGCTAAATTCCTAATTATAAAGCCAAGGATAATAAAAAAGTAAAGTGGCTATGAGGAAATTCCATGTGGAAATGAGGTCTGAAATGTAGGGGTCAGTACGGGGAGAAGAGAATTCATACTCCAGGAGGGAGAAACCTTGTGACGCAGCAATACTGAAAATCATTGGTGCATGAGCTTGAGAATATATATCAGAGAAGACAGACTCTTAATGTGACAAATGATGATTTCATCTGCTGACTGCAAGCACAAGACTACATTAAGGCATTGTAAATCCTGAGGCCAGGAAGAACAAGAAAACTAAACAACACATCGAACAGGAGCCAGTGAGTAAGAGAAAATCTGAGGAAGGAGGAGATGCACTTTAGTTTGTGTAGTAAAAGTCTAACAAGAGAAACAAAACTAACAGGGAAAGGTACATGCTTACAAGAGAATTGAAAAACTAATATGTGGCTTTTCTCTTTTTCTGGGGAAAAGGTGTTGCCGGTTTTTATGTGCACGGGAAATGTAGAGATACAAGATCCTCAAATTTCTTAGTGATGCGGCCTGAAAAATGAGCTCTTGTTCATATCATTCATATTAATGTCTTGCTATTGGATATTTCATATCACATATTTCTCAGAAGCACCTACTTCATTATGACAATCTTGATTGGCTGGTGATTGTGACACCTGCATCACTCACCCATTAAATAGCTTGCACCACATAGCATATCTCAGTTTTCAGCATGCTAGGCTATCTGTCCATAGACTAGAATGCATTCCAAATGTCTGTCGCCAGACGCTAGTCGCTGTGCTCCTGCCTTCACCTAGGCCAGACCATGTATTGATGGGTGTTGTTTTTGAACCTAACGGTTTAATACTCCAGCTAAAGCCATTATTTGTGCTAACACACTGGTTAGCACACACATTTAGAGTTAGCACGCCAGCTAACTGAAATGAATTCCACTTTTTCTCACACCAGAGAAAATGGCAGCTTGAGGACCTGTTTATGTGGCTGCAGCAACAAAATCTCCAGCACACCACACCAGGTCTGCTCAAAATGGAACATACATGGTCATTGCCACTGGCTCATGCAAGCATTGCACCTTTTTCACAGCTATGAGTTTCCAGAGATGGTTAGCAGACAAAGCTAACTTCTCCAGTGAGGGCCCATGCATGTTGTCAGGCACCCCACTACCAAACACTTACACCGAGTAGGTTGACTATGCTTGAATCATAGCTGGACCTTGCCACAAAAGCTCCACCTGCGGAGGACATTCTTGAGCTGGACTTTTGCTCAGTTCTATTGGTTCGATGTCTCTCTTCCCAGCATGACTCATGCTCTGTTGTGCTCAGAGCCTTTACAGGATCAGAATGTCTCGCCTTGAGACCTGGTGGTTGCTGAAGCAGTCTGGCTAAGTGAGTCTCCATATCCCATCATGAGACAGCCAAACAAATGCTATGAATGAGCACTTTAGGTTACTAGCTGATTCTCAGACTAACATGAGTCAGATGTCTCACCAGACAACTCTTACTGCATGGACAAAGCAAGAAGAGGTGATTTTTTTAAAATGGTGCTGCATTGTAACACAAACTATTTAACAGGTGAGTGATGAAGGCATCACGATCACCAGGCAATTAGAACTGGCATAATAAGATGCAGTAGGTGGGAATATGCAGTGGGGCGTATCCCATAGTGTGACATCTTACTCATGCTACACTGAGAATCGGGGTTACGCCAGTAACGTAAAGCTCATTAGAATATCATTTTATTGACAGCAACACAAATTTGTTGGATGCTTTAACTCAGCTATGAAGTCTAAATGTGTCAGTTGGCAACAACAAAAACAAAACACTATGCACTTAAAACAGACACAGTCTGTTCCTTGGAGTTGCTGGTTATCTTTCAACACATTTCTTTGTAAACTTCACTCAATGTGATGTTAGTTCAGTTTGAAATCCTGCTCAAAAACTGTGTTCATGCTCTTTTTATTAGATTTATTATTGGCAGCATTTTTCACAATTGTGCACTGGCAATAATTAGCATGGACTGGTGGTCTGACAAAAAATAAAAGTAAAAAATATTGCTCTGAAGAGATTTGCAGTCCTTATTCATGGCTGCTAAGCTCCATGTAATAAACAAGCATTAGAAGCATTATAAAGTAACAAATTGGAGACAGTTTGTAACTGAGTCCAACAAAGCCCCGTGTCACTGCTGCTGTGTAAACTTAACCGTCCTGGTTAATGACTTGAACATGCATTTTATTATTTGCAGTACGGTGCAAAAATATTCAACAGTCCTTAACTTTTTACTTTGCTTCCAAGCGCTCAGACTAGTATATATATTTTTAATAGTTTATCATAAAAGCTTGTTTTTTTTAAGTATCTGTAGCCTTTATTTTTAACTCCTCATCTTCCCTTGGCAGACTGTGGCTAAAGTGCATCTGCAGTCATTTTGGTTTCATAATGGACACTTCAGGCCTATTATATCTCAAACAGCCAACTGACAATAGGGAAAAGTTCTCCAGTCACTGGCAAGACTGATAATAGTGAAATAATCCTTAGATCCTGAAGTGAAGGACATCATTCATTCTCTGCTAGTTATCTGACATCTAATGTAGGTATTCGAAAGCAATTACATCATGAAATTAACCCTCCCCCCCACACACCACCACCATCACGCACACACACGCACGCACACACACTTGCAGGGGATGCATGTGAAGTATCCAAAAGACAGTCTGTAACCTAATGGGTTTTAATTTAAAATGATCTGATGAATGCATGCGCTTTAAATTGGAGTAGAAATGACTTTTTAAATGAGTGCAAAGCAACAGCTGCTTTCTTTGAAACATGGATCTATCAAACCCAGTGCAACCAGGCAGTATTTTTTTCCTTAGCAATGCCTCTTTGGTGGTTGGTGAATTTACTAGTTGTATGACTTTTTGAAAATATCTCTGACTAGAATCATCACCATATGAACTCATACATATTTGAGCAAATGTGACCATATCATGGAAAGAGATTGGGTGAGCATAATTAAGATTTAACAGCAAAAGCGGACATCTGATGTGCGGATCAAAGCTGATCTACAAACACAAGGTTTTTCTGCATCATCAAACTGGTTTAGTTACTGGCCAAAGAGGGGGAGAATATTAGTCACCATTAAGACACTAGGCTGACAAAAGTCTGCAGCATTCTGGCATGCATTCTGTTTTCCCATGAAAATTGGATGTCATCAATGTCTTGCTCTCGTTTTACAAATGTAATAAGCTGGGATGAAACAAACCACCAAACAACTTCTGTGCTGAATATTGCATAAATTGGGGTTTGTCTCAGAGATTTCACAGTCTAAATAAAACAGCAGTGTTTAGTTTGCTCTAACTGAGAGAAAATCCTCCTGATTCAAAAGAGTCAACATCAGCCTAAATGGTGCAAATAAGATAAAAATAACTTGTGCTGGATAATTCAGAGTGGAATTTTTTATTCATATCATGCAGTAACAGCATAACAACTTATAAATTCTAAATTCAAAAGCAAGCTGTCTGTTTTAAGGAATCTTAAGGCTATTACGCTTGTAAGGTTTAAGCATTTAGATGAATAGATCCATAAACATAAACCCAGTTTAGTGTTAGGGTTGCTACATCAGAATGTGTTGGTGCATGTTTGAGTATAGAAAAAATTAAATCAATAAAAGACCTCCACTTGAGTTCATATTTATGCATTAAATTGTTGGGGCTGCTTTAAAACACAACATTTCATTTTGACATAACATAAAGGATCCATAAACCCTCCAGTGAGTTCTGGGTCTTCCCATTCCAGTAAGACGTGCCTGTGAAACCTCCAAAGGGAGGTGCCCAGGAAGCATCCTGATAAAATTCCTGAACAACTTCAGCTGAGTCCTTTCAATGTGAAGGAGCCGCAGCTCTATTCCAAGCTCCCCCCGGATGACACAACTCCATCCTTTATTTCTGAAGCCTGGGACACACAGAAGACGGATGCGTCGCGCATTTAAAAAAAACAAAAACATTATAGTTACTGAGAGTGGCTACACGGAGAGCGCAACGCAAATGCCGGTCTGTGCGGAGGCGCTAAAGTTTGGTGCCGGTTCTATCTCAAGCGCCGCGGCGCAGCATTTACAGCTTTAATACGGCGATTTTCCAAGCAGCGTTCAGCCTTCCGTAGGCTGCATAGCGCGTCCTGTGTACCCCCTAGACCACAGCAAATCTGGGGCGGCACTAGCTCAGTTGGGAGAGTGGCCGGTCTGGTAACCGGAGGGTCACCGGTTCGATCCCCAGCTCTGGCTGGGTTAGATTGTCATTGTGTCCTTGGGCAAGACACTTCACCCAACTTGCCTGTGTGAATGTGAGTGTGACTGTGTGTGAATGTTGGTGGTGGTCAGAAGGGCCGATGGCGCAGAATGGCAGCCTCGCTTCTGTCAGACTGCCCCAGGGCAGCTGTGGCTACAGACGTTAGTCGTAGTTTACCACCACCGGTGAGAAGGACTGTGTGAATGAATAATGCAACTCTGTAAAGCGTCTTTGAGTGACCTAGAAAAGCGCTATATAAAACTGATGCATTATTATTATTATTATTATTATCTGTCTTGTGTGTGTCCCAGACTTATGGCTGAGCCCAAGCACCATACTGAGGAGGCTCATTTCGGCCACTTGTATGCAGGACCTTGTTCTTTCAGTCATGATCCAAATCTCATGACCATAGGTCAGGATAGCAATGTAGACGCATTGGTAATTTGAGAGCTTTGTCTTTTGACTCCGCTCCCTCTTCACTATGACAAACCAGAGCAACACCCTCAATACTGAAGATGAAGCCCAATCGGTTCATCTCCTGCTCTATAATCAATCAATCAATCAATCAATCAATCAATCAATCAGTCAACTTTATTGTCATTGAACCAGCATCCTGATACAATGAAATTTACATTTCAGTACAATCTTCCCCAAGAACAGACAAACAACACATAAACAAAACAGGAGCAGATCGACTGTGGTCATGCGCAAATTCCAGCGCTACCGTTTGCAGATAAGGAAAAGGGCAATAGGGAAGAATGAGGAAACCTCTTGGAGGGAAGGGTGTGTGGAGGTGCTAAGAAAACATGTCCATGTCCCTAGGCTCATGGGAGCTCAGGGACGTGAGCAGGAAAAAGAAGGCCTCCGACATATAAAGCACAACCTCTGATAGTTACAAACATAAGACACGTGATGGTGGGTGGGAAGGGTACGGGAACCCCCACGCCCCCAGTCGAGTTTGCAGCATTAGCACGGCCATCAGACCAAGGTTGCAGGGGAGGACGGAGTTGATAAGATTCAAGGCAAACAATGAAGTGTAGGGAGTGTTTGCGCGTCAGCAGCATGTGTGTGTTTGTGATCAGTACGTGTGTGTGTGTGTGTGTGGGGGGGGGTGTAGCGGAGCACTCGCCAACAGCTGCCACCAGAGTGTCGTGGTTTGTCTTCAGCCATCCAAGGCCAGCAGGGAGTCGAATTTGAGATAGCAGATTTGTTTTGGAGCAGGATAGTGATAAGGTTTCCACTTCCTTCAGTCTTAGCGGTCTAGGTCCATCTAAACAGCCAAATATGGGTCAGAACCACCAAAGCCAGCTGAGTATTCCTCTCAGCTGTTCATCCCTCCTCTGACCAGTTCAAAACCACAGACAGATTGCTGCTAAGTATTGAAGTGATCAACCAGAATTTAGGTCAGCTGAGCTCACACACAGAACACATCAGAAGTACAGACACAATGTACATCTAGCAATATCTTGAAGATGACACAGTACACAGAGTCCACAGATTGAGGGCCCTTAACTGACCACACAAAGGCCCTCACCATTGCAACCACAGATTAGAACACCAGGCCACAGAGGAATGTCACAGAACTCTTATCTAAAACAAAAACAGGATAATTTATGCACCAGCCCCAAGGCCTTCAGGCTCCTGATAGAGCAGCAGAGGCAGGACACAGATTAAGGATGCCTGCAGTAATCACCATGATATAGGCAGACAGAACGAAAGACACGTCAGACTTTGCTGGACTCTGAGGAGGAAGGACTTGTCTGTACTGCAATCGATTGCAAGTATCCACTTTTCCTGTCTTATACTTAAATAAACAGCCTTAAAACTATGGAATTGCCTCCTGCTCCTTTCTCTCACATTCAACGAACCATAACAGTATTCCTCTGAGATGTTTTCCTGCATATGAGTTCAAAAATGCAACCAGGTCGCAAAGCGTCCAGCCCTTCGCATCAGCTCAGCCAGCTGGGTTTAGAGTTCACAGCAGTACATCTAACCTGTGATTCAGCTTGACCAGTGGGATTGAGAGTTCACACACAGCATGGCACCATCCACAGAGCTCGGGTTGTTTGTCAATCAGTCCTGCAGCTCCCAATTTCTGACGAACCGGATCCACACACGCCAAACAGTAGAACCCGGTTGCCATGGTCCAATCATGTGAACATCTTCAAATAGTGGGGAAAAAAGAAATTTGACTTGACTACTTGAGGCAGGAACTCATGTCTGACACATAGAGAACATTCCACCTTTCTGGTCAAGAACCATGGCCTTAGACTTAGAGGAGCTGACGCTCATCCCGGCTGCTTCACACATGGCTACAAACTACCAGTGCACCCTGAAGGTCATGACTTGAGGATGCCAACAGAACCACGTCCTCTGCAATAAGCAAAGATGAGATCCTGAGGTTCTCACCGTCCTCAACATGACTACACATTTAGATCATGTTCATGAACACCACAAACAGGATCTGGAACAAGGAGCAGCCCTGGCAAAGTCCAACCCACACCGGGAGCAAGGCTGACTTAGTGCCAACAGGGACCATATAGTCCATATCGGTTTCCCCGATACCCCATGCTCCTGCAGCACCCCCCACATATTACCTCAGGGGACACAGTTGTAAGCCCTCTCCAAGTCCAGAACACATGTGGATTGAACAATCAATTCCCATGACCCCCTCAGTAACTCTGTCAGGGTAAAGATCTGGTCCACTGTTCCATGACCTAGATGAAATCCAGATTGCTACTCATGGATCTGAGACTCAACAACCAGTCTGATCTTCCCTTCTAACACCCTAGAGCTGACTTTCCCAGGGAGGCTGAGAAGCATGATCCCTCTAAAGTTGGAACACTCTCCAGTCCCCCTTTCAGTAAATTGGGACCACCACCCTGGTCTGCCACTCCAGGTGTCGTCCCAGTCTTCCATGAGGCATTGCAGAGGCGTGTCAGCCCTGACAGCCACTCAACACCCCAGAAGCATCTCAGGAACTCAGAAACTCATCCACCCCTGGCACCCTGAGACTGGGAAGCTTTCTAACTACCTCGATGACCTCCACCAGTGTGGTATACTGGTCTCCCCACAAGTCCTCAGGCTCTGCCTCCTTAGTGGAAGATATCTTCACCACACAGAAGAGAGAATTATGGGGGATCAATACAGTCCTGCAGCTGGACCCAGGAGTGAATCAGCATACAAGTGAACAGCATGATTGCATTTCCTGCAGGAAGAAATAATTTCCTTATCACTCCTCTCTTCACTCATTTACAGTATGCTCAGCTTGCTGTTCTCTTTTGAAGGGATGTCTGTTTCCATGAAACGGCTCTCCTGGTGTCAGGCAATGATAAGAGTTAAGGAACATATTCCTGTCAATATTATTGATACTGAAGCTGCCATGTTACCTGAACTGTAACTGAGTATTTCACAGCAATAAATTATACCCTCCAGACACACGACAGGTACCTGGAGATGAGTTTAGTACAGATAAAATTAACATACAGAATCTGACTGGATTAGTGGAGCTTGAATGGACAGTTCCTGTATGTCCCTGGTACATATATACTGTATCACTAATCAGTCAATCCTGCAATAAACTATTTGCTGGTGAAGGTTCTCAGTCATCCAGCTCATGATAATCCAAAAAAGTACATATATAGTGTACTTTTTTTGTACTTTTTTAGTTTTTGTTGACTAAAATGGACTAAAACTAATCAGCATTGGAGTCGAAAAGACTGAGACTAAGACTAAAACTCAGATGGCTGCCAAAGACAACACTGGCATGAAGCGTGACACTGTGGACTAAAAGTTGCTTTTCGTTATTGAAGTGTGTTGTTATTTACAAAGGTTTTAAGCTAGCGGTTCTTAGTTACACTTCTTTTTTTCTTTCAATTGTCTTGAAATTCGGCAGTTATTTTTTGTTCATTGGCTATAAAGCTCAGTAAATGTTGTCTGGGTATGTATGTTATGTCATCTTCAGTTATTTTATGTTTCTCTCACTCTCCCTCTGTCTCCCCTTTTTAAAGGTCTAATATTCAGCAAAATTCACTTTCTAAAGATCTAGCAGTCATATCAGTCCCAAAGACTGTGTCTGAGACCCAGAAGTGAGAAAACATTTTCACTGTTTTCACTTTCTGATTCTCGTTTTTGGGAAATGTGTTTTGAGTAGTGGTGGGCACAGATTTTTTTTTAAATTTAGATTAATCTCACCCTAATCTTGAAATTAATCTAGATTAAAATTTCTCATTTGAATTCAGCCAAAGGCATCCACAATACCATGTGTGCTCCCTAAATAATGACTCAAAGGAAGTCTTTGAGAACAGGTTTCTAAAGCCAGGAGGAGGGTTAGACCAGGGGCTCAGCTCCTGTTTCCAAAATGCATCACAAACTGAGAAAGTTGTTCTATGATAACTGGTAATGAAAATAAATAATGAAAACAAAACAATATTAATACACAACCAATTAACACCTTTAATATGTAAATACACTTATATCAGTGTTGATTTTATGATTAGAACATTGCTCTTTCAAAATATTGCAAAAAACATAAGAGTCAGTCTTTTGAATGGCTCTTTGAGGTGAACTGTTCCCTAATGAACAGCTCCCTTCAAAGAGTCATAAAGCCCATCACCAGCTCAAAAGTTAAAATTCTCCTTTTGTAAAAGCACTGGGTTCTTTAGATTGTTGTTTTAAAACGGGACCAGTTTGTGAGTCGCTGTCACGTGATCGGTTTAGACCAATGGCAGCATTTAGTAAACAGAAATCAAACAAGGCTCAACGTGTGATGATTACTCCTCTCCGTTTTTTCCTTTACACACGGCGCGCCTCACAGCAGCGATGCCGTTCACCCTTTGTACATTCTCAAATAATCCGTCCACTGGAGCTAAATATAAAGTTTTCAGGAGACACTGAATCACAGACTGCTCTTCTGACACTAAAAAGTGACTAATTTACTTCTAAACTAATCTTCACGACTGTTAGAACAAGAAGACAAGCATTCTGAAACTCTTATTATAGGCAATTTAAATGGCTCTGCACCATTGTGTTTCCTTGTTATCTCTTGACTCCAATTTACAGAAAGCTTTCTGACGGTGTCATCTGTTCTCTTGTCAGCTTAGTCCTGCCACTGCTACTTCCAGTGCTAATATGGTCACTCTGACATACATAGTCATCTAATATTCTTCTGTTTCTTTGTTGTTGAGAATAACCCTCCTTTTGCATGATGACAGCTGATTTGCTTGTAGGGATATGGTGTGGCACTGTAGCAATGGGCTGAATGTTGAAACTGTTAAACAGGAAGTCTTGTTTTGTTAGGGTAAACATGAGTTTGGGTTTTGTGATGACTGATTTGGAGATATCAAAGATTGGCTAATGCTTTCAGATAATATTCATGACTTATTTCTCACTGGGACAACGGTGGCTTAGAAACCATCTCTCTGTCTTTGGGATGTACCGTTTGCTCTTATATCATCACTTTCTTTCCCTCACTGCTTGTAGTTTTTTGTTATCTTCTCCTCCTGCCTCTTTGTGATATTTCACTTGTGTCACTCTCTCTCATAGGATCTCTCTGGGCTTTGCCTTTAACCAGTTAATATCACCCGGCATGTTGCTTTTCACAGCCCGTCTTTGTCTTTTCAGCCCATCTGAAGATCAACGAATGCATTAAACTTGCGATAGAAATATTGAATTACCAGAAGTTCATTCAGGGGTGCTATCTCTCTGCTACAGTCTTGGAAAATAAAAAATAATAATCCAGAACAATCACAATCATGTTATATAAAACATTCTTCAACATTACTGGTAAATTTTCTGTCAGCTCTGCTAATGATGCTAATGAAATCAACCCTAATAAACGCCAGCAAAAGGGAACTGGAATGCCTGAATGTAACATGCAGTTATTTGACAGCAGTCTAAGGAGGTAGCTGAGGACACTGGAGTACAACTTTTTTAAGTGTCTGAGTGATTTATTGCTCTCCCCAGACATCTAACAGCAGCCCCAAGTTTACTATATAAGTCGACTCGGTCTGTTAGCACCTGCTACTGTTTCTGGAGTGTTGGTGCTCCATTAAGAGCCGCTGCACACAGATGTACTTTAGCACAATTACAGGTAGACATGAGCACAACGCTTGGAAGGAGTCTGGGATGTTTTATAGCCTGGTGCATTAGTCTTTCCAAAACGTGCATACACCAATCAGCCATAATACTATGGAGAAAGAACATATGGGGCTTCTGGGGCGCCGGGGACAAATAGATTAGAAATACAGTAAATTCTTCAGGCTCTCTGCTTGATGACGTGGGTTTTCTGTGGATAAGGTTTGTTTCCTACAGACGTCATCAGTTTGACATTTGGTACCAGCTATATAGGAATGTCGATGACATGTGGGGTGTTGTGATTATTCTGCTAAAATGTTATGGCAGGAGAAAAAGTTAAACCACAGGATGCAAGTTTTCAATTCCTAGTTTGGCAAATATAAATAAATTAAAAAACTTTGGATATCTAGAGACAATCTGCAACTGTTTCTACATATCACTATGCAAACAATTTAGAATAATTTCTAACTTCAACTCCTATATCTTTAATTTGACTATTTCAGTGGTTTTTGTTGTGCTCCTGCAGCCACTGCACTGTTTCTACTGTATGTTCAGCTAGCAGCTCGACTAAAGCTGGCACATATGATCACCACCACCTGTTTGTAAAGCATGAACAAAGGCTGGACATGTTATGTGCAAGCCTGATGGCAGACACGTATCCACTTGCTCTCTGGAATCCACAATCCTTATTTAATGAGACATTTGTTGACTTGTAGGCACAGGGTTTTTGAGTATTATATCAAATAGGTTAATTTAGGTGAATGTATCCTTGATTTAGGCAGAACATAAAGCTTTTAAAATGCAAATCATATTTTAAGAAAAAAAAAGACAATATGGTAAAATCAGCTGACTAACAAGGCAGCATCACAGTCAGGCTTTAACTTCCATTTCTGATCTGCTGTTTTTTCAGCAGGATTTTTATATTCTCTCTGCTCTGAACCCAACCAAGCTGTCCCACTGTGCTGCCTCAGTGTTGTGTAACAGCATCCCTGTCTAGTTTGTCTCAAAGTCAACAAGCTGCAGCACTTTTCTGTCCTTGAATGAACAAAAAAAAAACCCAGATCTCAGCAGCTGTTGACACAGACTAGGTTAGATTTATTTTTACTTTATCATTAATGTGCTTATAACAATCACTACTCTGACTTGATTCTGTCTCAAGCAAAAGGTTTTTATCAGTATAGTTATGAATGCATGAGGTTATTATTGTGTTTTACCACCTGGTGTCATTTTAAAAGTAATGTATATACTCTTAAAATGCTGACATTTGATTTCAAAACCAGGTCTCTCACACAGATTCTGAGGCCTTAGAAGATCATAAAGGGGAGTAACCCAGGCTTGAAGCTGTGCCTGTAAGTACACATACCTGGTTTCCATTTCATTGAGAACCCAGATTCATTCCCTGCATAGCTGTAAATGATTTCTGGTACCTTGATTTAAAAAATTCTCCTGCCAAGCTACTTTACAGTTTAACATCTCATGTGCTAAACCCAGGATGAGAGGAGATTGTGACTGAGGAGTAAAGAATGTCTTTGTCTGCCTTGAAAGTAGCATCTTAAGTGCCCACCAGAAAAGGGATTGAAATCAAATCATCAGGTTCTCCTTGTTTCTTCTTTTTAACTAACCACAGATTCCAGTTTAATGAAACTTCAGAGTTCATGTCTAAAAACTTGGTATACAGATATCTAATCCAAATGGGTTTTTCTACAGGGTTTTTGAGGAAAGATTTTATCAACTTAATTCTAAGAGGTGGTTGGTTTTTAAGAAATATTGTGGTGGTAAATTAGGTCATAATAATCTATATTTCTTTCATATAACCTTATTCTCAGCTAAGAAAATTGATGCTCTGTGAGATTTTTTATATGTTTTTTTAGAACAAGGTATCTCAGTGTATTTTATTAGACATTTCTAAGATCCTCTGAGTATGAAATAATTTCACCCACAGACCTTAGGAATGTACACTCCATGCAAATTAGGAGAAAGAACCCACAATCATTGGTGGACCCTTTGGGTTTAAAAGCAGACGACAGGAAGTTCCACCAGCTCGTGCTCCTGTCCTCGGCAGCTCTTCTCTACCTCTTGCATCTCTTCAGCTGCTGCAGGCTATGGCAAGCCGTTTGAGCATTTATTACATATCCACTACATATAATATTATTGATATCAAGTGACATTTCGATTAACTAGTTGACTACACTTGACTAGTTAGAGATTTTCCACAACTAGTTCAGAAAAACAGTGCACTAGTTGAGTAAAAATTCTTACTAGTAAGAATTGTTGCCAACTAATAACACTTTTGGTCAACTAGTTGAAGCTAAAACCACACTAGTCAGCCAAAAAACTGCACTAGTAGGCCAAAATCCCCTACTAGTAGGCTTTTTTATGCACTAATTGACTCCTAGACTGAACTAGTCGATGACTTTGTCATACATGTTAACAAGTAAGCACTAAAAAACATTACATGTTAACTAGTTCATGCTAATTCTATACCTACTAGTTAGCTAGTGACTGTTCAAAATGCACACTAGTCAACTAGTGCACCTAAAAAGTGTCAACTAGTTAACTAGTACAGCCTAAAAACTCAACACATTAACTAGTTAATGCTATTTTGGCCTCAATAGTTCACTAGTGCAGCCAAAAACTGTCAACTAGTTCACTAGTGCACCAAAAAAATTGTCAACTAGCTAACTAGTAAGCCTTAAAATGTCAACTAGTGCACTTAAAAAGTGTCAACTAGTTAACTAGAATGACCTAAAATATCAACTAGTCAACTAGTGCTCAAACGGCTTGCCATATAGCTGCCGTTCCCTGCGGTAGATGAGACTTTTTATTGGTGGTGCTGGCTGACAGAAGCCCTGGAATTCAGATTTATGGATGAAGAGGAGTGGAGGAGGGTGGAGATGGTTTAGTTTTAGAATATAAGGCAGTTTGGAGAGTTCGTCTCCAGAGCTGCTGCATCGCTGCAGCGTAGCTCTCTCATCAGTCTGACCGGAGGCTGACGGAGTTTAGAGGAGTCACTGTGAGAGACTGATAAAATCCCCCACAACTGACAAAAACTGTCATTTAAAGTTGTGTGTGTGTGTGTGATTAGACTTTCCAGCTGTTGCGTAAAATATGGAATCATCCTTTATTTGGAGTTAAGCTGCGTCCTGCATTAGTTCCGGATGCAATTTGTTCTGTAGTTCCATAAATGTCCAATAAACACGTCTGTCACACACATCGGCACTAAATGTAGCAATGAAGAAAATAAAACGGGACATATGAGGTCTATCTCTGTGAATCTGTGTGTGTGTGTGTTTGTGTTTGCGTGCGCTAGGGGTTGCACGAACTAGTCGACTTTTGTGGGCTGTAGTGACTTTTTAAAGCAAAGGTCGACTAGTCGCTGATCACGTGAACTTTTATTTTGAAGGGGTTTCCTTTGATTAGTTCCGTTTCCTTTGATGTGTTCTGGTTTGGCGCTGCGCTATTAAAATGGATATTTACTTAAAGAAAACTTCTTGGCAGCTTTTGATGCCCTCGCCAATCGATTGTCCTTATTTAATCAACTTAATGGTGAGTCTTTGCTTTCTTTATCTCTTGTTTTACTAAAAATGCGGCGCTATTCAGCTCATTCAAACCTCCAATGTGCTAACGGATAAGCTAACGAGCTAATGGCTCGGCTATCAAGCTTTGAGTGATTTTATTCATTAAATAGCTAAAGTCTTTGTTATGATTATGGCCGAACAATAGACCACAATCTGACTAAAACTGTAGTCTTAGTCAGATTAAAACTGTTTTGCATACTGTATAAACATGACTAAAATGTGACTAAAACTAATCAGCATTTTAGTCTAAAGACTTGATACCAAAAACCAAAGTGCTCCTAAAACAACTGCTCTCTCTGAGCTGTTTGTTGTCAGCATAAAAATACGTTTTTGCAATAAAGCCTGTCAAGTTTTATAAAGCCGTCCTGTATACGCCGTATGTATGACGTCATCAGCGATTAGTTGAAGTCGATGTGACTTTTATTACTTGGTAGTCGACTTGTAAAAATAGAAAGTCCTTCAACCCCTAGCGCGCGCACGTGCGTCGGATCATCTCTAAACAGTGTGAAAAACAACTGATGCTGCAAAGTTTTGGAGAGGAGAAAACTTTAGTTCAGTGTTTTTCAACCTAGTGCGCCATGATCATCAGGTGTGCCGCGGGACATTATTCAATTTCACCTATTGGTCTAAAAAAAAAAAACACTTTCTGAAAACAAATAATTATTATCTGCAAATAATATGCCATTGACTCTGGTTCTGATTGGAGTCAGACGTGCAGCCGATCCAGGACCTGGACTCGGTCTAGCGGCAGCCATGCGGCCTGGCAGCGACTCGACAATTTGAAAATCCTGCAGTGTGAACTGACCTTAAGCCGATTTAGGCCCAGATTTTCCCCTTCTGACAACTTTAAGGATGCCCTGGATTACAGTAAGGGCTCTAAAGATAATCTTATCAGATATTCCTGTTGTGTGTAGTGTGACAAAAGAAAAAGAAGACTAACAAACTGAAAAGGGAGAACCGGGTCATGGCATGGCCGATGTCTGTTGGCGTTAACCGTGGACGTGCTGGGTAAAGTCCGAAGGATTGGAACCGGGCCAGGAGACACTAAAGCAATCCAAAAGTGGAAGAAGAAGCAGAAAGAAGAAGTGAAGCAAGAGAGAGAAGAGCTATGTACCTTCTCCTTTTAAACCAGAGGTGGGATGATTGTGACTCTTTTATTTTCATCTGCAATACAAGGAGTGTTCTGAAGGTGGTCCTGTCTGTTTGATACTCAGGGGAATTAAGAAGTATCTAATCAAAGAAGTTCTTGTTACCATATTCTTCACTCTGATAAGGTGGTTCCAAAATACCTTTAGTTTTAAGAGACAAAGAACATTCATTTGTCTCATCTGCTCATCCTGGTAAGTAAGAGGGGTTAGTACATGAGATGTTCAATTGTAAATTAATCCTGACAGGGTTCTTTGAGAACAAAGCTCCAGCTTGGTCTGACTTGTGCTTAGCAGGATTTCAAGTTGTAAATTAGTTTTAGTCTTCTTGTCACGGACAGTGCTTTAAGTGGGCCGGTACGGAACGGTACGCAGTAGTGGGACTTCTAAATTCGACCCCTCAGCGTACCGGGACTTATTTCCAGCGTTCCGTCCGTACCGGGAGTTTTTTCGATGTTACATCAATATAATTTTGAGCTTTTCCGGTGGCCGTAGTTGCCTCATATTACTAGCAGCGCATGGCGGGAGGTGCAGAGGGCGAGCGCGGGGCGGTGCAGGAGAAACGCAGGTGGATGAGAGAACTCATCTGTCAGCTGTATTAGTGACTCCAGGAGGGTGGCAGAATTTGGTGAAACACCGGATGAGAGAGGACAAGCGGGGACTCGCGTCCCCTGAACGGACCGCTCCATGATTGGCTCAGAGCTCGGGCTGAGATAATTCTTCAAATTGGTATTAAAAGACAATAATTTAAATATTAATGACGGAGAGCTCGCGCGCTTATGGAGAAAAAGCTGCGCGTCATGACGCAGGTGGAGAGGAGCAGCGCGCCATGGCGCAGTGGATCAGACAGGTGGAGGAGGAGGAGCTGAGAGAGCAGCAGGTAGACTCTTTAGTAATAATCAGATCATTGTCAGTTATAAGTTTGTTATTTTTGGGCATAAAATGGACCAGAGTGTCAAAACAATGTCGACTTTTCTGTGTCTGAAAAGCAGTAGAAAAACAACTATTTGTCTCAAAACGTTATTTCAACCACAAACTAATTAATGGGGATCTTGTGCACAAGAACATATGTTTAATTATTTAAATATATATATATATATAAATAATAGATTTCTATTGGTATTGTAAATATATATCTATAAATAATATATTTCTATATGGATGGATGTCTACATGGTGCCTTCAAGTTTTTGTATTTTTTCATCCTAGAAAAAGTCAGTAAAACCTGTTTTTATCCAAATGAAGGAGATTTATGGTTCATTTTCTACAGATCAAGTAGCCTTTAGCCTTCATCATCACTACAATGTGAAATTTACAGTCAATCTATGTGATTGGTATTGGTGATTGGCAGCAAAAAACGTGATCGGAGCATCCTTAATTGTTATACATAATAACCTGATGAAGTTTAGATTTAAAGGTTGTAATAGATGTCAAGGTGTTTAGGAAATGTTCCAGTCTCATGCTGCTGCAGAGCTAAAGACAGTACACTGTAAAAAGAAAAGGTTGAATCAACTTAATTGAATTGCTTCAGTTGGTAACAAGCAATTGAATTAAGTTTATCCAACTTAAATTACTAGGTATGAATTTATTAATTTAAGTTGGATAAACTTAATTCAATTGCTTGTTACCAATTGAAGCAATTCAGTTAAGTTGGTTCAACTATTCTCTTTTTTCAGTGTAGAGGTGTTAGAGATGATGAGGTAAGCCAGACTCAAAGTCTGCAGAGCAGAACTGACGGTCTAGTTAACTAGACTAGAGCTGAATGTCTTCACTAGACCTCCTGTGACATTTATTATGGGCCAGGTGTAGAAGAGAGGACAGACAGAGAGGTGTCTTGTCCTGAATTGTCTTTTAGACAAATAGAATCCAGTGATGGAGTCTACAGGTATGAAGGGAGGACGCATTGGGAAGAATTAGTGACTAAACTGATGACTGAGTGAATTTGAACTTCTTTCATGAGGATTTGATTTAGAACTGGCTTTGTTCTTTTGTCATTTCTGAACAATAAAACTATATCTCTCTCTCTGTATACATATATATATATATATATA
>SSNR01000276.1:399410-411397 GCA_006937965.1 Callopanchax toddi | reverse complement strand
TATATATGTATATATATATATATGTGTATGATCTCGAACTAATAAGGAGAGTACCGACACTTATTTTTTTCCACTTAAAGCACTGGTCACGGAGATGTAAAACAGACCTGGTTACAATAGAGACTGGTGCCTACAGACACCAGTCCTTCAGGGAAGGAAAGTTTCAAGACTTTCAAGGCCTCTGGGTCATTGTGAGTCTTGGCCTGCTGCAGTCTATGTGTCAGAGTTTTAGGAGTGTATACGTTTCTTGATTTGATATCAAACTTATAATGCAAAATAAAAGTGTCTTAACATTATGACACGCTGTTTAGCAGCAAAGGGGAGGAAGGGTGGTGCAAGTGTTACTGTGTGTGTCCTAAGCTCCTGCAGCCATATGTGCAAGCCACCAGACCATGCTGCTATGATAAAGTGAACCTTAAAGCAAGCTACTCAGCTCAGGCTGCAGCTCGTCAGTTTGTAACGACAGGCTGCCTGATCTATACTGCTATAGATGGTAGACGTATCACTAGTGCACAAAGAGCACGGTAGTCAAAGGAGCTGGTACGCACAAATTGTCTTTGGCTCTTAGGCACACCTGCACACCGCTTATGTGCATCTCTTTACAAAGGTTTTACTCTTATTTTGCATTTATTACCCTACCTCAATAATAAGATTTTGCTTTCACAAATCGGATCAAGAGCCAACACCATAACTGAGCTTATGGTTAAAGGTTGAATAATATTAGGAACAGTTGTCCTTCACATAAAGGTAATGGGTCTTTCTTTCTTTTTGAAGAAGAACTGACTCTCCTCTAATAACTTGCACCGTTCTTCACATTAGCACTGTCCTGTTGAAAAACAAATTAGCTCATTATCCTTGAAAGGCTGGGCACATAGGAGCAGCAAGTGTGACGAGCCAAACCTTCGCTTGTGCCAAGCTGAAAATGTCAACATACTACCTTGAGAGTGCACATTAAACTCAGCCGGTAATGGCTGTCAAAAACAGATCCCCATTATCAAGTCCATTAAGGCTCCACATTCCCTCCCAATTGGGGCGGGGGGTGGGGCTGGGGGTGGGGGGGTACAAGCAGCAGGATTTTAAAGTTCAGAATGAGTGCTGCAGATAAATGCCAAGGTGATACATTAGACAATACATTTCCAGAGTACATTAAATATCATGTGGATGACACATTATGCTAAAACATATTCTGAATATGTTTTTGTGCATGCATAAGTGTGTAAGCAAATTTGATAGCAGTTTATGTTTAAACACAGTGATAAAATGACCTGATGTCAAGTCACCTCTCAGCAGGCTGAGAGTCTGAAACTCATTATGAAAATACTCATTTGTGCTTCATCTGGCTACTTTTTATTCCCTTTTTTCTACTTTGTTCAACAAAAGGCATAAAAGAATCTGTTAAAGGTCCCATGACATCGGTTTCCATGTTTTCTGACTTATCTATCATGTTGCAATGTTGAGTTCTCACCTTAAACCTGCCAGAAAGAGCAAAAAACGGCATCCATCTGTCTCCTAGTCCAGCCAGTGAGAAGCTCTTCAAGATTTCAGACCCAGGTTTCAAACAGTTTTTTTCACTCCAGCCCGTTATGAGGTCATAGTGATCCGGACTCGCTTATATGGTAAATTCTCCTCCCACATGCACGTTCACGACACCTGGAGTGAGGCAGTGCCGCCGCCATTGCCCATAGACCGTGTAGTGTTTAGTTTCAGTTTCGTTTCACGCAACGGCACTGCCCCCTGCTGCAGCAGAAGTGTCAGGCTGCCAAATAAGGAGAAACCCAGCAGAACCAGAAGGCGGCGCATTCTTCTGATCTCTGAGTTGCTCGTTAGGAAATAATTACAGCGTATTTTGAGTTATAATGGTGCAACGCTGATCTAGAGGCATCAAAGATTACACCTGTTTAATATAAAGTGATTTAAATATGGAGTCACAGGCACTTTAAGGCATTCAATTGATTTATTTACAGCATGCTCAGTAGGTTGAGCAGGTGTCTGGCAACTGGAGTGTCATCTGTTCAATCCCATCTTCAGCTCTGTGTCCTTGAGCAAGACACTTCATCCACCTTGTCTTCTGGTGGTGGTCAGAGGGACCTGGTGGTGGTCAGAGGGACCTGGTGGTGGTCAGAGGGACCTGGTGGTGGTCAGAGGGACCTGGTGGTGGTCAGAGGGACCTGGTGATACATTTGTGTTGTTTGTGTTGTGTTTGTGTTGGAGATGCATATCTTCATTGCTAGAAATAGTCATTATTTTGAGTTTGTGTCAGCTAAAAGATGACAATATTGTACAATCTCTCACTCAACAACAAGTCAGTGGTTCTGATTTACTAACAGTCAGCCATAGTCACACCAAGAACAAGAAGAACATCCAAAAAACACTTCTTTCCTCTCCCCATTCTCCTTCAGACCACACACACACACACACACACACACACAAGCTGCCCTTGCTACCATAACAACCAGCTGACATACAGGTTTCAGGCTAATAGAACTGGGCCACATTCAAGTGAACCAGGGCAAGAACACCCACATCCAAACATGTCCTTAGAACAAAATAATACAGCATCAGCAGCAGATTCATAAGCATCTGCTTCAAATGTTATCAGTCCATTAAATGGCAGTTATTAGAGGAGAGGGTGACATAAAACTGCTCTAATGTTCATAAAACATGCTAAAAACATGTTTAATAGTTACATTTAGTATAAACAATGTAGATTATAAATGCTAACTTATCTTTATAGTGTTCACACTTAAATAAAGGTTCACTGTGTAATCTTCAAACAAGCTAGATTTAGCTAGCTATTTTACACAAACACGTCTCAGAGCTCTTACCCCTCTCGTCAGGTATAATCCTTATGCTGTGCCTCCCCCAGATATGGGACCATGCATTGCCACAGTAACAATAGAGAGCAAAACACCAGTCGTTGAAACGCGCTGCTAATGTCCACCCTGGTTTTTCCTTCTAAGTCCAAACGTTTTTAGATTTCTGCTAGCTGAAAAGATGTTTTTCTTTTTGGGACAATGGTATTTTTTCCTAAAATTGAAGCACTAACAGCCGGCTGCAGCGCCGCCCCTCCCTACATGCAGAACACGCACTGTGCGTAGGGCCCCGCGGTTCCGAGGGGGCCCCATTTAGCTCCAGTGGATGGATTATTTGCGATTGCAAAGGGTGCGCCTCACAGCAGCGATGTGCATTGCTGCCGTGAGGCGCGCCGCGTGTATAGGGAAAAAAAGGAGACGAGTAATCACGTTGGCCCTTGTTGGATTTCTATTACCAAATGTGGCCACTGCATTGGTCTGAACCGATCACGTGGCAGCCGCTCACAAACTAGTCCCATTTTAAAACACCAATCGGGAAAAAACCCAGTGCTTTTACAAAACTAGAATTTTGATGTTTGAGCTGGTGATGGGCTTTATGATTCTTTGAAGGGAGCCGTTCATTAGGGTACATTTCACCTCAAAGAGTCGTTCAAAAGACTGACTCTTTTATGTTTTTTGCAATATTTTGAAAGGGCAATGTTCTAATCATAAAATTAACACTGATTAGCACTGATATAAGTTACATGTTAAAGGTGTTAATTGGTGGGGCATTAATATTTTACTGTAAAAAAATTGAGTTCAAATGATTTGGGTTGAATATTGAATTCAATCCATTGCTTTTTTCCAAATAGGTTTTCCATTGCTTTGTTTTTGCTTCACCATGAAATTAAACTAGTAGATTACAAAGCAGGCATGCATAGTGTGCACACCCGCAACACTCTCCTACGTAATGTCATGTGGAACTATTTTTGGTGAAGTTAAATATTCCCAAAATTTCTAAACCCTTTTATTTGTATTGTTATCAAAGATTGCATTTATTTTGGTAATAAAAAAGATAACCAGAAAACATAAAATGAATGAAAATTAAAATGAATAAAATTATAGGTGACATACATCATTAAATAACAACCATATGGACACACTTTATTCATTTACCTACATAAGTGTACTACAACAATTCTAGTGTGTCAAAAACTCAGATTGACACATTTTAGACTTTTGTAGACCTCGCGGTAACAGAGGGGGTGGGGGTGGGGTGTTGGGGGTTGATGATGGGGGGCCCCGTCAAAAAATTCTGCTTATGGCCGGCTGTTTTTCTCCTTCTCTCACTTCTGGGATGTTCTGCTTTAAAATGCTCCAGCAGCATTAATGGAGGATCCAAGCAGTGAGGAAGTGAGGCGCTTCAGTGAGACAGACAGCTGGATTGTCCAATAGTTGTTTACCACAATATATTTATAGCTATACTATGGTAGAATGTTGTTATAAGGCATGAAAACAAAACATTTTAAGCTACATTGTTTACCAAATTACCTATAGCACCTTTAAATAAGACAGGTCAAAGAACACCTTGGTTTTATTTTTAAAGTATTTATGATAAGTGAAGTCAAGACAGTCTGTATTTATTTTATTTTTTATTAAAACATTTATTCTTTTCAGGAAATAGTGTTTAAGTTCCCCTTAAAATGTCAGGAGACACATCATTGATTAGATTGTCAAAATGCACTCAAAACTGGTCCTCATTTTTATTTTGAGGTGTGTGTGTGTGTGGGGTGGGTGGGCAGCTGAATGCAACTAATAGAGTACCTAGTAATCTAACTTTGTTACTTTTAAAATCAAGTCATCAGTAAAGTAACTTAGTTTAAATAAGTAGTCTGTTTTCAGATTACTGTTCCAAGGTAAATGTGGCGACACCGTTCATAGAATGATTCAATAAATAATCTCCACACCGAGCCAAACCTGGAGTTTCTGAAGGATGTTTTAATGTAGAACCACTGACTTTTAGATCAGTGGATGATCTGGTCTCCATCCTGAGTCTTAGCTTCAGAATCCCCTGATATTTACTGGTAATTCCATAAAACCTTACATCTGTTTAGTTCATGTAAAGCCAGAATATTTTCAAAGAGTTATTTCCAATCAGTTCAGTTCATTTAAAGGAACTAGGGTCAGCTTTGAGAAACAAACCTCACGAATGCCGCGCTTGGCGCTGCGAATAACTACAGCCTTGAACGGGAGCGCGCACAAACTTCTCACTAGTTCATCTTATAAGGGTTCAACCAAAGGCAGCCGGAGACATGATTCCATAAATAAAAATACATTTTATTAATACAAAAGGAAATATAGTAAAACAATGCCCCGCACCACACACACACACACACACACACACACACACACACACACACACACACACACACACACACACACACACACACACACACACACACACACACACACACACAGGGTTAGACTGAGGGAGCTGATCCAACAGAGCTAATTTCACTAGCTGTTATGTTCCAGTCCGTCCCAGCTGCCCGTATCACTAAAAGCTTTAGTCAGTTGGTGTTTTCTGACTCCCGGAGGTGAATTTGAGAAATCTATTGTGATAGAGGCATGTCCCGCTCACCCTAGATTTCTCAAATTCACCTCACGTGGAGCTCCAGAGCACCCAGAGGAGCGTGCGCAGCACATGTGCCTTTAATGCACTGTAAGTGGACTGAGGTCCAGGAAACAGTCGGGGATTTGAGGCCTATTGTCCCGAGACCCATAAACTTCCACAGATTGCTGTGCGGTCGTATATAACAGCACCTTTAGCTCTGTGAAACCCTATAATCCATCAGAGAGGTTTTCAGCTCCATAAACGCTGCCAAAATAACACCAGTTTTATGAGAAAAACCACTGATTCAGAAGAAGGAAGTCCGCCATTGACCAGCAACACT
The DNA here is from genome assembly GCA_006937965.1 of Callopanchax toddi. NCBI lineage: Eukaryota > Metazoa > Chordata > Actinopteri > Cyprinodontiformes > Nothobranchiidae > Callopanchax > Callopanchax toddi. The sequence goes on along the minus strand of SSNR01000276.1, from coordinate 405,651 downwards.
ACACAATGGTGCAATACTGCCACCTACTGGATATACATTTCTTGTTGCTTTTTTAGCTTCCAGAACGTGCAGACAGCGTCAGTTGACATCATATCCGTAGAACAGCGTGGGAAATTCGGTCTCATTCAAAATATTTTACAGCTCACAGCCTGTTCAAGATAATGGAATGATACATTGGTGGCCTCAATCTTTTTGATTTAAAATGCTTCATCACTTAAAACTGAACATGCATGATTATTTTTATTTAGAATCCTGCCCCTATTCCCTTTAAAGAGAAAACATTATGCTGCTGAGATCATTCTGGTCACTAACAGATTGCTGTTCCATCCATAGACCCTTTATCATTTCAGGAACTAGAATCTAGTTTCATAACTGCTGCTCTCCGGGTTTTGCTGTGTTCTTCACACCAGTTTTCATTAGTTTTGTAGTTTGGGACATGAACAGTGAGTATGTAAACAACAGAATGTGGAGGAAAGGTTTTTCATGCATGAAATGAAAGAAATCTGCTCTTCTGTACTCTCCTAAAGGTAAACACTTTTCTACGTCATTTTCACCACTATGGGTAAATACAGCTTCTTCTATGACATTATTCTATAAACACTCTTGGTTTTACATGGCTGAAGATCCTATTGGTCTAAAAAGGTGGGTGCCAAGCTGACAACAGTTTCCGTGGTAACAGTCCCATTATGGATGTGCTATATTGGTATGCTCATAGCAGTGTGTGTGTTTTTCTATACACATCTCTGTTTTATTTCTAAAGATTATTGCATACCTCTAAAGCGATGCACATACATTTGAATATTAAAGCCGCACTCTGGAGGATTTCATCAAGAGAGCAGTTTTTGAATCTAGCGTCCAAAGGCTCCTCCTCAAAACATCTCGACACGCGCGTCCGGTCGCGTGTGCGCGCGTGCACGCGGCGCATATACTTCGGACATGAACTGTACCGCTCAATGTGTAGGGTTTAATCACTCACAGTTCACAATCTTATTCCAACAACACTACGAGGGTCTGAAGAGCCCTCTCTGTCCCTGCTGCTTCTGATATTAGCTCTGTTAGCAGAGAGCTGCTGCTGGACTCTGAAGCTGAACTTGACTTGGCCCTGGATGAACTTTCTGACCAAAATAAACGCATAATCCTGTCAAGCCTTGCCATTCTGTGAGGTGAAAGGTTTAAAAATTAAAATAAATCCATCTTTAGCTGGAGAATGGGTAGGTTTTTAGTAGAAATGAGCTGTGAGTCCTCAGTGAACGGCTGAGACGGCAGAGAAACACACGGAGCGTCCTGTACGACAGCGACCCCTACTGGTACAGGTTTGCTCAATGCGCGTGCATGTTGAGAGAATGCAAACATTTGAATATTATTGGCTAAAAAAGTGTTGGCATCCAGAAATATTGCAAAGGGGTCTCTAAGAGGAAAAAGGGTCTTCATCAGAATGACAGATGTTGTGGAACTCAACCCATAGATCATAGTTTAGACCTGAAATATCATTTAAAACATTTAGAAAACTTTGATACAGAGAAAAATGCTCCAGAGAGCCGCTTTAATTTCATGAGTTTATTTGTACTTTATTTTAAATTTTGGGATTTTGGCATGTTGCACTTATAATATGAAACCAGTTTATCTAATTCAGTAACAAAGCATTGAAAAGGTTTAGTGAATACCAACCTTTTTATAGGTTGATGACATATTGGGACGTCAATTAAGCTGGTTACCTGACAGCAGCGCCACCTGCAGGAAGCTTCTCTATGAGGCTCCTTTTTCAGAGACCTTGTATCTGAGGCCTTTTGTTGAGACATTTTAGTCCATGCCTTTTTCTCCTCTGACCTTTTCATCTGATGCAGTTTAGTCAGAGGTCTGATGAGCTTTTCAGTGAAACCTGATGCAGAACAAACACCCAACATGTTAAAAATGTACAGGCAGATGAACACAGACTCCTGGTGAACTAGCAAAACACTGGTTAGTAGGCTTGGGTGGTTTCCAAATCTTAATAGTCAAACTTATAGTATTACCGTGACCAGGGTTGGACTGGGACCATAATTCGGGCTGGGCATTTTCGGATATGGTTCCCACCATGAGCACTTACACCTGATGTTCGGTTCGGACGGCTACTGTTGACTGAAGCGATGTAAGCGCGTGAACACATGTGCAAGCTTGCGCAGCAACAAGGAAATGCTGTGTAAAACAGGGGAGGGGGGAATAATCCGTGTACTCTTCATTCTTTAGTTTCTGAGACGGAAACAAAACAACCGGAAGTAGCCGTCATTTGGTTTTTGCCTTGTCAAAATAAAATTGGAAATACGGCCAAAAGAGGAAATCCCGCTGTTGACTAAAGCCCTAAATGTGTGCGAACATACAAACTAGCGCAGCAACAAGGAAGTGCTGATTAAAACGAGCCGCTCACATAGCGGGCTGCACGAGTGCCCCAGACCGGCACAAAGTTACCGTCAGCTCACCGGCAGTCTAGCACTGACCTTGTATTATTTCATGATGGTATTGAAATGGATACTGTTGCTATTTTTCAATACCGGCTGTATATGGTATTACCATAAGCAGCACGCCAGTCAGAGTGTCCGACAATGTTCAGTTTTACGTCGATCTATTTTAAGTTATGTCTGTAATGTCCGACTGTCCGATGTGTTTTCGCAAACACTGGTATATTGAATTTAATCCATTTTATTAAATTAAAACTCTGCTCATGATTTTAGGGTAAAGTGAAGTCTGTAACGTTGGTAAACTCCCCTTTCACCATTCCTAAGTTCTGATTGGCTAACTAAGTTTTCTCAAAAGTGTTTACACTTCCTCAAAACACTAGAAAGAAAGAAAAGAGAGAAGTACTGAGAGAGTTTGTGCCTGGTACCGAACGCTCCTGTTCCAGGTATCCGGCTTCTGATGGGATAACTTTGACTGCAAAAAGGAGATGGATCCTTTTTAACCAAATAGACAATTTGAACTGATTAAAATGCCTCAGGCGTCTACATTATGTGGCCTGCGGTTTATCTGAGCTACCTGAACCCCTGCTGGAATTACGGTACCCAGGCCTGTCAGCTGATCCAAAGGCGACCTTGTTCTCTGGCGGACCGAGAACCACTCGGAGCCTGGGGATCTCCATTGATCCTTCAACGAACCCAGTAAGGCTTCATCCTCTGATAAGAGTGGCTCACTTGGTAACTAAACTAAATTACATCTAAATTAAAAGTTAAATCTAGCCATATTAGTCTTATAAAATCCAAACTTCAATATTTCCTAAAATCATGGGTGTCAAACTCATTTTCACCGAGGGCCACATCATCATAATGGCTGGCCTCAAAGGGCCAGATAACTTAAAAATGTAACCAAATTAAATGTAAAATAAATGTAACAACTCCTTAACGTTACATAACTCTGAATTTATTACTTATACAAGATATTATAATTATGATTAAGATATTATATTATGCTTGTTGCTCTGTTATAACATCAATCCTTTTGATTTGTCAGGTTATGAAACCCACTTAACTCCATCAATCAAGGATCAAACTATTCAAGTGAATTAAAAATACATCAAAGTTATAATAACTTTGATCAAAACATTTGTTATAGTTAAAAGGGACGGGCGCCAAAGTCGCAATATTGCGACAAGCGTCATTGCTGAGTTTAACGAGCTGCAGCTGCTGACATCATGAGCCCTTTTTTAGTTTCTACTTTACATCAGAAGTTCGTGGACACCTGTAACTTCATACTGAGCAACATTTTTGAATGTGTTTATATTGAAAGTTTTGGAGAAAATGGAGTTTAAAAACCTCCTCCTGCAGGAGCAGATGGGAGGGGAGGGGCAGCCGCGTCACTCCGAGCGACTTTCAGAGCGTGGAGGGAGGAGAAAAACTTACGATGAGAAGTCTGTTCACTGGTCACCAAGCAGGTAACGGCTGACTGATCAGACTCTGAAGAGAAAAGTCCACACTCTGACAAGATGATCAGTCGTCCAGGGAGAATGCAGCTGTGTCTGCAGGCAGCGCGACCCGGTTCGCCATGACGGCCCAAAAGCAGCTTGTCGGTCCGGTTCCGTTCAGCTCTTGAAGCCTTGTTAATGCTATTAAATTAGCAGTGTGGTAAACACTGCCCTGTAGTGGCGGTAAGCCATCACGTCGCGGGTAACACAATTGACATGCATTGTGGGAAATGTAGTTTTTGGTCAAAATACGCTTTTTACCTATTTATTTTTGAATACTGGGACCTTTTAAGCTCTCGTGGGCCACATTAAATGATGTGGCGGGCCACATTTGGCCTGGTGGGATCTGGGCCCCGGGGTGCGGTCAGGCCTCTGCTGGGTCTCGGGTCTCTGGTTCCAGTTGGATCTGCCCTGGATGGCCGGCTGTGGGCGGTGCCTATGAGCCCCTCGCCACGACCTCCGGGGGCTCTAGCGCGGCGACTGCCGGGGGGCCCACTGCGGGGGGTGAGCCTCTGCGCTCTCTGGGGGAGAGTTTAGCGGCTGCCCTGACGGTGATCTCCCTGGGGTGTCAGTGTCCTGGGTGGCCTCTGGACGTCTGGGGCCTGGACCTCCTCCGCGTCCTCCGTGGGCCTTGGGGTCTGTGGTTCCTCGAACTTATTATTGAAATGTTTCTATTGATAAACCTTACATAAACAAGCGCGCATATACACACACAGGTGATCACAAGGTGTTCACATAAAGACGGACTCAGGTGTTTTCAGACACATTGACTGGGGCTGTGGTTGACACTGAACTCCCTTGAATTAGTCTTTACCGTATACATTTTAAGAATATCACAACTGTTGTATATTCATATGCTGTTTGTTGCTGTTGTGTCTTTTCTCCCTGTTTTGTTTGTTTGTGCTTTATTTGCAGGTCTAGAAGTGGATTATTCATGTGTCTTGTTCTTTTCTTTTTCTGTTTACTTTCTCCCCCACCCTTCTTTCTGTACCCTTCCCTCTCAGGCTCCGTGTCCATTGGGATTCACATCAACCATAAAAATATTCTAATAAAGTTTTTGGGGGTTATATTTAAACGCAAGTCAGGAGGAGCATTATAGCAGTGGCTGTAACATCTCACCTGAAACAGCAACACTGTCGGGCTTATTCCTGGCATTCAGACATCTATTCTGTTTGCTCCACAGCCGAACAGGACACAGGGTTAAAAAAAAAAAAGATGACTAAAATTATCCCAGGTCGCACCGGGACGACAGAGGATTTTCCACTAGGACCTGGATAGGTCGGAAAAAAAAAAAACTCAGTGACTGAAGGTCTGAAGGACTTCATGCGGTTCAACAACAGACACAGATTAAACCAGAGGTACTAAAATATAAATCTTAACGGTCCCATCGATGCCGAAATAGTCCGCGTTCCGATGTCAACTGGGGCAGGGGAGAGATACGCTGCTAAACTCTGCAGGATGAGAGCAGTGAGAGCAAGTGAAACTAAAAGCAACAGCTGTAGTCAGATCATCGGTGTTTAATGATGAGGACCATATCGCACTGACAACGTGGATTTATTTAAAGAACTGCAGCTCAGAGTCAGGAGACACACGGGTAGCGCGGGTCGGAAATCAGCGGCTCGTGGGCGGATCCGGTCCTCCCTCTGATTGGCTGTGGTCCAGATATCCCCTGTGTGCTGCAGTCAGAGAGGTGAGTAATGAATTCTAGGCTAGTCACATGAACAGATGTTGTGTGGATGAGGATATAAAATAAAAAGAATAATCAACTTTTCATCAAGTTAAGAGCTGAGAGTCTGAAAACAATTCTCTAACATGGAGCCATCATCCTTCAGGTTAGGTCAGACTCTGGTCCAGGTTAGACTCCTCTCTACCATCTTTCAGCTGCAGCAGACTGATCATCAGGAGGCTGAGTGGATGATCAGCTTTAACTTGTGATTTGATTTCAGTCAAAAGAAAAAAACAAGAACAAACAGAATGTTCATATAAACACAAAATTAATATGAATGAAAATGAGCTGAAAGAAGGAAAAAATATCTGATATCTGAAAAAAATAAAATAAAATAAATCAGTGTCCACCACATTCCTGTTCTAACTTTCAAACTTAATCACTGAGGCCATCCTAATTTACGTTTTTATAATGACCTAATACCCTTGATTTAATACATTTCTACTATAATCACTGACTTTGAATCATTTATCTCCATAACTTCACACCATTTACAGAAATACTCAATGCCTTCTCTTCGGTGTAATGTTTTCTTACTTTATTGACGACAATGACAGGCACCCCCCCCCCCCCCCCCCCCCCCC
>SSNR01000276.1:295125-399400 GCA_006937965.1 Callopanchax toddi | reverse complement strand
CCCCCCCCCCCCCCCCCCCCCCAAAAAAAAAAAAGAGACCAGCCCACCACCATGGTTAAAAAAAATCCTATAGGAAACCCTGGTCCATTTATTTCAACAAGTGACAAACAATAAAATAAAGCCTTTAATATTACTGCCACCACATAACGATTTCCCTGAGTATCAGGATACTTAGGATTCCTCAGATATTGACCTCATGCACCAGGAGTTTCTAGGTGTAGTGGTTGAAGGGACAGGGTCACAGCCAGGTCGACAGGTGACAGACAAACAAGACCGTCTGCTCAGAGGTACTGAGGTAAATGTGGGCAAACTAGAGTCTAGTGGAAATATGATTTAGTTCATGTAGTCCCTAAGTAAGCTGTCATCCCTCATAACACATGAAGGAATCAAGACAAAGTAGGTTTAATACCATGTGTGGTGGAATTTTAGGAATTTAGTAAGACGTGTTCCTGTGATTATTTAAATAACAATGTGATTGTTTTAGTTGGGGAGATGTGGTTATCTGTTAGTTACAGGAACCCCCCCCTGGGGTGAAGTGTTGACCCTATCTCCATCTTTTATGATGGGTGATAAAACAACTGGGTTCCTGTCTTGCCCTGGGAGACGATGTGAGACAGAAAGACTAACCCATCCCAGTTGGGGGTGCATATGTGTGTCTGTGTTCTAGGGGGGGTGAAGTGTCACAATGGGAGGGGAGAAGGGTTAAAAGACAGTGGGAGTGGGTCAGAAAGCAGGATTTTCTCTCAGACACAGCTGAGGCAACATCCTCCACATTATAATGTGTAATAAAGCTCTTTAAAATGACGTAAGACTGAACTCTCATCCTTTGGATAAAAAACTTCCACAACACCATGTTGATAACATCACTTTGAAGTGTCAGTGCAAGGTGAGCTGTTCATAGATGGTTCACTTCCTGTCTCACAGACAGGACTTTTATGGTGAGCATGGACACCTGTTTCTCCAGGGTCCATAGCATCACATGTGGTGTGCCCCAGGGTTCCATTTTAGGCCCAGTGCTTTTTAACCTTTATATGCTCCCTCTGGGTAGCATCATCAGGAGACACGGGGTGAATTTCCACAGTTATGCTGACGAAACACAGTTGTACATCTCCGTGTCTCCTGATGACACACAGCCAATGGATGCACTTTTTAACTGTATTTTAGACATTAAATCCTGGGTGGCAGAAAACTTTCTCCAGCTCAACCAGGGCAAAACTGAAGTTTTAGTCATTGGTCCTGAGGCCCAGAGAGAGAAACTTTTACCCAAATTACAATCACTGTCTTTTAATCCTTCCTCAAAAGTTAAGAATCTGGGCGTGATCTTTGACTCTGAGCTGACTTTTATCCCCCATATTAAAAACGTCACCAAAATAGGCTTTTATCATCTCAAAAACATCGCCAGAGTCCGCCCCATTCTCTCTCGGGCCAATACGGAGACGCTGATGCTTTTATCACCAGTAGAATCGATTACTGCAATGCCCTGCTTTCTGGTCTTTCTAAAAAGAGTACTTCAGGTCTACAACTTTTACAAAACTCAGCAGCCCGTGTCCTGACAAAGACCAGGAAGCGGGAGCACATCACTCCGGTTTTAAAATCACTACATTGGCTCCCCATATGTTTTAGGATAGATTTTAAGATACTGTTAATGGTTTTTAAGTGTCCAGGGCTGTACAGTGCGACATATATGTCGCACGTGCGACAAAAAAAAATGTCTGTGCTACAAACTATTTTTAGACGTAGCACTTGTGCGATCAGGGTTTCCTCTACATGATCGTGGCGCACCGCCACACCGTCAGAATTAACTTAATATATATATTTTTTAAAAAACAATGTCAGGTGGCCTCAGCGGGTCTCCAACCTAGCGCTACAACGCAGGCGCGGCGCCAGTGCAGAGCATCTTGCCTGGCAGCGCAACGCGCTGCATCCACTGGCTCGCGCACGTCCTTCGTCTCCGTTTTGATCATCCGACCAGAGCCATTCTGCATTTTGACCCGAGGGCCGCAGCCTGGAGACGACCACGACGTAAACCCCGGCCGCACCAGATGGTTCCATGTCGTTGCGGGCGACCTCCCAACAATCCGGAGTTGCCGTCATGCCGTGGCGCAGCTGGCACAAGATCGCCAGTACTGGAAACACCCAGGCTCAACGCACTGGTGCGGGACGACACCCGACCCTTCGCAGGAGCCGTGATGACTTTGAAACAATGTAAAGCATATTAAATATATATCGCCTATATTTGCGCACTTGTATGGATTAAAGTTCTGCGTCAAGTCGACTGGCGAGTCTAGCGACGGAGTTCCATCAGTTCTAGCTGTTCGGAAAAAAACTCTTTGACTCAGAAAGTGTCCCTGTGCTTCAGACACACATTAAACCAGAGGAACTAATAAATCTGAACGGGTCACACTGATGTCTGTTAACGAGTCCACGGTCCGAGTCAGGGGGAGACGAGGCTTCACACCGGAGTCTGACCCCGCTGAACGCAGCTCAGCCCCAGGGGCGTATTTAGAACTTTTTTCTTGGGGGGTCCAGACAGGGGCAAAGAAGGGTGGCACAGTAAAAGGTTATTATATTTAAATGCTCTGCAGTCTTGGACTGCAATGGACAGCAGACCTAAGTTTTAATAACATTTATTTACTGAAGTAAAATCTGTTTAGCAAGAACTATGCAGCAGATTCAAAATCAGGAGACAAATGAACATTTTAAAACATCACAGTCTCACTGTACACCATAAAAACTGTCTGCCTGTGAATTTGCTTTCAACATCAAAATTAATAATAATAATAATAATAATAAATTTAACTTATATAGCACTTTATGTTTAACAATCTCAAAGTGCTACAGAGCAGAAGCATAAAATAGATGAGTCAAAGTTCATAAAATAAGTTATATAAAGTAGAATTATAACAGTTTCTGCATTTTATTAATAAATCAAAGATTATAACAGCTGAAAACATCTGTTTTCGTGGTTTTGTGCACACATTTCTCAGCTCACACTCGCACTTTGAAAAAAATATACACTAATTTGAATGAATAAATGTTCTTCTTGAAATTACATTGACATATAAACATGTTTGAAGATATTTCTTGTTATTGTGTTTTCACAATAAGCACTTTCTCAGTGTGTTAAAACGATGGGTACTAATTTTGGCTTTAGAGATTGTAGCTGTATTTTTATGCTGTGCTGCAACTTTTTGTTCTGTGCTACAAAACCTGCAACCTTTGTAGCACCAGTGCTATGAGCTAAAAAAGTTAATGTACAGCCCTGGTGTCTTAATGGTCTTGGCCCTTATTATCTTTCTGAACTGCTTTTTCCATATGAACCCTCGCGGTCACTGCGCTCCTCTAGCAGCCGTCTCCTAGTCATCCCTAAAGTCAGGACACACACCCACGGCGAAGCTTCTTTTAGTTATTACGGCCCTCGCCTCTGGAACGGACTGCCAGAGGACCTCAGGACCGCAGAGAACGTTCAGGTTTTTAAGAATAGACTCAAGACCCACCTTTTTAGATTAGTATTTAAGTGATTATTATTTATTTAGTTTTTTATTCACATTTTATTGGTTATTTTACTATTCCTATAAGTTCTCGTTATTTTATATGCTACGCATTTTAATCCTCCAGTGTTTCCTCTGTGGAGCCCTCTGCCTTGGGACCGGTGGTCGGCGGTGGCGGCTCGGGCGCTCCCCGGTAGGGCCCGGGCAGTGGCGGGGGTTGCCACCCTCCATACCCGGGTGCCCTTGGTTGGTGTGTTGCTGCTGACCTGGTTCTACAGCTGACGAGGCAGAGGGCCCACTTGATGGCATGTTGCTCATTACTGGAGCCATCTGAGCTCAACATGGTGTTTACTGTGGTTTTTATGTGTATGTGTGCCTGGGAATGGGTTGTGGACTGGGAGGGGAGAGTGTCATAATTGTTCTATGTTTGGGAAAGGGAGGGAATTTGGGTTGTGTGGGTCATTTTAATCTGTCAAGCACTTTGTGTTGCTCGCTGGTGCATGAAAGGTGCTATATAAATAAATAAATAAATAAATACTTACAAAACATACTCACTTCTTAGAAACAGCACGTTTCTCCCTCATGCTTGAAATGACTGATTCTATTTTTAATTTAAGACCTAAACTCTAAACCAACATCAGAAACCAGTAGCAGCTAAATGGCCCTCAATACGTATGTCTTTTTAAACTGCCTGCATTTAAACTCTAACAAGCACTTAAACACACCACTAAACATTTATTTGACAACTATGACAAATGATCCAACCGTAGAGGACATAACTTTGAACTATTTAAATTTTCTAAAATCCTCAGAATCTGAGTAAATTTAGAGTCACTGATTCAGTTTCCAGCAAAACATTTTGATGATAACAAAGTGAAAGACCAACTGGAGCATGGCCTCAAAGAAAAACCAGCTTCAGCTCATATCAGGCAACTAATGAGCAGATGACCTCCTGCTCGATGTCTTTTTCCAACACGTGGTCCACATTATTAAAATCACACGCTGAAGCAGAAACTATAAAAGGCTAACAGAACACACTGGGAACCTGACAAGGACCTGGCCTCCCACTTAATCTGTAATCTTTATTATAATATCACTAATGAAAACATAAAGTTAATTTATGAATAAAAGTAGTGCTCAAATTGTTTTATTTATGACATGTCCAGAACTACTTTTAAAGTAAAACTTAAGTGAAAAAAAACTATTAGATTTTTATTACAACACTATAAGTAATGGTGATTTAGACGGTTATATAAGAGGAAAGAAAAAGAGGCCAAAGGCACTGCACTAATTCAGTTTAATTATGTGTTCAGAATACTTCCATTAAGAATCTAATGTATGAGACCACATGCTAAAGTCAGAGACATTTCACGTTTAAAAGTATCATTTAAAATTCTGTGTACTTTCTCAATTATGCCATTATGATTCTTCTATAAACAGTCAAATACGTGACACCATTTATCTGATCTGTGGTCAGTTTCTCCACTTGTGGCAATAAGCTGCAGCATTTAACTTTAAAAGTTGAGTTGCTGCTAAGCAGTTAGTCACGCTCTGTCACGCCTCCACCTCCTCTGGAGGTGAGCGCCGTCTCCACGGTGGAGGCTGTAAATGTCACTCAGCTGCCACAATAGTACTATACAACAGTGTTTAGCTAGCCTGGGGCTTGTGTGTAAGTTATATGCTGCTACATTCATACAGAACCTACAGCAGATGAGAACTGCATCATGGGTAATCTAAGCTGAAAGAGGCTGCAGAGCATAAAATACAGTGCAGTCATCAGCTTCAGTCCAGGATGTTTGTTTGCATTTGAAATATTCTGTCCTCGTTCTGTGACTCTGTAGCTGCTTTCATAAAACAATGCCGGTAATTTGCCGCGAACCGGCATCTGGGAGCCTTTGGTCGTTCATAAATGGTCAGACTGTGCCGGTAATGTTGCGCAATCATGTGCGTTTCACAAAAGATTTCTCGGTGGCGGTATGAAGGAGGTATGGGGGCGGTCTTCGCGCCGTCGACGCGCAGGGTACAGAGACGTGAGACGGAAGTGGTCGTATCAACAGACAGGCAACTTCTGCTTCAGCCAGAAGCTCCTGGATCTCGGTGTTGCTCCAGTTTGACGTCTCCGCTGAGTCTTTACAAATGCGCAACAGCTTTTCCATGTTTACCTGATTTTTAAAGACTATTTTTGGTCGGGGGTCGGATCACTTTTGCGACGTTATTAGTGACACCTCCCTCTGTTGCGCCAAGGCGTAATCTTCATTCACAAGTCCGACGTTGCAGTAATATTACTACCAAGCGTGGCGGAACGAATGCAGCAAAATACCCGCATCGCCATGGCGCCACGGCGCTTTCATAAGACACACTGTGGCGGCACTATTATGCTGATTTGCCGGCACGGTGTGTCTTCTGAAAGCGGCTTGTGACACACCCTGTCACCAAGCTGTGACTTCACAGCATGACTTAGTTTGTTTTTTTTTAAATGTCCCTCCTCATCGAATTAAATCTACTTGAGATTTTCTTTTATCTGCTTCTTTGAGTGAAATTATTCATCCTTAGTGATAATTTATGCTGCGTTTGAAACAGCTGAAGGCGTTCTGCCCACTAGTTCACAATCAGATCTGTTAATTACCTGCATGATACAAAAAAAAGATATATTTTAATTTAAATGAAAAAGACTGATTCAAAACACTTTAGTTTCCCTTTTTAAGGAGAACTCCAGGGCTCTGTGTAATGCGACACACCCGTTTCATTCCCTGCCACATCTATGCGTTCCCTATCAGTGAAGAGATCAGCGATTTAAAGTGAGAATGGCCATCATATCCTGTTAAGTCCCCAAAGGCTATTTGTTAGCTGTCAGTAGCTATCTAAATTCATCATTGCCCCATTGTGTTTGCAGGCTCCTTCTGAACCTGTCAAACGGTCGTCCCCATAGGGTAATAGCACAGCTCCACATTTAGTTTAATCGATACTGAGAGACGCGTAAAGAAATAGCAAGAGTAAGAGCATCTGGATGAAAGGCAGAGCAGTTATACCTCAACAGGAAGAGGGCTGGGAGGTGATGCTGAGGAGCAAACAGGCGAGTTTGGGTTGACAAGAGTTTTAAGATAAAAAGTGAGCTGATAGACAAAGAAATGAGTCTGAGGTAGTGAGGGACCTCTGCTAGCAGAGCAGATGGCTTCGGGGGAAAGGAAAGGATGAATTGATTTAATTGAAGCTGAAGGAAAATTGGAAAAGCTGCATGGAAAGAAAAGATAATACAGTTATACTTCCAACAACAGCACATACACCATTAATAAATACCACATGCTTACATTCACCTTTATAACCCACAACGATACAACGTGAGGATATTATCTGTGTCTGTAATGAGAGAGAAGAGTGAGACAGAAGCAAGGTGAAAGAATGAAACAGCACCACCAGGGAAAGAATGAAAAAGAGACCAAGAAAAGATGAGTCAGATCACAGGTGAAGAGAAAGCACAGGGCGCTAAGTGGAACTGGATGCATTTTTGCAGTAGGATGGCACCTCACACCAACAGCTATACGTCCTCATTAGGAGCCCTTCTGTTGCTCCAACATACATCAGCAGAGACACAACACCCATCAGCAGAACCACACACAAAAACAAGCTCAAAGTCTGTCAGAGGATTTTCACGAGTCAGATAAGTCAGTCAAGGTGTATGTGAGAGAGCAAACGCCACAAATAGTTAGGAAATAACACAAACGACAGGCAACAACTCCTTTATTAGTGAAACAGTCTCAAGATGGAAAGAATGTGAATGCATTTTTGTCACTAAGCTTTTAAATAAGTCAGAATTTTTTGAAAATCCAAAGCTTTTATTTTCGTCTCATCTCTTTAGCTCACACACACCTTATAGGGACACATGTCTGACAGCAGCTCTGTGGTAAATGTCCCGTCATGGACTACACAGCTCTTTACATTACAGTCATTCACACACTGATGGCAGGAAGCTACAGGCACCACCAGACCCTCCTCCCAACAGGCAATAGAGGTGAAGTGTGTCGCCCAAGGACAAGGTGACCCAGGAGTTTGAACCAGCAACCCTCCGGGTGCAAGGCGAGCGCTCTACCTACTGATTTTCTGACACCCCTGGTAACTGAAGTGACAGAAGACAGAGCAGCAACCTGACAAGGACAGACTGCGACATGTTCCTCGGTACCTTGTCTCCCGCCCAGAGGGCATTGATAAGAGCAGACATTTAAATTTGCTGGGTCAAAACAAACGCACCACGGCTCAGCTGGCAGGCCCAAGGAAACCTAATGGCTCCTGAGTCCTGCAGTGGCTGGATGGATATGGAAACTCATTCACAGCACATTAATGGCTGTTCTACTGTAGCTTTTATTATGGCCATCATTTACCAATGTGCCTTCAGCCAAAAAAGATAAAAGTCTTGCTTTTAATTCCCAAATTTTGAGACATGTAATAAACAATTAGGAGTGAAATAAACTGAAGTTTTTACTTCATAAATAAAGTTATGAAATGCAAATGAGTCTGTTTTTTCAGATGTTGTATTTAGCTCACTGACATGAAACAGCCTCAACAACAGAGCTGTCAGATTGAAAAAGATTTTAAAACACATTCAAGGAAAATATTCAATATGGAGGCTGAAAAATGTTTACAAAACTTGTAAAAAGAAAAAAGGGCAGAAGAAAGATGTCAAAGAGTTAAAAAAACACAACAAATAGGTTTTTATGATATATTATGATACTTTTTAAAATGAAAATATTCAGAAATTATCTTTACAATGTGCCAATCTGTTTAGCTTTATTTTAGGTTTGGCCTTCTTTCAGTATGTTGTGTCAAATATTTCTACAAACAACACTGAGATCCCCAACAGTTATGAAAGATTCAATTAACATTGCTGAATGAGGCCCTGCGATGGACTGGCGACCCGTCCAGGGTGTCCCCCGCCTCTCGCCCCTTGACCGCTGGAGATAGGCACCAGCTGCCCCGCGACCCTCTGTGGAGGAATAAGCGGCTACAGAAAATGGATGGATGGATGGATTGCTGAATGAGGACATGGTTAAAAATGGGTTTTACTGCAACACCATTTATATTTCCTTCAAAAAGTTCACAGTTTTAGTCATACTGAAGAGCTGTTACTGTTGTAAACAGCTTTTTAGACAAGCATAGAACTCCTCCGAACACAAAGCAGCAGCTTGTCAATCCATCCTGCTCTCAGCGTGCTTCTCTCCACAGATACAATTTTGCTCTGTTCAGTGTTGGAGGGAAGCTGTTATTTTTGAGTTGCTTCAACATATTTTCAGCAATGAATAGATAAAGTATGCCACACAGCTCAGAAGACAATAAAAAGAAACAGCATGTGAACTAAGCCAACCCAGAAAACCAGATCTCCTAAATCCTCAAGTGGACATAAATGAACTATCAAAGGCAGTTTTAATGAAAAGAATCAGAAATTCACTGAGTTGAGTTGTAAAACCTCCATGCTGTTCTAAAACGTAAAGACACAATGGCATAAATATAGATTTATAAAAATAAAGGCATATGTATGGAACTAGGATTGGAACTTTAGTTTTGTAAATGTAACTCAAGTTTTGTACTTGTAAACTTTTAGTTTTGTGCTTGTAACTTTTAGTTTTGTGCTTGAAACTTTTAGTTTTGTGCTTGAAACTTTTAGTTTTGTGCTTGTAAATTTTAATTTTGTGCTTGTAAATTTTAATTTTGTGCTTGTAACTTTTAATTTTGTGCTTGTAACTTTTAGTTTTGTACTTGTAACTGTTAGTTTTGTACTTGTAACTGTTAGTTTTGTACTTGTAACTGTTAGTTTTGTGCTTGTAACTTTGAGTTTTGTGCTTGTAACTTTGAGTTTTGTACTTGTAACTTTGAGTTTTGTACTTGTAACTTTGAGTTTTGTACTTGTAACTTTGAGTTTTGTACTTGTAACTTTGAGTTTTGTGCTTGTAACTTTGAGTTTTGTGCTTATAACTTATGTTTTGTACTTGAAACTTTCAGTTTTGTACTTGTAACTTAGTTCTGTGACTTGCACACATTTAAAAAAATAGAAGTTTCAAATTACATGTTCAAATTGCAGGTTTTTAAACATGCACAAAGCTATGAGGTACACACAAAACACAAACCTTTTTTAACCATATATGCTTGCCTATAAGAACCAATGAGTAGCTGATTTTGACCAACCCATGTTTCTTAAATTTCTATCTAGCCGGTTCTCCCCTGGGTCTTGGGTCTCTGGTTCCAGCTGGATCTGCCCTGGATGGCCGGCTGCAGGCAGTGCCTGTGAGCCCCTCGCTGCGATCCCCAGGGGCTCTAGTGCGGCGACTGCCGGGTGACCCACGTGGGGTGAGCCTCTGCACTCTCTGGGGGGGGAGTCTGCGGCTGCCCTGGCGGTGGTCTCCCTGGGGTGTCCATGCCCTGAGTGGCCTCTGGACGTCTGGGGCCTGGACTTCCTCTGCGTCCTCCGTGGGCCTTGGGGGTGGGTCTGTGGTTCCTCGAACTTATTATTGAAATGTTTCTATTGAGAAACCTTACATACACAAGTGCGCATATATACACACAGGTGATCACAAGGTGCTCACATAAAGACGGACTCAGGTGTTTTCAGACACATTGACTGGGGCTGTGGTTGACACTGAACTTATCTTAAATTAGTCTTTACCGTATACATTTTAAGGATATCACAACTGTTGTGTATTCATATGCTGTTTGTTGCTGTTGTATTTTTCTCCCTGTTTTGTTTGTTTGCTTGCGTTTTATTTGCAGGTCTAGAAGTGGATTCTTCATGTGTCTTGTTCTTTTCTTTTTCTGTTTACTTTCTCCCCCACTCTTCTTTCTGTACCCTTCTCCATCCTTTCAGTCTCCGTGTCCATTGGGATTCAAATCAACCATAAAAATGTTCTAATAAAGATTTTTAAAGTTATATTTAAATATAAGTCAGGTGGAGCATTATAGCAGTGGCTGTAACCTCTCACCTGGAACAGCAACACTGTTGGGCTTGTTCCTGGCATTCAGACCTCTATTCTGTTTGCTTTACAGCCGGACAGGACACAAGGTATGAAAAAAAAAGTCTATCCAGTCATGGAAAGAGGGAGGCAGTGCTCACAACCAAACTTGATTACGTTCACTCTTTACCAGTAGGTGGCAGTGAAGGTGCTTCACAAGTATGCTGTCAGACAGAAACCCCTTGTGAAAAATCTACTCAAATGCAGACACCTGGCTCCTGCCTCTGTAAAAAAAAAAGTATGTTATGAATGTGACAGCCTTACATTATAAAGATACTCTAACCTTCTCATTTATTTTATTCTTAGGTTATTGTTCTCTATAGCTGTGTTTTCACTATCGGAACTTCGGGGTAATTTCTCTGAGGGGGATAGGGACCAGGCCATCCTCTGGCTCGGTCCTCTCAGCTGTGGTGTTCCCACACAGATCTGCCTTTTTGGATCTTTTCTAAGACCAGGAGGTTCAGCACATTTAATACCAACGAAGATGTGCTGAGGGGATTCAACTCTTCTCAGAAATGAGGAGATTTTCTTAGAAAAGTCAGCATATTTGGACAGTCTTGGCTTTAGTCAATGTCGTGAACAGGAATCTGCTATCCCTGTCTTAGGTGAGGGTCTCGCCCCTCCACCTCTTCCCAGTTTTTATTTATCTCGGTCTTAAGTGGAGAAATAATCAAAAACTCGTATTTCTCAATAATCCACACTTTAATTCACTTTTGCACAAAAGGCTTGCACATTCAAGAATACAACAAAGCAGACTGAAGAACATTTCTTTATTTTCACAGTATGGACACAAGTCGAACCCTCCCAAAGGAGATAAGGGACGCAAATCTGCTGGTTTCCCTAGTAACAGACAAAGCTGCTTGTCCCTGAAACGTATCTACTATTTTGGTGTTGGGAGGCAAGCTTTCAGCTCATCCACACATTCCTTCACTTAATATTCCAACTTTAAGTTTCTGGTCGTATTGCATTAGACTGAGCACTCCGCTCCATCCACCTCAGTCCAGGCGGTGGTCGTAACAGCAGCAACGTTCCTCAGAAGACTGATCTACACTGAAGGTAAGAACTAACTTCAAGTCTTGTAAAAGTTTGAATTACCCCTCTAGCCTTCACCTTATTTGGTTATTTAGTTTTACATGAGTAAAACTAAAGTTTACTAAAGGAAAACATGAGTTACAAGTACCAAACAAAAAATTACAAATAAAAAACATGAGTTACAAGTACAAAACTAAAAGGTACAAGTACAAAACTAAAGTCCCAATCCTAATTCCATGAACACACCCTCTGGTCCCCCTTCTTAAAAATGGGAACCACCCGGTCTGCCACTCAACAGGAACTGCCCCCGATGACCACGCAATGTTGCAGAGACATGTCAACCAAGACAGTCCTACAACATCCAAAGCTTTAAGATACCCAGGTCGGATCTCATCCACCCCCGGGGCTCTGCCGCTGCATAGTTTTTTGACTACCTCAGAGATTTCTGCCCCAGAGATTGGACAGTCCATCCGCAGGCTTCCCAGCTCTGGTTCCTCATAGTGTGTCGGTGGGATTGAGGAGCTCCTTGAAGTATTTCTTCCACCGCCCGACTATAGCCCCAGTTGACATCAGCAGCTCCCCGTCCCCACTGTAAACAGTGTGAGCAAATTGCTGCCTTCCTCCCCTGGGACGCCGGATGGTTTGCCAGAACCTTTTTGGAGCCAATCGATAGTCTTTCTCCATGGTCTCACCAAACTCCTCCCATGCCCGAGATTTTGCCTCGGAAACTGCCACTGCTGCACCCCCGCTTGGCCCTCCGATGCCTATCAGCTGCCTCTGGAGACCCACAGACTAGCCATGCCTTGTAGGCCTCCTTCTTCAGCCTGATGGCTCCCCTAACCTCTGGTTTCCACCAGCGGGTACGGGGGTTACCGCCACGATTGGCACCGGCCACCTTGCGACCACAGCTAGCAACAGCCACCTCAACAATCACAGAGCGGAACAAAGCCCATTCGGACTCAATGTCCCCTACTGCTCTCGGAACGCAGTCGAAGCTCTGCCGGAGGTGGGAGTTGAAGACCATCTTGACAGGCTCTTCTGCCAGGAGTTCCCAGCAGACCCTCACTATACGTTTGGGTCTACCAGGTCTGCGCGGCAGCTTCCCCTGCCATCTGATCCAACTCACCACCAGGTGGTGATCAGTTGACAGCTCCGCTCCTCTCTTCACCCGAGTGTCCAAAACATACGGTCTCAGGTCAGATGATACAACTATAAAGTCAATCATCGACCTGTAACCTAGGCTGCCCTGGTACCAGGTGTACCGGTGGGCATCCTTATGTTCAAACATGGTGTTCGTTATGGCCAAACTGCGACTTGCACAGAAGTCCAAAAACAGAACACCACTCGAGTTCAGATTGGGCGGGCCGTTCCTCCCAATCATGCCCCTCCAGGTCACGCTGTCATTGCCCACGTGAGCATTGAAGTCCCCCAGCAGAACTATCGAGTCCCCAGTAGGAGCGCTATCCAGCACTTGTCCCAGGGATTCTAAAAAGGGTGCGCACTCTGAACTGCTATTTGGTGCATAAGCACAAACAACAGTCAGGATCCGTTCCCCAACCCGAAGGCGCAGGGAAGCTACCCTTTCGTCCCCTGGAGAAAACCCCAACATACAGGCAGAGAGTCTCGGGGCTAACCGAAAGCCCACCCCAGCCCTCCGCCTCTCACCCAGAGCAACTCCAGCATAAAAGAGAGTACAACCCCTCTCAAGGACTCGGGTTCCAGAGCCAACGCTATGTGTCGAGGTGAGTCCGACTATATCTAGCCGGTATTGTTCGGCCTCTTCCACAAGCTCCAGCTCCTTCTCCACCAGAGAGGTGACATTCTATGTTCCAACAGCCAGTTTTTGTGTCCGGGGATCGGACCGCCAAAGCTCCCGCCTTGGTCTGCCATCCGATCCACATTGCACCAGACCCTTCATGTTTCTCCTGCAGGTGGTGGGTCTACAGGTGAATAAGCCCATGTATCCGGTTCGGGCTGGGCCCTCTGGGCGAAAGCCCGGCCACCAGGTGCTCGCTCACGGGCCCCAACCCCAGGCCTGGCTCCAGGGTGGGACGCTGATAACCCTCCGGGCCGGGTACACTGGCTCGTTGATTTTACTTTCATGAAGAGTCTTCTGAGCCGCACTTTGTCTCACCCCTCACCTAGGACCAATTTGCCATAGGTGACCTTACCAGGGGCGCAAGTGCCCCAGACAACATAGCTCCTAGGATCATTAGGGCACTCAAACCCGCTCAAACCCCGTGACCACGATAAGGTGACTGTTCATGGAGGAGAGTCATAATATCACATGGAAAGCAATATCAGCCATTATTCATCTGCAATGCTTCATTATTTTATAACACTACTCACTATATCTTGCTGTCGGCTGTTATATTGTACAAATTTCTTTCTCAAATGTTCAGTATAATGGAGACAGGTGTTTGAGAGGTTATTTTTTCCTTTACACTTATATTTATATGTATTTTTAATTTTGACAGAAAAACGTCTGAGGGTTCTTTAGACAGATGGAGAACAGGAGAGAGACCAGGAACTGATCTCTACGATGATCTCGGAGCAGGAACATCCGATTGACCACTTTGTCCAGCGGTCAGATAGCAGAACACAGCATTTCAAACAGGCATTCTAGGCATCTTGTTACAAATGCTGTCAAAATCCGAGCTGGAGCAACATCATGGGGCTGAGAATCCGTGTATGGTTCGTTCTTTGGTTTTTCCGTTTCAAAATAAAATCAGAAATAACAATACACCGCATAGTTTTTTGGTTTTTCAGTTTTTGAAAGCCAAAAGTAAAAACGTAATATTTAACAAAGACAAAAACCACGGTGATGGATTTTTACCTTACCTTTTTTTTTTAACCTAGAATGCAAAATCCAGTAACTGTTTTCATTTGTTGCAACACCGGAAGTGCCAGAAGAACACAGGAAGTCGAATTGTTTTAAGCTAAAGCGCGAAAACTTTGCAACACTTGAGCCCTTCACAAACTTGATAGGCGAGCTCTTTAAAGATGGCAAAACCACGCTGAAATCAGCGATGCTTTGCACCGCCGTGGAGCTCCACATCACTCTATATGAGTGTCAGAAGGTTCTAGCCTGGTAAAGCAGACTATATATGTAGATATATAAATAGGCCTATACAAATTTCTGCAGAGCAGAACTGACGGTCTAGCCCTTTCATGCATGAATTATGAAATCCTTAGTCAATATTTTTTTCATTAGTGTTTTTATTCATCTTTAGGCATGAAAAAAAAGATGCAATTGAAATTTTTTTTCAAGGACCCATTCATCATTGAGTCACAAAAGTGTCCACCTGAGTGGACACCATGCGTTTGTGTTTTCTAACAAAAACTTATGTTTATAAAATGATGCACTGTAAAAACCATGAAGTAAAAACATTTTAGAATTCTGTTACTTATGTCTTTCCACATTTTAACACATTCTAACATATTTTAAAGCAATTCAAACATGAGGAACTTGGCTCAACACCACATTGGAGCAGGTGGGGGGAGACTTGGGGTCTTCACACACCCCTGTTCTCTGCTCACTGCCTGGGGCCTGGAGTGGAGCGGGCCGTCTGGTCGGGGTCTGCGGTGGGGGTCTGCTCGGCTGCGGCGGGGTGCGCGGTGGTCTGCTTATCCCCACTTCAGTAAGGGAGGGACCATCTTCTGGACCTCAGGGCCAGCTTCACCCTTAGGGCGCTGGTTCCTGGTCCTGAACATAGAGTGTGCATGGGGAGCGAGAGTGGGTGTATAGCGTCTATTGTGTGTCTTGGTATGTTTGCAGGAATGTGTGTGTGCACGCATGAGGGAGGGAGAGTGATTGTGTCTGTGTGTGACTGTTTTTTTGTCAGGTTTCGTCCCCCCCGCCCTTTCTGTGACATGTTAGGCCCTCCTCGGCAGAGACTATCCTCCCTGGCTGCGCCTCGGAATTGGTGGTGCCTTTCTCCGCTGGCGTATTGGGGTGTCTCGGGGTCTGGGGCTGGGTGCTGGGGGCGTCTGCCTGCTCTTCTTCCTGTGGCTGCCTGGTGGGATCTGGGCCCCCGGGGGTGGTCGGGCCTCCGCTGGGGCTGGTTCGCTCCTGGGTCTCGGGTCTCTGGTTCTGGCTAGATCTACCCTGGATGGCCGGCTGCAGGCGGTTCCTGTGAGCTCCTAGCCGCGACCCCCCAGGGGCTCTAGCGCGGCGACTGCTGGGGGGCCCACATGGGGTGAGCCTCTGCGCCCTCTGGGGGAGAGTTTAGCGGCTGCCCTGACGGCGGTCTCCCTGGTGGGTTGGTGCCCTGGGTGGCCTCTGGACGTCTGGGGGCTGGACCTCCTCCGCGTCCTCCGTGGGCCTTGGGGACGGGTCTGTGGCTCCTCAAACTTATTATTGAATGTTTCAATAGAGAAACCTTACATAAACAAGCGCACATATATACACACACAGGTGATCACAAGGTGCTCACATAAAGACGGACTCAGGTGTTTTCAGACACATTGACTGGGGCTGTGGTTGACACTGAACTCTCTTGAACTGGTGTATACGTATACATTTGAAAAATATCACAACTGTTGTGTATTCATATGCTGTTTGTTGCTGTTGTATCTTTTCTCCCTGTTTTGTTTGTTTGTGCTTTATTTACAGGTCTAGAAGTGGACTCTTCACGTCTCTTGTTCTCTTTTTTTTCTGTTTACTTTCTCCCCCATCCCTCTTTCTGTACCCTTCCCTTCACTTTCAGGCTTCGTGTCCAATCAACCATAACAATATTCTAATAAAGATTTTGGGGGTTATATTTAAACAAAAATCAGGAGGAGTTTTATAGCAGTGGCTGTAACCTCTCACCTGAAACAGCAACACTGTTGGGCTTGTTTTTGGCACTCAGACATTATTCTGTTTGCTCCACAGCCGGACAGGACACGGGGTTAAAAAAAAAAAAAGTTATAACAATCAATTAACAGGCTATAACATTCCCTTTCACAAAGTATCAGCTATAGCATGTCTAACTACACACAAATGACTGTGGGTGTTCTTCCTTCCCTCTGATTGGCCCTTCATCATAGCCCTCTCATCAACTCTTTCAATTTATTTGTGTGGAAATTTGTAAAAGCCTCCAGGGCACAAAGCCACCAGACAATGCCTGCAGACATTCTTTGTTTTTCATGTGCATGCAGCATCATTGCATCTGTTGGCATTTTGTCCTTCAGTAAGAAGGGGCCAGTGGTTACCAGGGTCAACAGATCTCAGGAAATATCTGAAAAAATAAATCTATTGGCTTTGTTCCCTCAACAATCACCTTCTACTTGCCCAAAAACATGGCAGGTAACCCTGAAACTGGTTATCTTTGATTTTCCAAACATTTCAGATTGTATTTCTGTCCCTGAGCTCTGTCTGGTGGACATCCTCAGCTCACTCAACATCTTCAGCTACCTCAACACTCACAGCTCCATCATCATCCTCAGATCCACTGCTGCTGTCATCTACTAATCCTGAGCCTTGATTTTCTGACAGTTATTCATTGTCACTGTTATCATCTTCACTTGACTCCAATTGTACATGTCCCCCTATTGTGTAGGCCTTTCTATCACACACTGAATTTGAGCTCTATCAAATATAATACAAATCGTTATTCCCTTTATGGAGATTGTGCAAATATTGGGTTTGCTGAGAACAGTTTTTTATTCATTCTGATAGCACATCTAAATTGATTTACACCAAAAATATCATTGGAGATCAGATTTATTGAGAAATCCAATGCAGCAGTAGTGACCTGAATTGGATTTGAAGTATAGTCCGATTGCATGGCATCCACTTCAGTGGACACGGGAAAACTACACATTCCTCACAATAGAAAAGAAATATCCAAAAGATTTAACAATTATTTTGATTCTTAGATGTTACTTGATGTCTGCATAATTTTTTACTTACAGTGGCACCCTGCTATTGAAGGATTTATGCAAAAATCCTGGAGTACTTTGGATTTCTGGCTCTCCGTCAGCCATCATGGGTTGGGTGGAAAAAACCTGCACTTCTGTCAACTGGCCAGTTGGTGGCAGTGTATGAGGTGATTCACAAACGTCCACTGTAGTGGTTGATATGCACCTATGACAACAAAACCCATGCATTTTCAACAGAACAGCTTTTGAATAGCTGTCCTCTGTAGTAACCTCTATGCGTGAAAGGGCTAGTATACTAGGCTAAGAAGGTTCTGCATGGAGAACAATTTGAGAAGACGCAACTCTCAGTGTGATGCGTCAACTCCCTCTGAATAACACAAACATGTCCATGTCTTCGCCGTATTCTAAGTGGATGTGCGGTTTTTGTTTGTTTTTTATTGAACCGGTAGTTTCATTACAACCACAAATCTCAACAATCAAAACAAATTGGCATAAAATACAGTACATGGTTGAAAATGTACATCCAACTTTTCGTCACGAAAAACAAAGGAACAACAATAAATCAATGCACACAAAACAAGACAAAGATGAAGGGGTCTGTCTATTCAGTCAAAGAAAACTTTTGAAAAACTAATTGTTTTATTAAATAAATTAAGACTTTTAATAGAGGCAATATACTTTTTTAGATCAGATTCTCTAAAGGTGTAAAAGGGAGTTTTCCACCCCATTTCATTTTGTGAATATAGTATATTGCCAAAATTTAAAGTAAGTTCATTAGAAACATTTCTTCAGAAGTGAGTTTTTAAAAATAAGAAGTATTTGATAATATTACATTTTTGCCAATTTTTCTAAAAAGAAAACTTTGTAAATCAGACCAAAATATAGGTAGGCCACCTTTGAACAATCCACAAACACATGTTCAATACTTTCACATCACACTGACAAAAACAAGTGCATGTGTGTGGTGCTGACTCCAGAGTTTGAAAAGAAGTCAAGTCGCCACGAGTTCCGACTGTCACTGGATGATTTACGGTTCAAGGATGAGGGAACAAAGCTTTTTTGGTTTTAACCTGCAAATCGCAAAAGATAAGGCTTTTTTTCCTTTGTCTATTTTTCGTTTTTCAAATTTTGTTTTAAAACAAAAAATAAATAAATAAAAATAAGAAAACGAAATGATTATTTGGTTTTTCTGATTTTATTTTGAAACGGAAAAACCAAAGAACGAACCATACCGGATTGCTGAGCTGAATGTAGATCTGAAAAATTCATGCTAGTTTGGATATTAAACTTTGCACATTTAATAACTTTGCACATCTTTGCACATTTTCTGTTTGCAGTTCCAATTTTTTACTGCTAATTTTTATGTTCTGGTTGTGACATCTAATTTCTTATTTTGATTATTTTTCATTTATTATGTTCTAATAAAGATAGTACAAAACCTTTTATTCTTTCAGTTTTTATTAGATGAATAACACACAGCAACAGGTGAGCAACACTCCTGTAGTCTGTTAGTTACTGGTTTCCGGATTGCTATTGTAACCATTAATAGAGAGACACACAGGCAAAAAGTAGCATCCTGATTCTTGTTGGTGGAACTCGTCTGCAGAGGTACAGAAATGTTTCACGCAACATCCGGATGTTCTCTGCCCACTGATGGTTGGAGAAAGTTGGCAGAACCGCTGTTCACCGTTCTTCACTTCTGGACCCAGACAACAGGAGAGACGCTGCACTCGTCTTAGAAGAAGCTGCAACATCTGTAAATAAAAACAATGTTAGCTTATGGTTTTTCAAAACACCAGGTGTGTCTGTAAACAATACGTAATGTATTAAGTTCCCCTTACAAGTGCAGACAAGTTACAAATAAAAACACAGCAGCAGGAAACAATACAAACCAAGTTAAAAACAAACTGAAGGCACTACTCTGAATATAAGGCACCAGAAAAATACATTTTTTCTTTCAATGTATGATTTTCAAAAATCAAAATTAATTATTTGACTATTTACTAATTTACTTGATAAATATGTAAACACTTTACTGTTTATTTTTTGACTAATTTGACTTAACTTAAAGATAACGGCTGACAAAACATCAGTCTACAAGCCATTTAAAACAAACTATGCAACAAATATTAATAGTGCACATTACTAAACCAATGGAAACAATATATTAATAAAATAATATCCCTGACCAAAATTTACTGATAGCAGTTTCTTTCAGTCAGGACTTGATGAAGTTGGTCTTCAACTGTTTTGATTTTGTAAACAACTAAAACATTTTTTTACAAATTAAAATGTTTGGTAATTACCGTATTTGCCCGAATATAGGACGACCCTGATTATAAGATGACCCCCATTTTTCCAAGACTGATCTTCAGAAAAAAGAATAAATTCACTTTATAAAGAAACAATTTTTAATTAAATTTTAAGAAAATAATTTATATGATACCTTAATTATAGAATGCTTTAATATTTGCATATTAATCAGACAGGAATTAAAGTTCTATGTGACAACATATTTAAGTCAATTGGAAAAAAGAGAAAAAAGAAACTCTCTTTTCCTCAGTCTGGCTGAGTGGGCCCTCCCTCCTCCCTCCCTTTTTCTCTCTCTCACTGAGACTGTGTGTGTGTGTGTGTGTGTGTGTGTGTGCATGCGCGCAGCTTCAGAAACGGGTCCCGTGTGTGGACACAGGCAGCGCTGGATTCTCAGGTGTTTTTCAGGCTTGAGGAAGAATGCGTGTATGAATCGAGCGCCGCGCCCACCTGTACAGAGCTCACGCTGAAAACACTGCAGCCGCAGCGGGTCCAGAGGTCCGACAGAAGGTGTTGGCTCCATATGTACTAAACAGAACCGGACTAGACCGAACCAAAAACCCAAACTAGTCTGAAACGCCAGAAGTAGACCTGGCTGGAGCTGGACTTTGTCATCAGGTGTTTTAATCCTCAGTGGACCTGTAACTATGAGGTGGAGCAGATGTCTGGGACTGCTCGCGGTCTAGCTGCTTCCTGCTGCCGCCACTTCTGCCGTTTGAACATAAAGCATGCGCCCCCTGCTGGGGCGAGATAGTAAGACGACCCCCCCTTTTCAAAATTATTTTTAATGAAAAAAACCTTGTCTTATATGCGAGCAAATACGGTAATGAAACACATTTTGATTAAACTAACACCAGTAACCAGAACACTTACTGTCTGTCTCTGTGGTTCATCGAGTTCTGTTCTTTTCCAAAGCTTCGAACAGACACTCCATGTCTCCGTGACTTCGAAGTTTGATGAGATCGTTATCAAGTCTATTCATCGTTTCAGTCACTCCCAAAACTAAACACAAAAAACGGAGCAACCAACCTCCTCCATTTGTTATCCTCTGCTTCTGTTTACTTTTGTTGTGGGCGCCTTTAGGCGCTTGTCAGTGACGCAACTGCTGACGTCTTAGAAAAGATCCAAAAAGGCAGATCTGTGTGGAACCATGATGGCTGAGAGGACCGAGCCAGAGGATTGGCTCGGCCCCTTTCCCCCTCAGAGAAATTACCCCAAAGTTCCGATAGTGGAAACGCAGCTATAGAGAACAATAACCCAAAAATAAAATAAATGAGGGGGTTACAGTATCTTTATAATGTAAGGTTGTCACATTCATAACATACTTTTTTTTAAAGAGGCAGGAGCCAGGTATTAGTGCATTTGAGTAGATTTTTCACAAACGGGTTTCTGTCTGACAGCATACTTGTGAAGCACCTTCAATGCCACCTACTGGTAAAGAGTGAACGTAATCAAGTTTGGTTGTGAGCACTGTCTCCCTCGTTCCATTACTGGAAAGAAATTTAAGAAACACGATCGGTTGGTCAAAATCAGCTACTCATTGGTTCTTATAGGCAAGCCATATATGGTAAAAAAAAAAAAAGCTTTGTGTGTACCTCATAGCTTTGTGTGTGTTTAAATACCTGCAATTTGAACATGTAATTTGAAACTTGTATTTTTTTTAAAATGTGTGCAATTCACAGAACTAAGTTACAAGTACACAACTAAAAGTTTACAAGTACAAAACACAAGTTACAAGCACAAAACTAACAGTTACAAATACAAAACTTGAGTTACAAGTACAAAATTAAAATCCCAATTCTAGTTCCATACGTAAAGTCTGACACTGTAACGTCTCATTGGGTCATTTTACCACAGTTTGTGCAGAACTGGGTCACTTTGTCTGGAAGTTTTTTTTTTAGAAAAATGGGTAAAAAGTAGTTTAGTTTCAAGTTAGCAATTACTCAGCTGTAAATGACGAAGGGAGTTTAGATAACACATCAACTAAGTAGTAAGGAGCTTTTCTTTGATGCCTTCCTTGTTGCTGAGATTATTCAGTAATAAGGGTTCAAGGGTTTTTGTTTTCTCATCAGTGAGCTTTAAAACTGTTCAAGATGACACGTCGAGGTGCAGAAAGAGGAGAGCTCATAGTGCTAGGGAAAAAATGAAAATTTAAAATTAAGTAGTGTGATAAAGTAAAATCTGGAAGGCACAAAAATAATAAAAAGCGTGTATTAGTTCTTCGTGTGGTTATGGCTGTGGACACCAATTCTGAACATCCTGACCTGTCAGGTTTATTTAAATGATTCTGATAATTGATCTTCATCAAACCCAATCAGCATTGATTTCTGTCCAGCTCAATACATCACAGATAAGTGAAGGTGGGACATCCTAATCAAATTCACAACCAATTATGGATCCATTTCAAGTGGTTTCAATTAAATATGAGATGCTGACTATAGCTTGTAATTGTCATATTTTTCTCTCGTTAACACTTGACCAAACTAGACAGCACTATGTTTAATTATTCTGTTTGTTTAGCTCATTTAAATATGGACATTAAAACTACTCAAGAAATCCTTTACTGTGTTCATTATGTCTTCTTTTTCAAAATTGTTTATACGTTCTTTTTTTCAGACATGTATATTTTTTTGTAAGTTTTTACCTTGACATGTTTCGACTGCTCCTGCGGTCTTCATCAGAAGTGTCACTGGTGTTGGTGTGACGTGTCGTTTATCAGCTGTTCTTCCCGATGGGCGTGGCCAACCCCGATCTGTCAAATATGCGGGGTTGGCCACGCCCATCATCAGGAGCAGTCGAAACATGTCAAGGTAAAAACTTACAAAAAAATATACATGTCTGAAAAAAAGAACGTATAAACAATTACTCAAGAAATTATTTATATGTGGGTTGTGTGCAGGATGTTTCCCCAGAGATGGATCTTAGTAATCCATCTTTCTCCTCTCAGGGAGGTGGACAGAGAGGCTAAAAATGTTCACTTTCACTGTGATTGATTGGCAGCCCTGAGATCTAAACTGCTGTAATTCAGCCACTGGTTACAGGAATGAAGTGATGACTGGAGGTGTAAATGGATCAAATAAACCCTTTGCTTTTTTAAAGATAACAGCAAGCCTTTGTTGTTCAAGCTTTTGAGATTTTTTTTTCGACTTTGACAATGATTGTTAAAAAAAGCAGAGCAAACAAGATAAAGATGAAAGGCCAGACCTTCCTGCCAGAGTCAAGATGTTGACTCTGTGGTTATTTGGTGAACTCTGCTGCGTGTTACTGACCACTGAGGTGCTTTCTGTCAGCACTGATGTAATAATCTATGCTGCAGATAAAAACCTGACCAAACATTGTTTTCTTTATTGTCAGTGATTATACATCAAAGAAGTAGTTTAATAAAATATTGAGAGCATATTAAAGCTGTACTCTGTACTTCATCACATGAGGTGATTCTTCTAACAGTGCTAATGAAGACACACACAGCCTGATGTGGATGAAACCTTCTGTCCTGATCCAGCCAGATGGACAGATGATGAATACACTGTCAGAAATGAAAGTACAGAATTGTACCTTTTGTCGTCACTGGGGTGGTACCCTCAAAAGTACAATTTTGTACCTTTAACTGGGGGGTTGTATCCTATAAGGGGTACAAATATGTACCCTAAGGTACAGGTTTGACTAGTAAAAAGTACAAACTACAAGGGTACACATTTGTACATCAGTTAAGGTACAAAATTGTACCTTTTGAGCGTACCATACAAATTTGTACCCCTAAGGAGTACAAATATGTACCCTTTAGGGTACAATTATATACCCTAAAGCAGTCATTCTCAAACTGTGGTACACGTACCACTGGTGGTACGCAAGCGCCCCCTGGTGGTACGCGGAGGACCCAACCCTTTTGTTTTTAATGAAATATTGGTGACTAAAATAGTGAACATTTTTTTAAAATTAAGCGTTTGTAACGAGAGGTGGCCTAATTTGGGTATTTTTTCAGCACTATTAAAGTATTTTTAGGCACGCGCCTTCTGACCGCGCAAAGCGGATTAAAATCACAGCGAGCAGCAGCTGTGTGTAATGATGGGATCTCGCCTCGCCTTTTTCCACTTATTTAGGTCCGGGTAGCGGGCCGGGAGCCCAGACCCCCAACTCCCCAGCCTCCTCCTCCACCACCCA
Organism: Callopanchax toddi; assembly: GCA_006937965.1. Taxonomy (NCBI): domain Eukaryota; kingdom Metazoa; phylum Chordata; class Actinopteri; order Cyprinodontiformes; family Nothobranchiidae; genus Callopanchax; species Callopanchax toddi. Next base: position 375,546 of record SSNR01000276.1, on the reverse strand, counting down.
ACTTGTCCAAAACGCCTCAACTGGTTCTAGATCAGCGGTTCTACTCCGAGTCTCCAAACTCCAAATGTTCGAACTCATCCTATCTCTAATAATCCCGGCCATCCTGCGGGGGAAACTAATTTCAGCCGCTTGTATCCGCGATCTAGCTCTTTCAGTCATTACGCAAAGGCCCGGCGCCAGTGGGAGAGGGAAGAGGGGGCGTTTTACACACATTGGGGGGCAGCCGGTCGGTATTTGAGCAGGGGGTGGGGGGGATTGTCACCGAGGTGGTGCGCTTCCATCGGTCCGCGGCGCACGCCCGGCTCAACTAATGAGCGCTCCTCTGCCGTGGAGCGCAGCGGGACTAGAGCTGCGCACATAACGCACTTGGGTTCGGACCTTATCCGTCAAGCTGATCAATACATCAATTCCATTTATTTTATTCCGCCTTTCTGACCAAAATGAACCAACAGCTGATCTACGGGTTGCTTTGGTAACGAGGCAGCGTGGGGTGCGTGACAGCTGGAGGAGAGAGAGTGCAGACCCAGAAAACTACTTGATGTTTGTTTTTTTGTAACACGCGACAGCTGACAGTCTTCCTGTTAGTAAATAAAACTCAGAGATTTGGAAAAACTGACTTTTTGTGTGAAAGACCATTACAATATTGTTAAAATGAATGAAAAGTAAATAATGTTGAAAATGTTATCATATTTTTTTATTAATAAGTGACAGATAAAAATGGATTATGACTGGATTTTTTTGTACCCTGTCAGTCAAATTATGAAAATATCTAGCGAGACCTCTGATTCCAGTTAAAAACAGTCAAATTGTGCATTATTTAAAGGTCCAACATCATGGTGGTACTTGAAGATCCTACATAGGTTTTAGGTGGTACTCAGGTAAAAAAGTTTGAGAACCACTGCCCTAAAGGGTACATATTTGTACCCCTTATGATACAACCCCCCAGTTAAAGGTACAAAATTGTACTTTTGGGGGTACCACCCCAGTGACGACAAAAGGTACAATTCTGTACTTTCATTTCTGACAGTGTAGTTACAGTATTCTTGTTGCTTTTACAGTAGTTTTTCTTCAGAGTCAAAGTGTTTGTACTTCATGCAGTAATTTTTATTTGTCTACAGATTTTGTTTCATTGATTTCATTGTTGGTTGATTACTGTAACTGATTATGGGCAGAAATACTGTAAGTATTTAAATAAATACTTGAAATATTCAGTCTGCAGCATCAGTGTTGTGCAGTACTTGGTCATTTTAGTAGTACAACTATTTGTCTACATTCTGTCTAGATCTCATATAGACTGCTATGAGTTTATCACTATTTTTTTTCCATCTAAATGATCCCTCACATAACAATGTCTGGACTCAAATCTACCACATGCTATTTCCTAAAAGTAGTTTTTTGACAAATGTGTTTTATATTTATCACATCAGAGTGAAACTGGCTGCAATGGTGTCTGATCACTGAGAACTGTGTTTGTCAAGTGACAACTAATACCATTTTTACAAGTGTGTGTATATGTTTTTACTGAAGTGTGTATGTTTTGTCAAAAGTGTGTCATTTTGCAAACGATCACAGAATTATTCAAATTGAGTGTGGTGTTTGGATAATCGTAACTACATTTTGAAGATAAAAACCCAAGTCTTAAAATCATGTGTAAACGATTGTAAAAAACTGTAAAAGCTATAATTCCCTGAAATACAACCAAAAAGAACCTAAAGTTTACTTTCAATAAATATTATCCATTTAAAAAGGGTCAATGTTAAAGTTCCCAACTTATCATATAATCTTTAAATGAGTTTAATATTTCATTGAAAAGGGTGTCGAGTTCCCCTCTCTACGTATACATATATAGGCCATGCTACCCAGCACTAGAGAGAGATTATTGAGTGTTTTTGATCCAACTAAGAAGTGACCTGAGAAGCTCCAAGCCTCTCAGAGCTGGTTTTCCTACAGTAGGATGAACAGACGATCTTTCTTCTGCAGCCATGTTCAGATGGCATATCATGTTGTGATTTCCTAAATGACGTAATCTTGACATTAAATGTTGACATGAAGTTGGCTAATGCACATCCACTGAACACACACACACAAGACAAAAGCAAACACATGAACACACCAAACAGCTCTCTGTCCAGAAGGAGGGATAGAAGCAGACACTAGAAACTGGCACTGACCACCGTCTGGTTAACATCACCAAAACATAACGCTGCAATAATCCCAGTCCAGCCTTTTATAATGAGGGGGGTCTGCACCAATGGAAGAGCTGCCAAGCTGCATCCACAAAACTCAATACACACATATGTAAATGTGGAGGTGTTTGTTTAACCACATGTACAAATATGGCTGTGATTATAAAGAAACAACAATGCACATGGAGAGGGGAAGTAAAGGAGTTGTGTGGGTGCAGCAACTTAATCTCTAATCAAAGTGTCATCTTTAAGAAACAGAGATTCAGAGTGCATGTGAAGCTTTAGTTAGCAGCAAGTCTCAAATAACCTGCAAGTAAAGAGGAGCCATTAACTCATGTTTATATGTCATACAGTTCATGAGTGAGGGGAATGGGTCAGTAACAGACACCAGCGTGCAGGGGAAGGCGAGAAAAATCCTCAACTGGACAAGGTCAAAACAGGATACTGAACAGTATTCTTTACATTGTTTTTATTAGATTTCATGAAGCACTGTTCCAGCCACATGATGCTGCTAATCCAACAGACTCCGCTTGGTCTTCCTAAACCATCAATAAGATAATTAGTCAAAAACAAAGAGCTTTAGTCTAAGTCAGGTGTTTTACTGAAGGATTTGTCTTCTATGACTGTTCACTTTAGAAACGAAGGTCTAGATTCTAGACCAAAGCCAGCTGTTTCTGTTCTTCTAGACTAGAAGAACCTATTTGGACCTTTTAAAAAACCATTTTCTAATAATGCCTATCTAAGTTCATACTGAGACTTCAGGGTTTTGTGAATTTGATGTCTCTTAAAGCGGCACTCCGGAGGATTTCATCAGGAGAGCAGTTTTTGAATCTAGCGTCCAAAGGCTCCTCCTCAAAACATCTCGACACGCGCGTCCGGTCGCGCGTGCGCGTGGCGCATATACTTCGGACATGAACTGTACAGCTCAATATGTAGGGTTTAATCACTCACAGTTCACAATCTTATTCCAACAATACTACGAGGGTCTGAAGAGCCCTCTCTGTCCCTGCTGCTTCTGATATTAGCTCTGTTAGCAGAGAGCTGCTGCTGGACTCTGAAGCTGAACTTGACTCGGCCCTGGATGAACTTTCTGACCAAAATAAACGCATAATCCTGTCAAGCCTTGCCATTCTGTGAGGTGAAAGGTTTAAAAATAAAAATAAATCAATTTTTAGCTGGAGAATGGGTAGGTTTTTAGTAGAAATGAGCCGTGAGTCCTCAGTGAACGGCTGAGACAGCAGAGAAACACACGGAGCGTCCTGTACGACAGCGACCCCTACTGGTACAGGTTTGGTCGATGCGCGTGCATGTTGAGAGAATGCAGAAATTTGAATTTCATTGGCTGAAAAATGTCGGCGGCAAGAAAAAATGGAAAGGGGTCTCTAGGAGGAAGGAGGGTCTTCATCAGAATGACAGATGTTGTGGAACTCAACCCATAGATCATAGTTTAGACCTGAAATATCATTTAAAACATTTAGAAAACTTTGATACAGAGAAAAATGCTCCAGAGAGCCGCTTTAAGGCACATTTTATCCATGTAAGCTCCTAAAATCTGTCATTCATCCAATTTGCATACTAACTAGTGTTTGAAAAACGAAAACACTTTTGTCTGGATGTTGGAGCGCTATGGAGGGACAGTAATTCCACAGTAAAGTACTGTGACTTGCTGTCCTACTTTGAGCAAATTGTAACAAAAAAAATGATTTTGAGAAATGAACACACTGTGACTTTTATTGCCAACCCTTCCATTAAGGTAGACTGGGGTTAAACTGCAGGGCAGACAGGTGAGCGATTATGTGTCATTCTGGTAGAGGCTGAGGTCAGATAAACCTCCAAAATTAGGTCCAATATAAAAGCAAATCTTAAAGGATTCAGGAAAACACAGTAATGTTCACAAATTATCTCTACAATCTGAAGAAGTCAAAGATTGATCTCAAGCAGTAAAAATCCTCTCAGGACATGTAGAGCAGACTATGACTGTTATGTGATGCAAAATGTGAAAATGACATCAGGAATTCATTAGGGATCTGAGATTTACAAATCAATTTGCATAGAAATTTAAATAAATACTGCTGACTTCATGAGAAAACAGATGGATTCTCCTGCTTTATTAATTTTGTTCAAACTAAACTAAATTCATTTAGATGAAATTAAAAATCTCCTAAATGGCACTGGAGAGAATCACAAACATCTGTCATCTGACAAAAATGACAGCGGGCTGATAATTGCTAATTCTAATGGATTAAAAGTCCTTGACTAAGAGATGAGAACAAATCATATGAGGGTCAGAGAGCCCCTTGATTAGAAACAGGTGTAACGAACATCGACGTTATTTCCAAATTATATGGTCCAGATCAAGAAATGGATTATGTTTGTGTGACAATTGACTCTTTTCCCTACCAGCTCACACCCTCTTTCAAACAGATTCCCCCTCAGGAGGTCATAAATTCCTGCCTTGGTGTCGAAGAACCCCCTTTCATCTTTCTGTGACAGTAAAGATAATGCGGATGCTAATTTACAGCTTGGTGATACTTGTTCAAATAACAAATTTTCAGGATGTGATCAAAAGGAGTTCGATCACCCCCAGACGGAATGGAGCCAGGAGCGCCCTCACACTCTGTAGAAGACCCTCACCCCACCTTTTCTCACCCAGTGGGGAAAACTGAGGAATTCCTTTGTCTCTCCTTTCCTTAAGAAAAATGTCTCTGATAACTTCTATTCACCCTCACAGGATCTAGATGAAATAAACTTCAGTGTGATCCAAATTGATATAAAGAAAGGTTAATATCCACAGGTTTACTTTTAAAATGTGTTTACAAGATAAAGTTTGATTTTTCCCTGTTTTGATTTACTTAGGTAAAAGTTCTTTGGTTAATTTTCCTTGAAGACTGTTCATATTGTTTATCAATATGATACCCAAAATATCTAGGGGTGTTTTTCTCTTTTAAATCTAATCTAGTCAAGAAACTAGAAATGTTATTCGTCTGTACTCTTAAGCTAAGAGTAACTGATTTCTCTGATTAATCTGATGTGGGATTTAATGTGTTTCTATGCTTAGAATAAACATGATGCACACAGTCTAAAAGGTGATTCTGAATAACTCTTCATGTTTCAGAGAGAAAAGTGGTAAAGGTTTATTTTATTGATTAGAAACTTTATTCCTCTCATCAAAAATTAATCCCCTTTAAGCCATTCCTAAGTACTTCCCCTTTATGCAGATGAAGGTGGAGTCAACCACACCATTGGCTGAACCAGACTCCACCTCTACCCCTTTAAAACCAGAAGGCGCTAACTGCTAGCTCTCTTCGCTCTTCTTTAGCCTCTTGCTCTCTTCTTAGCTTCTTCAGCTCTCTTGCTTGCTCTGGCCTCCGCCTCTCTGGCTCTCTGCTTAGATGACCTGATGACCTCACCAGCTCGCCTGCATGCTGGCCCTGCTTCCCCCCATCAGGGAGCCAGGATGCAGAGCTGCGACATGAGGCCTCCCCGGAAGAACAGACTCCAGACTTTAAGTCTTAGGAACTTTCGGCGTTAAGCTTTTCTTTTATTTTCACGTTACATTCTTCTCAACCAAGTTTAGACGTTTTAAAGTTTATTTTTCTTTTATCCGTCGTTAGAAACCAAAAGTTAGACGGCGTTAATCTGAAGCTAAACTACTGAACATGAAGACATCCTCCTGCCATGAGAGAGAGCGAGCCATCCTTGCCCAAATCCGGAACCTGCATCCTCTCCAGCTGCCTGCCAGACCTGAGTGGTGACCTAGGAACACCTCTGATCCAGTGACCAAATCAACTCCGACCTGGTAGAGAACCACGGAGGAGTTCGAAGGAACAAAACCACTGCGACACTTGTGTATCCGTACAGGAGCCCTTGGAAAAGGTCTGTGATGAACGCATTTGTGGCTATTAAGAGTGATGCAATCTGATAAAGCAAGCTAAACCTAACTCTCTTCATCCATCCATCCTCCTTAAAATCCTTTAATCTTCAACTTCCCTTCATAGGCCAATAAATTAGCTTAATTTCATTAGTAAACCATTTCTCACTCTGAAACATTAGTCATTAATATTTATTTAACCTCAATAATTCATCTTGTCAATAAGTTGAACTGGTTACAAAGTCAAATTCCTAACTTTGCTGTGTTGCTGTTATAACATGTTCATTTTGAGGTTTCTGTAAATAAATTTATCCGTATATAATCATAAATGGGCTTCCAGTGATTTGTATGTTCTCATATCGAAAATGGGTAAAGAGCTTACTACTTTCAGATTCAGACTGATAAATGATAAATAACAATAAAATACAAATAGGATAATATTCAAGGTTGTCTCAGCTTACCTTCCAAAGAAAATGCTGGGTGGTGCCCTAATTACGAGGTTTTGACTATTATTATTAATTATTAAGAATAATTATAATAATAATATTCAATATATACAACTTTACCCCTATATAACCCTACACAGGAAAAGAACCAGAACCTCTTATAACTCTTTATTCTCTGGATGCTGATGAATTTAAAACTTCTTTGGAATAAAAAATAAAGTAAAACATAAAACTTGAAGAAGTATCTGGCCTCTTCAGAGTATTTCACTACTGCAACATAATAACTGAACAAAAATGAATTAAAAACAATGCCTGAAGGCTGAATTCATTAATGGTCTGCAAAGCTACAACAGCACTTGAAAAGGGGCTATTCTGGGTATAATTCAAAGACATGTTTGTGTGTGTGTGTGTGTGTGTGTGCATGTGTGTGTGTGTTAGAGAAGTCATTTTTCCATTTAAATAAAAATAGAATTCTCATCATTTAGCATCTCAAGCTAAAATAGCATAGACTTGTAAATATTAACCAAACCACCTCTATAATTCCTCTCCTCTCAATCTCTTCACACGTTCAGCTAGAATTGAATTCTTTCCATTTCTCAGGGCAGACGTGAAGAAGCCTCTTCTCTGGCTATTTTTCATGTTTATGTCAGTGCCTCAACATCTGAATGACAGTGGAGTTCTGATAAGGAGCCTTTATGACTTCTAACACACACACACACACACACACACACACACACACACACACACACACACATTTGCAGATTGAACTTCGAACCAATTCTCTCTGGGTGGACAAATCTCATCTGTCACTCTTAATGATTTCATCTTTATTTTATGGACTAGTTAATGAAATGAAAGAAACTTCCCCATAACATGAATCTTGCTAATATTTATCTCCTCCTTAAACCTGACAAGGATCCATCATTACCTTCCAGCTACCACCACTCTTGGATCTTACTGTAAATGTTTCTGCAAGGCACTGGCTAGGAGAAGTGAAAAGGTAACTCCTCACATCCTGACCAGACTGGATTTATTAAAGGCTGCTTGGCCAAAATATAAATACAGACACATATTTATTTGTGTATCCTATTACGTTGTTTTTGATTACATCACTGTTTTGTTCGGATTGTGTTGTTCCCATTATTATTGTTGTTATCATTTTTTTACACAACCGCCTGGGCATCCCAGCTGAGGAGCTGGTGGACTTGGTCAGGGAGAGGATGACTTGGGATGCCCGACTTGGGATGCCCGACTTGGGACGCTGCCCCCGTGACCCGGATAAGCGGAGGAAAGTGAGGCGAGGCACTTCTCTCTTTCTGTCTCACCTTTTTTCAAATGTTTCTCTCATTTTTCCTGTTCACTCTGTCAACCAAGCAGATCTGGTCCATTGTGCCTCAAGTATAATAAAGTCAACTGCAACAGGAGGAGTATCCAACACCTCTCCTGCTGAAGAGTAAAACTGCTCTGGCTTGGTCTGGATCTCAGACCAACCATTATGTCTGCCTCAGCTGTCAGAACAGGACAGGTGGGAAAAAATCTCATCTGTCACCATTTCTCTTCTCCGTCATGGCTTTATGTACAGTAAATCTTTCTCTCTCTCTTTCTTTTGTCTTATTAAGTGATGAAGTGGAGAGATCTGACCCAATAAATCACAAAGTAGTCTTGTTTCATATGGATTAACAATCAGTTTATAAGATATCCATGTTTTCATCAGTAACAAAACTGAATAGTGAGCTTTCCCTGAGTATCTTTGAGTAAAAGCTGTGCAATGAAGACCACCAAGATCTATAAGGTAGGTTGTTTTAATGGGTTTTTTTTTTTATAAAAAGCATATTTGAACAAAATATTTTAAATTCAAGACTTCTTAGATTCAAGTCTTTAAAATATAGAAAACTGAACAAAAGTTTGAAGTCATCCATGTATTTATTATTCGCTCACATATTGCAAATCTCGTGATCTTGATCTGTATTTCTCTTCACACTTCCTTCATCTGCTGGCTGCTGTTTCAATCATTTTCAGTCCAGTACCTGAGCATTTTTAGAGGTATGTTTTTTTTTTGTCTCGTTACATCTGGAAACAAAACTAACACTGCATTAAAAAAAAACAAAAAAACATCATATCAACTGCCAAACACTGAAATGTGATGGTCTGGGGCTGCTTTGCTGCTCCAGAGCCTGGACGACATGCTGGTTCTCTGGTTCTCTTTTCCTTCTTTCAGCTGAGTTCCACTGAATCACTCTCTGAACTGTAAATTGTTCTCCATGCTTTCATCTCTTGGTCTGGACTATTGAAGCTATATTTTCACTGTTCTGAACAGAACCTCCTAGGATCAGTTACAGGTGGTTCAGAATGTTTCTGACTAAGTCCTCGAGATACACCCACGTCACCCCGCTACTCTACCAGCTTCACTGACTGCCTGGAAATTTTGCAGTTCATTTCCAGATATTGGTTCTGGTTTTTAGGGTGCTACATGGACCAGCATCCATCAGTGATCTTCTACATCCTTCCACCCCCAGCAGGTCCCTGAGGTCTGGTGATTCATGTGTTCTAGTTGTGCAGCGACCATGGCTCAGGGGAAGAGAGGCCATGTGGGAGTGCAAGGTTCAAACCCTGGCCTGGCTATGTGTCAACATATCCTTGGGCAAGATAATGAACCTCCAACAGCATTAAAAAAGCTACCACCTGCTCCTCTGGGATGGGTCAAATGCAGAGAACAAATTCCTCTACGTTGTACTGAGGTATGTGGCCACAAAATCCTCCCTTTTTCCTAGAAGCCCAATCTAAGGTATACGCAAGTTAAAAGGGTACCGGTCTCACTAAAATGTTTCTGTCAGACCTTCAGAATACTGCAAGGCTCAGTGCAAAAATATTTTAAACATCTGTTACATGAAAAGCTTTTGAGAATCACTGGACTAATTAAAGAGCACGTTGAGACTTGCCTGCTGAGACAGCCACAGGTCTCGTTTTCCTTGATGCCACCAGATTCAGTCGTTGATGAGCAAGATCCTCTTTTTGTCCCGCTTTGCTCTACAGTACATTCAGGCCTCTGGCAACTGCTATGCCCATTCAAATAGGACCAGTACCTTCTGTTGTTAAATCTGCCAAACAACTTCACCCACCTGGAATGCAGCATGTTGTGGTCAAACACATAGTCAAAGTTCAGACCTCTCTTGTCAGATTCCTGCCAAACACAGACCAATATCTGATAAAGTCCCTTTGCCAAATTTGGAGGTTGATTACAAAACTTCGACAAACAGAACTGAAATCCATTTGGCTGATCCCACTGTTTCCACTGCACAGTTAGTAAGATGAACTGTTGGTAGTTTACTTCCCCCTGCTGCTACTTTAAAGTTGTTAGGTCTCCATGCAAATCCCAAAGCTTGTTTTACTAGCCTATGCTACAGTAGAAAATGGGGATTTACTTTTTGCACAGCTCCTCAATGTCAATCAAAACTCAGGTGAGAAACCTTCTATCTTCAAAGACTACACACCTTCTTAAAGTGAATCATAAAAATGAAAGCAAAGTTTGCTACAAGATTCAGACAGGCAGCTCTTAAAGCTGTTTTAGAGGCTGCTGGAACAATGCACTGATAAAATCCATGACTTCAGATGCAAACAAACTTGCAAAGAAATTTAATCCGAAGCCATGAAACTGCTTTCAAGTTGGGCATATGGCCACAAGCTGTAATGATCCCAATCCCACATTAGTTTAGCGTATACACATCACATCACTAATGTAAGATTTACAAACTCTCTAGTCAATGACCAGGTCAAGTGATGCCTAACTAATGCTGCCTTTTGGGCCATCAATATATTTTTGTTGAGTCAATCATTGTTTGAAATCTGCCCCACATCCTCCTGCTCCTCCACTGAGAGCCTCCTCTTTCTCTACCCTGTCACACTCACTGGGTTCTCTATTCATTGGCCTGGTAAAGTGGGACACAGGGGAGGCTTTTCAACTCCACCCTGTCAAAATTCATGATGAGAAATTTGTAGCTGCAGGCCAATCTTTGGACAACAGCCAATTAATCTCCCTATTTCCATTTCAATGTCCAGTCTTTATTTTGTTCTTTTTTTGTCATTCAAGAATTATTATTATTACAAAGAACACAAAGAATAATCAGGTGTAGCAATTTCAGACATCATTCCTCTTCCACTGATTTTGTTTTGGTGTCCAGTCCTTGAAATGATATGATGTACTATTCAAATAAAGTCTCATGCAAATGAGACTTAATTAATGAGAAGGTGGCCTGGGCTGCCCGACTTGGAATGCTGCCCCCGCGACCCGGACCCGGATAAGCGGAAGAAGGCGAGGCGACAACTTATTTTTTTGTTCTCTGCACAACACAAATTTACTGACAGTCTGATGTCGCTGAAATAATTCCTCTGCATACAAGTAAAGTATTGCAATTTGCAGCTAAAAAAACAATAACATTGTTTTGAGTTTATTGTAAAAATATATGGATAGCTTCTTTTCACAATAATGAAGTATATGCATTCTGATTCAGAATACTAAACAAGTTATCAATAAATAAACAGAATATCAGAATAGATACATCAGCAGATGTCTGCAGACTTTTAATTAAACATTTAAAATGCCGTAGTCTCCTTAGAGCAGTGAATCATCAGGAGTGTGACACACACAGTTTTGGAGCCAACAGTCTCATCACACACGACATTGGCAGGAGAAATCAAACACCAAGAAACCTGAAATCCAAATTACTTCATATTTTCTCTTCAGATACCTCAAAAATATTCCTCCTCTGAGCTGGGTCTTGGTTTGATCATCAACTTCCTCCACCAGTAGAAAGAAACCTCTATTGTCTTGGCTTGTTCTGTTCTTTGTAATAATGCTGAGAGGTGAAAACAAAGCTGAGGATGTAAGTGCCAAAAATGGATTTAGTGTGTGTGTGTGTGTGTGTGTGTGTGTGTGTGTGTGTGTGTGTGTGTGTGTGTGTGTGTGTGTGTGTGTGTGTGTGTGTGTGTGTGTGTGTGTGTGTGCGTGCGTGCATGTGTGTGTTTGTGTGTACCATGGATCCTTTGCAAAAATGCCACCTGTAACCCAGCCAAGCTGGCTTTTTGCTTTCAGTGGTTGATTGCTTAATAATGGGGCTGTTGCAATAGAATGTCATCCTGTGACGTTACCACAAAGCATGTTAATTCTAAAATAAATAAACCCAAAGGCAAATGGTGTAACTAAAGTTAACAAAAATTAAAGTTCAAATGCAAAAGTTAGATGGAAAAATGATTAGAAATGTTGCCAGGTTCTATTACTTCCACCTATTTCCAAAAAGGAGCAAATAACATGAAAGCCATTACAGCAGAATCAAGGCAGTAAGGCAATCAATGTCACTTAACACTTTGCTGTGAACCCAGCCCACTTTAGCAGGAGTAAATGATAATTGAGCACTCAGCAATCTTAATTAGTAAAATATTAAAGGCCTCTCATAGGCATTTAGCTATGATGGATAGAACTGACCTGTCCCACCTAGTGTGATGTCACAGTGATGACCTCTATCTGCTGACCCACTTTAACACAATATAAAGGCAGAGAGAGAGAGAGAAAGAGAGAGAGAGACAGAAAGAGAGAGAGAGAGAGCAAGGGATCAAATGACTTGTATTAATTATTTATCAGATGATGCAACATTATGAGGATTATATCCTTTTCCTCATACAGGGTGAATCAGTTTGTAATGTGGCATTTTGCTGCTCTTATTTATCTTTTCTCTAACTAAACTATATGGAGAATATTGGAGAAAAATGAGATGAGGAGTATAAACTAAAGAAAGATTCAGACCCCCCAATAATAGTAAACTTATCATTTTCAGATTGACCTGGTGGCTCTGGAACACAAGTCCTAGCAGTGGCGGCCCGTCCATAGGGGGCGCTCGGGCGCCGCCCCACCAGTCCCAAGAGGAAGAAGAAGAGAAATAGGGATCACAAAATATAAAAAACTAACATAAAAATAAAACTAAACGAGCCACCCATTATATATATAATAAGTGCTGTGTATAATCTGCATTTAGGTGTAGTTTAGAAACGTTTTCTTACTATTTTTTACTGGACCGATAGGTCGTGTTTCTTTGGGTTCTACTGCGCATGTCTGGACGGGACGCCGTCCCGACATAGCGCATTGTTTTCTGCTCCTGACGCATGCGCACTGGCAATTTTTTCCTGACGCATGCGCACTGAGTGCAAAAAATAGGAGATCGCTCGGGACGCAGGTCTTCAGCGTCCCTGTGTGACATGCGCACAACAGCAGGAGTCTGGAGTGTTGCTCAGACCGAAACCAGAAGTTCTTGCTCTCTTTTTAATGGAGGGTAGAAAATGGATATTTATTCAAAGAATCCTTCTTGCCCGCTTGTGAAAACAAGCCGAATGATTCCATTTGTCCTGATTTCATCAACTCAATGGTGAGTGACTTCGTTTGTTTGTTTCTTTTTCTTAATGACTATGTGTCTGTCACGGATTTTCCCATTCAAAAACCCCATAGGCGGAGCTAGCCGCGGCTAGCAGTGCTAAGTCCTGATGAGTGAATTTATACCTTAAATAGCGACATGTGTTTGTTGAGGTGTATGCCGAATGTTAGAGAAATACAGGTACTGCTGATTGAATACGTTGGTTTATGTAGTTTAGCCCGTTTTTCATGCGTTTTCTCTACTTTTCATTAAATTATTATGGCGTTTTAAGGAAGTTTGGTCTGACTGGGTTTGATGGGACTTAGTGGATGTGACTTTATTTTGTTGTTAATTCACTTCATTAGTTGAGCTGATTGTCATAACTTGCTTGGTTAGTGGTTGTTGTCTGAATTGTAACATTAATTATCTGACTGTATTAGTTAGAGATGGATTTATTTGTTTGTGGTGTCAGTAGAAAGATAATTGTGAATATTAAGTAATGTTTTTGACTTTGCCAGGTTGTTTTTTTCCTTGAAACTCTTACAACTTCTGTTGTGACCACATTGTGGTTGTTTTTTATTTTTATTTGTATCTGATTATATTGATATTATTCTAAGGTCTCCTTATGAAGACTTTATGATTTCTTTACTGTTTGATGTGTAGAATTAGACCTAACAGCTCCACATTGTTAGAGAACTGGTGGTAGGGATTTTTACCAGCAAAATATTCAGTCAGATGAAAATATTTTGCATCATTCCCTGCCCTAGTGGTGATATGTGATTTTTTTTTGCGCATCTGAAAATTGACTAGCAAAAATGCGCCCCACCCAAAAAAAATTTCACCAGCCGCCACTGGGTCCTAGACAGGGGTTTGACTGTCTTCTATGCTGGAGTTTCTCCAGGTGAGAAGCTGGGGTGAGTTTTTAGTTAAAGCCATACTCAGTAGCCAGGTAAACAATGTAGCTTTTAACGTTTTTTTTAAAGCCTCTTAACAACGTTCTAATATAATATAGCCATAAATATATTGTGGAGATTTAAAAAAAAAAGAAAGAAATCAATAAAGTGGTTGTCCCGCAGTTCTCTAAAAACTTCAGGCAATCCTATTGTTCGGTCCGCTGTCTGTCTGCCGCATTTCCTCACTGCTTGGATTGGCATTAATCCGCCCGGACACATTTTGGGGCAGAACATCCCGGAAGTGAAAGTGAAAGTAGAAGTAGGACACAGAGCTGGCTATTAGCGCTTCCATTTTAAAATAAAAATACCAGAGTCCCCCACAAAAAACACCTTTTCAGCTAGCAGAAAACTAAAAACGTTTGGAGGTGAAAAGAGGAAAAGCTGGGGGAACATTTCTACGGCTGGAGTTAGACTCTGCTTTGTCACCTTTGCAAACCGTGGTCCTATGTCCGCAGGAGGCTGGCGTATGGATTTTACCCGACGGGAGGGGTGAGTTCACCGAGACGTGTTTCTGTAAAATAGCTAGCGAGACCTGGTTTGTTTACCTGGCTACTGAGTATGGCTTTAACCCCAAACTCTCAGCCTGTATGTTGGGGTTTACTTTGGGGGATGAAAGGGTAGCTTCCCTGTGCCTTTGGGTCAGGTAGTCTGGTTAAGCATGCAGACTTTAATATAACTTGAAGGAATAAAGAATGCAGAGCTTCTCATAACTTGACAAAAGCAAAACTTTAGATGACTTAAATTCCTCAAGTTATTATTCCACAGTGAAAACATTTTAATCATTTCTATTTTCATTGAAAGCAAAGCTTTGTAAGAACCTAATTCCAACTTTGTTGCAGTCCTCACTTCAGCAATATCACTACTCTATTCTAAGGCTGAACGATTAATTGCATATGCAATAAAATTGCGATATGACAAAATGAGATTTTCAAACCGTAAAGGCTGCGATTTGACTGGTCATGAGATTTGGGAAAGTTGTGACTTGCGAACAGCTGAAACAAGGCAGCAGTGTTGCCAACTCGGCAACTTTGTCGCTGTTCCTAACGACTTTACAAACCCCCCTTAGTGACTTTAACCCAAAAAGCGCCTAGCAACAAATCTAGTGACATATCCGATGGTCTTTAGCTGCTTTTTGCAGAACTTTTCAATCAATATTGCTGACGGAGTTGCAAAACGTGCCGCTGCTCAGACGACGGCAGACAAGAGCATAGACATGCAGGGTTCGAAATTAACACCCGCCAACCCGCCAAATGCGGGTTGAAAATCATTTTGGCGGGTACTGATGAAAAATAACCAGCCAGTTTGGCCGGTGGCGACGCTCTGGGTCTTGTGTGTGTGTGTCCCCTCCATCCTACATTTCCCGTGAACACTTCACTTTATTAATCCGGGGCATGGCTGCAGCACGCAGGCGCACTTCGGTCTTCTGTGCAGTCTGGTCCAATCAACTGCTGGGTTTCACATGACGTAGCGTTGAAGTCACCCAATGCAGGAAGTAACCATCTCTGCAGAACCCTACTTTTGCTGTTGACTCGGCTTCAAAATGCCCAAATTCTGTGCAGTCTATGTTTGTTGCAACCGCTCTAATCGGGAGAAAGACAAATGTTTTTTTCATGTCCTGAAAGTCGTGTGCCACAAAGGACTTCATTTAAAAAACTTACCGAAAGAAGACGGCAGAAGTGGGTCAGTATCTCCAGTTACAAACAAGAGGCGCAGAAACTGACACTTTAGAAAGTTTGCAGCGATTACTTTCTAACAGATAAGGGTTTACTAAATGTTATTTTCTAGTATTTTATTGAAAATTAACTGAGAAACACATCTATAAAAACAGCAGGTAAACAAGTTAGATATTGTTTTCATGTGTCCTAACTGACCTAAAAAGATCACATTTATTAACTTAAACAGTAAACAGTAAACTTTTTAAACACTTGCTTAAAAAACTAAATGTCTAATATTGTAAGATTTTCATTTGTTAAAAGTGCAACACAAAAACGATGACATCTTTTAAAAATACATAAAATTGCATTTATAAATGATTGTTTGCAGGAGCATAATATTGTCTGACCCTGCTGCAGGAACTCTGGAGAAAACCTGGCCTACTGTGAACCGAATGCTGCTCCATCACTGTCCTGATGTTCTTTACCTCTTTGATGCTCTCCTCACCATCCCTGCAAGGACAGCTGACTGTGAAAGAGGGTTCAGTGTCATGAAGCAGGTAAAGAGTGACTGGCATTCACGCCTGAAAGGTGAGACCCTCTCTGACCTCCTGATAACCCAGTTATGCTCATCTGACATCAAAGACTTTGATCCAACCAAAGCCATTGACATCTGACATGCTGACAGTTTGTGTGCAAAAACGCAACAAAAGTAACTGAGGGTTACTCAGATTCAGAAGAAATTAGTTCTGAGAGCTCTGAGGATATTTAGGAAAAAGATACAGTGACAAAAAAAATCAATGCTTGCACCTTGTGTATAATTTTGTGTATATTGCACTGTGTGTTCATGATAGCAGTGTTAATAAAAATGATCAAATATCCATTCAGTGGCATTATAATCTTTTTTAATGCAGAAAAATTGGGCTAGTGGAACTTCTGTTTGGCTGGTAACTTCAGAAAGTTACTAGCCACTTTGGCTGGTGAACAAAAAAGTTAATTTCAAACCCTGGACATATGTATACATAGATGCCTCATTACACCCTCGAGAATGATCCAGCGCTTAATGAGGCATCTACGTTTATATATCTATGCTGGTTAGACCCAAACACGCAGCAGGACCGAGCGCAAAATGTGGCACTGGCACAGATGCAGCCAGTTGTGTAATTTTGAATGTCAGCTTTAGGGGGCGCTTTACTGGCCAGATGCCGGCTGCAGCCTGATAGAGGGTGCTTATCTGGCCAGTAGCCACAGGAGAAATCACAAGATGTCAGATTCAGAGCTTCGGCATATCATCCAAGTTATTAGTGGCTCCCACCTGGAAGGTGGTGGTGTCAGGAGTGTGTTTACTTTAAACATGAGGTCTGCATGGAGCAGCAGGGTAAATGAAGGAGATAACGCTATGGTAGGTTTTTTATTTTCACTATAAATGTCCATTGTACATGATCAACCATAACATTATGACCAGGAAATTCCATAGATGTCATCGCTGCTTCAACAAGCTGGCCACGTAGCCGAGCAGCAGGTGGTGCTATTCTCACCACTAGCATGACATGTTCCTGTAGGAAAGCTCAAGATTTAGGAGCTGCAGCCATTAAAATTATTTTTTAACTGTCAATGTACAAGTAGTTTGCGTTTCATAATCTGCCACAACATTATGACCAGAAAGTAAGATATACAAATGTTTGATGATAATTACAGTCCACTATGGCATTTACATAAGATTATGACATTTGTTTTATGCTGAACATGAATCTATGTAACTAATTATTTATTCATTGTTGTATTTATATTCTTCAGGCTCTGCAGCAACAACTCTGCCAGTAGATGTCACAGTGGTGCCGGTTGATGTCACAGTGGTGCCGGTTGATGTCACAGTGGTGCCGGTTGATGTCACAGTGGTGTCGGTTGATGTCACAGTGGTGTCGGTTGATGTCACAGTGGTGCCGGTTGATGTCACAGTGGTGTCGGTTGATGTCACAGTGGTGCCGGTTGATGTCACAGTGGTGTCGGTTGATGTCACAGTGGTGCCATAGTTCCAGGAAATCTGTCAGGTATTGTGCAAAGCCTGCCTTGCTACTGTTGCTACTAGGGATGTAGAGATCTGAACCGGTGGTCCGATCATGACGTGTAAAATCCGACTGCACTGGTAGCTTCAGCGAACATCGGCTACAGCTGATGGCTAAATGCGCAACGTATCTTTCTCTCTCATCTCCCATCGGTCTGGTTATATCGATTAGTTCAGTGGTGTCACGAGCTACTTTTATACTGAGCAGCTCCACGCGAGTTGCGGGGCGAGCTTCAGGTGCTACAAACGCTGTGTCTGTGCGCGTGTTTGTGTGTCCGCCACCGGGTCTGCGCTTGTTCACGTCACGTTTACCGGAGGTTTCATGGCTCAACTGCTGTCCTTGTAACTCGTTCCCCGGAGGGGCACGGGGGAGAACTGTCCTGCTATTTAACAGCAATGACTCCGCGTTAAACCGGTTGATCAGTTTATAGTTTATCTGTTTTGCCCTCGTTTTGTTGAACGCACATCAGTAAAACTACGGGAGCCTGGTGGCGCAGCCGCAGTTAGAAAACCTGGTAAGAACAGGTGAGGAGGAGATGAGCAACATCAGAGAATCTGAATGATTTCTGCTGTTAGCCACTAGAATCTGTTAGTCAGTATTAGAGACACTATGTTGAAGTTATTTGCACAATGCTCAGAGTTAATGCTGGAAATGTTGACTAGAGTAGGTTTAACAAGTGTTTTAGTAAAATTACAGACAGAAAACACTATTAATTAAAGGAGGGTCTAAGAAAAGGGCTTTGTTAATGGTTCATATTTTTTTTATTATTTTTTTAAGAGGTCTAATCTTTTAAATTGGCTATATCAATTAATTGTTCAAAAAAAATATAGAGATTTACTTTATTGATCCCTTGGGTAAAATCTTAAGGGAAATTCAGCAACAGTTGAGACGAACAACAAATGTAACATTTTTGCTGATGATTTAGTGTTTATTAGGAATAAAACAATCCTCTTCTCTGAACCATAATGAAGTGCATTTTTTTAAGTAAAATTTATTGATTTATCAAAAACAATAAAGTATCAAATAAATCTTTCACAGAGAAAGAGAGAGAGATAAGTAATTGTGATGATTTAAAAAAAACAGACGTGGACTTGAAAATTCTCTGTGATGTGTTGAATCGTTTCAAATCACATCGTGAATCGTATTGAACTTAAATCAGTAAATCGCCAGCAGGGATGATTCGTATTGAACCGTATCGGCAGAGGCTTCACCGTACCGTCAATGTATCGAATTGCTGGGAGCGTATCGAGATATGAATCGAAACGGCCTCAGTGGTGGGGATTCACATCCCTAGTTGCGACCTCACAAGGTAACACTACGAGCCTTTATCAACACCTAAAAAAACATCACACCACCAGATACGAGAGCTGCATGGCTAAAATGCCACCAGTGCTTCAGCTTCCAGTAAACAAACTTCTAGCCGACATGGATTGAAAAACTGGGACTTTGATTAACCAAAAAAAGGAGAGTGAGAAATTGTCCAGGACAAAAACATATTTGTTCTTAATTTTCTTGCACTTTAGTGTGAGCTATGTTAATGACTGGATACCAGGAAGCTTTATTTATTTAAAATATGTATATTTTATTTTCATTTATTTATTTTTAGACTGACCACTCAAGTTCAGACAGTGTTTTAAAAGTGTAGTTCACTTGTTACAGGTCAGGTTTCAAAGAACATGAGAAGATAGAAATGGTGAAGTGGTAAAGCCTCACTTTGCTTCATTATTGTTATGATCTGCACTTCAGTGTGTTTAGCAGAATTTTGATACACTGTTACTGTTAATGTTTACTAGACTGCAAGTCAAAGTTTTTACTAAGTTTACAACTGTGATTTAAGTTGATAAATAAACTTGTTTATATTCAGTCATGCTTCATTTCCCTTTATCTTAACATAAGTCTAGCCTATAAGAATATTTATGTTCAATACATCTGATCATTGATTTTTGTTTGTTTGCTTGCATAGTTGAAAAATACATGAGAAAAGCCCCTTTAGAAAATAATGGGAAATGAAATCGTAATTGCAATATTGAAGAAAAAAATCGCAATTAGATTATTTTCCAAAATTGTTCAGCCCTACTCTATTCAACTGCAACTGACTGAATGCAATCAGTTGGTGGGGGAACAATAACTCAGTGAGTAAAGTGGTTGTCTTGCAACCGAAGAGTTGTTGGTGCGATCCCAGCTCTGGCTGGGTTTCTTTATTATTGTCTTTGGGCGCGACACCTCACCTGCTGACGGTGGTCAGGAGAGCCGGTGGCGCTGTCAGCTCCAGCTTCTGTGGCACTGCCATCAGTGTGTGAATGTGTGTCTGACTGAATGTAGTGTGAAGAACTTTCAGAGTCCTTGGACTTGATAAAAGCACTATACAAGTACAGGGCATTTACTATTTATCACTTTACATGACTGAGCTACGCTGTAACATTTTCACAATAAAGTTAGGACTTATTAAACAGACTAATCCAACGCTCAGCAGTTGTTGTTGCTACATTACTTGGTTTGTTTGGAAAATAAAGTTATAGCAGGTAAAAACTTCAGTAGCCTTAAATTGATACTTCATGCAATCCAGTCAAGATTGTGAAAATCTAATGAAAATAGTAAGTTGATAACTACTTCCTGTTTGATTTGTTTTTGCAATCAGTGAATAAACTTATCAGTTTTGCGCTTGTTGTTATCATGAAACTGTGGCAGAAGAAACTAGCAGAGGGATAATGCTAGTTCCAGTTCTGGTCTCCAAAACTGATATCATCATTTGCAAAACCTTCCTTGACTTCCATTGGCTTCTCAAATGATGGATTTCTCCCACCAGCAGTTATTCATGCTTTTCCAGCTCACAGAATGAAAAAGGGTCTCGGAGGACACAGAAAACACAATTTAACTAATCTTAATGAATCTGGATTAAAAAGTCAGAACAAACAGAGCTGTGTGCAATTAAGGTAATGTGATGCAGAAAATCTCCAATAAATTGTTAGCAACTTGAGACTCATTCTGAGAATTTTATACTGAACTGCTGGAGCAGACCTGCAGACAAGTGACAGACAATTTACTTTAGTCTGGAAGAAGATGGTGGAGGGAAAGAGAAGCTGAGTCTGGAGATGAGTTTAGGATCTGAAAGCAATCCTTCTATCCTGGAGTTCACCTGGATGTTACTTAAACACTTTCCACCTTCTTAAACATTTCAGAGGCCCAATCATTCCCCCACACCCACACTTGTGAAAGTACCCCTTACAGTGGAAACAACAATGAATTAGTTATTCATTTGCCTGCAAGAACAATACATTTTATGCCTTTTTTGGGTCATGAGCCTCTTAAAACATTGCTTTATCCCCTGAGGTTTGCAGATATTTGTTTATGCACAGAACGATCCCCTTTTTAAGATTATATTGCCAACTGTGTTCCTGTGATCATCATCAAGTCACATGCTGTTTGACAGGTGGCCTCACATTTATCCTAACAGTTCATAACTAACTCAAGGTCTGCAAGGTGCACAGGTAATATCTGCAAAGCAAGTCCAAACTGTCCCCCCTCCAGGTGTTTGTGTTTGCTTCTTCTTTTTTCTTTGAAAATTGAAGCAGTGGTCTCATTGGTCCAAATGCAGTAGTTTGAGAAGCCTTGTGGTTTGTTCAGATACACTTTTGCAAACCTAAGCAGTGCTGTCATGTTTAATCTAGAGATGAGTTGCTATCTCCTTGCAACCCTGTCAAACAAGCCATAGTTGTTATGTTCTTTTTTTTTTCAAGCGTTGCTGTCATAAACTTTCCCATCTGACATGGTAACTGAGGTGTAGAGACTGAGGTGCAGTTTTTCTGCAGATTTTTTGCCATTGCATCATATGACAGGATGAACTTGCTGGACCATCCTATTCATGGAATATTGGCAACTGTTTGTTTTGCACCCATAAATATATATATATATATATATATTTTTCACTTGAGAATGATGATTCACAGACATTTAAATAGCCCTTAAACCCTTTTGTGATTTACAAGCAACAGCATTATAAGAAAACCAACTGCTTTTTTATCTGAATATTGCAGATGTTCGTTGCTGCTCTACTGATCATTAACACATCTCATGATTGGGTCCTTGTCTCGGTGCACATTAGTTTAAATGTCACTAATGATCACCTAATTGATTTAGTTTTATTCTGAGTTCCTGGCTGCTACTGACCATTTTAATCTTCACATAACACCTGAGAATCCCAGGCTGCTACACTGACTCGTCAGCATCATTGAAAAGGTTTCTACAAAGATTTGGACCAAATGCAAACTTTTATTTATTCAGCAACTGCAAAATGCATTAAATTAACAATTTTAAAAATCCCAATTTTTTCTACAATCAAACCCTACATTTTAACATTAACAGGATTTCCAGAGAACTACAAGAAATTAAACTAATAATGATACTGAAATGTAATTTTATTGTATCAGGTAACTGGTTCAATGACAAATAAAGTGATTTGATTTGATGATAATAATAATAATAATAATGATGATCATCATCATCACAGAAGCTCCATCATTCTTCATTCACTCTCACACTTTGGTGGTGGTTGAACTACATCTGTCACAGCTGCTCTGAGGCAATCTGACAGAAGCGAGGCTACCATCTGAATTGGTCTGACCACCACCAACATTCACACACAGGCAAGTTGGGTGAAGTGTTTTGCCCAAGGACACAATGACAATGTAACCCAGACAGAGCTGGGGATTGAACCAGCGACCCTCCGGTTACCAGACAAATACTCTACCTTCTGAGCTATCATCACACCTAATAGCAGAAATGTTCATGCATGCATCCTGTAAAGTTGCAACGTCTATACTATATATAAACTTTATCTGCCTGGTCAGGTCTGTCATCCTGGTTTAACTATGACAGATTCACTGTGCTACAGCTTTTTAAATGAGAAGGGATCTCTGCAAATAGATCATGTAGGCAGTTCATCTGGGACAACTCAGTGGCTGAAACAAGAAAACAAGCACCGTGCTCAAGCAGCTGGCTGTCGAGGCTCATTAAACCATGAACACCTCCTAAAGTCAACGTATCTGGTGGGTAAGATGGCAACAAGTCAGCACTGCCTCCTTTAAAGAGATACTCCACCGGAAAGTGATGTTTTGTCTATTGCCATATTCCTCATAGTTAGATCAGTGGGCAAAAACAATTAGTAACCAGCCCAGCTGTTTTCCTGTCCAGCAAGATAGTACCGTAACTTTGAAAAGTAATACACCAACTTTAAAAATGGTCTTACCTGATTCAGAGGAACACCAGCATCAATTCCGAAGATGAAGTGAGAAAGAAATATATGGGCACAGGAGAAAATGAGAGGGAGATGGTGGGAGAAAGAAAAGGAGGAAAAACAGAGACACACAGTCATGCACTGTATTCCATTTTGAGTTAAAGCCTTTAGCTTTAGCTTAGCGTAAAACACTGTAAGTGAATAGTAACAACTAGCATTGTGAGAAAAAAAGTCCTTAAAACTCACTCAGTAGTGACACTAATGATACTAATTCTGCCTAGTGACCTCAATAAACATATTGACTGCAAGTGAAAATAAAAAGTAACACGAAGGAATTACATTTAGACTCGGGACTACTTTATGACAAAGAACATATCATGGCTTTCGTGGCGAGTGGACGCATGTCCCCTTCTCTCCCTTCCTCCCCGTCTTTCCCCAGCTCTCTGTCCTGTCTACTTTCCCCAGAGAACCTGCTTCCATCTCCCTCTGGACTTTTAACCATGAATTGGATCAGCTGGTCTAGGAATGCGATGGACACATTTCTTTTTTCCCACTACTTGCATTGGATCATGGCAACCGGGTTCTGGACCCAGTCAGCTCCACTCAGGTGGAAAAACACACTGTGCTGTTGCCACTCGCTCCCAGTAACCAGCGGCGCTGTGTCTTTATGGGCGAGCATTGATTAATGATCAACATGTGACTGACAGCTGTCAGATCATTTTGTTATTCTGGAATTGTTGTTAATAGGTAACTGGTACTGTTAAGGAGCACAGGCAGGCCTACACACACAATAAACAAACAAAAAAAGAAGCCCCCTTAGCCCCCCCTCTGCACGTGCCTGCATCTGTGTATAACAGAACGCTGCTGCTTGAGACTCCTGAAGCTCAGTGACAGAAACAGAATACTCATTAAAAAGCATCCAGTCTTCTCACTCCACTAACTCCCATCTCTCAATCTGTCCACCAAACCTCCCTCCCACCCATCATCTTTGCTTTTAGTTTTATTCCCCGGTCAAGAACCTTCCATTTCAGGCTTTCTCTATTATTTTAATATTTGATTGAAGCACACTCAGACTTATCCTCACACACAGTCCCACTTCCACTCCTTGGTCACTGCGTATCAAATCCTAATTAGAATCTCATGTGTGCAATGTCACCACCTCTCACTGCCCGTCTCTATCACTCACCTCATTTCCTTTTTATACAATGTCTAAATGCTTGTTAGCTTTAGCAAGACTTAGAAGTCCCTCTAGCTCTGCAATCTCAATTAAGAGACCACAGCTCATTGAACGAGCCTTTAATCTTTAGGGAAAAGAAACAAGAACACATTTCCCCTGAATATTTTCCTCCTAATTTGGACTCAAAATCTGCCCCCACTGAAGTGTAAGTGAAGAAGAAACATCAACCTCATGAAGAAGTGGTGCAAATAATCCCATCCAGACTTCCTGCAGATCTACAGTTTGTTCACCTGTTTGGTTCTCATTAAACCAGAGGAAACCAAAGAGGCGGCTGGTTTTCTGCCCCACAGGGGTTAAACACACGTAGCCAACTGTAATAAAATGGAGAGGCATTTGTTTCCCAATCCCTGACTTCTATAACACATTGTGCTTTGATTATGAGGACAAGCACTGACTTTTAGGCATCCCAAATTTGTAACCATGTGCACAAAAGGCACGTAGAGCCTCGCGTGTTGCCAATGCTGTGGCTTAGTGACAAAGTGGGCCAATGTGGTTCTATTCAGCATTTAGAGCCAAATCAGCAGGAAACACATCAGTTAAGTCTTGGCAAGTGAGTTGACTTTTTCAGAAAAAAGTTCCAGGACAATATAGTGATGTACCCCTACTGCAGAACTGCTAGTAACGTGTCTTCCTTTCAGACTTTGAAAAGTAATAAACCAACTTTAAAAATGGTCTTACCTGATTCAGAGGAACACCAGCATCAATTCCGAAGATGAAGTGAGAAAGAAATATATGGGCACAGGAGGAAATGAGAGGGAGATGGTGGGAGAAAGAAAAGGAGGAAAAACAGAGACACACAGTTAGTCATGCACTGTAACATTTCCATTTTGACTTAAAAGCCTCACTGGCAAAGTGACATCTATCAATGTCATTGCTCCTTCGTCCAGATTTGAACAGTCATTAATCACCGAGTCTGGACTGATGTGGGCCATAATGCTGCCTGATAGTCCAAAACCTTGATTATAATTAGTGTGAACACCTAAGTGGAAATGAAAAATAAGAAAAAAATCTTCATAAGACAGACTGCATTTGCTAAAACGTCCAACAAACCAATCACATCAAAAATCAGATTTTCATTCGTATTGGATTAGGAATCACTTCTGTTTTGAGCAAAAATGACAGTAAGTCTTCCTCACATATTTGTCATTTGCTTAGAGCAGACCTCTGGCTTTGGCTTGTGTAACATGGCCGGTCTGCCCTGGTACAACAATCAAATTCCCTTTGTGTCCATTTGTGGAACAAATGTCTCTGTTCCAAACATTTTAAGCTATGATAAAGTGACTGGCTTTCCTGGAATTTAAATCATTGAAGGGAATCTGTTTATTTGACTCAAACCATCACATACAGAATGAAGAGATGATGATAAATCTCAATCTACTTCTAAGCGAAGCCAGAATATCCATTTAGAGGTTTTGCCATACATATTGTATTTTTGGAACCAGGTGTGCTGAAGCTCTGAAGCTGAAAGTCTTGCCTTCTCACCCATACACAATCATGGTGTTGTTAAGCATCAGTTAACTAATTATAACTATAGAAAAATTTATATTTACACAAAACACAATAGTAAGGTAAGAACTATATGAATCTATTAAATTTACCATATAAAATATATGATCTGTAAGCTTAAAATTTTAGTAAACATAATATTTAACTGATTAACTTAATATGGGCAGAACGTATAATGTATACTGCATCCAGCCACTAGGGGGACATTTAGTTGTTTTTCGTTTCAATAACTTCTGTCTTAAATTTCACATTTTTATATAGATGAATCAGAGACATCTACAGGTACATTTTTAAAAATTGGAATTTTTGAATATTATTTGTAAACCATTTCAGAAAGTTAAACTTTCTATTAGTCTATTTCTATAGACTATTTTTTATGGACTGCATGGTGGCACAGTTGGTAGCACTAATGCCTCACAGCAAGGTTGCAGGTTCAAATCCTGGCTGTGGTATTTCTGCATGTTAGCATGTTCTTGTCATGCATACACCGATTTCCCCCACAGATCACATACATACATACATACAGATTACATACAGAAACACGTCTCAGAGCACTCACCCCTCCCGTCGGGTATAATCGGTAGGCCAGCCTTCCCGCGGACATGGGACCATGCGTTGCCGCGGTTACAACAGAGACCAAAACTCCAGACGTAGAAACATTTCCCCAGCTTTTCCTCTTTTCATCTCCAAACGTTTTTAGTTTTCTGCTAGCTAAAAATGTGTTTTTATGGGAGGAACTCTGGTATTTTATCCTAAAATGGAAGCGCTAACAGCCGGCTGTTTCTGTCCTTTTCTCACTTCCGGGATGTTCTACTGCTAAATGTGCCCGGGCGGAATAATGGCAGATCCAAGCAGTGAGGAAGTGCGGCAGACAGACAGCCGGATTGTCCTGAAGTTTTTAGAGAACTGCGGGACAACTACTTTATTGATTTGTTTATTTATTTTTTAAAATCTCCATAATATATTTATAGCTATACGTTGTTAAGAGGCTTTAAAAAAACTTTAAAATCTACATTGTTTACCCAATCAAATTAAGGGCCGGTTCATACAAGAGGATTTTCTAATTTTCAATTTCAAACCATAAGAGACCACATGTGGTGATAAAAAAAATCATGGATTTTGACCATTCTGATCCTACAGTGTGTGGTCACATGGAAAGACAGCAAACCACACACACACACTGATTTCACCCACTAACATTTTCAGGTCAGATGTAAAAGCTTGCAGGACTTCTCCAGATCAAACATGACTTCAGAGTAAACAAACAGACATCTTTTATTTTTTTATAAACAACAATGCACTCTGACAGTTTTGTTACCAGGTAGAACAAAGAATACAGACAGCTGTTTTGATGAGGGATTCTCCTCGCTCAGTGCAACTTGTGTTTTTCACCTCGGTCTCTGATTGGCTACACATCACATTCCACAGGCTGCTCCTTGAGGGGGAACCACACACACTGTGATGTTGGATCAAGACAATCCAACATGTTGGATTTCCCTGATTTGTAATCAGAGTGGTCCCAACATCATTCCGAGCTGACTAGAGCACTCAACACACAACAAACACAACAGGAATACGTATGCAATAAGGATTGTCAGAAAAGAAGAATCAGGGCAAAAATCAGCTTAAAAATTCTCCGTGAACCGGCATTACTTGATAAAGTAGTAGTCTTGTTGTAAATGCACCTGATCACCCAATGTGAAAAGAACAAACACAGCAAAGGTAATTTTCTCCATTCATTCACAATTGAGGATTAAAGGGGATTAAAACATTCATGTGACTCACAGAATCAGTTCTAAGCCTTTTAAAATCAATTGTGGGATATTGTTGTTGTGTCATGACTGAATAACAGAAAGCACTTTGTGACAAAGCATGTTGTTTATTTCTATGAACTTAGAATGGAGCATTGCATCTCACAAAAATGAGGACTTCTTCCAACAAGATAAATACAAATGAATTTACAGAACAGTAAAAAGGTACAGTGGTCTGCACAAGCAGCCTGATTCTGAGCAGTGAGGTGAAAAGATGGTAAAATAGTAGCTTAAAAATAGCCTGTGAGGTTAGTGTACTCAGCCACCTGCTGAACTCTCACACGCATGCACACACACCTACACACGCACACACACACACACACACACACACACACACACACACACACACAATGCCAGATCTGCACACAGACAGTTAGTGAAGTTTAAATCTAAATTTCATGACCATCGTCACTCAAGTTATTTTGTTTAGAAAAATAGCATCATGTCATTTGCTGATTGTGTGCAAGTTTAAACAACGCACAAAAAAATGTCCAATCTCAGTTTGAGAAACGGTGCCTGCTTATTCAGGTACAGAGTAATCTGCACAGCAAGTCACAGCAAATCTGGCAGTCTCAATTGGTCTGAACCTTATTTGATGTTTTACTTTTCTAGCCTTAAGAGGCAAGGTGCATCTATTATTCAAACTACAGCTAAATGACTTTATGTTCACATAAAATGAAGCATTTTGCTTTTCTGCAATCATACCATTTTTTTTCTATTATTAACCTTTATTTAACCAGGAAAGTCCCATTGAGATTCAGAATCTCTTTTACAAGGGAGTCCTGGACCCTGTACCCTATAGGGCATGTTGCAATCTGTGGGGGAAACTGGAGTGCCCGGAGAAAACCCACGCATGCATGGGGAGAACATGCAACTCCACGCAGAAAGACCACAGCCGGGATTCGAACCTGTGACCTTCTTGCTGCGAGACAACAGTGCTAACCAACTGTGCCATGCAGCCCAACATGTTTGTTTGTTTATTCATTTAGCTGATGCTTTTATCCAAAGTGACTTACACTCTATACACCTATCAGGCATGTTGTGCTATGTGAGAGAAAACCCAAGTACCCAAAGGAAACCCACGCATGCATGGGGTGAACAAGCAACTCCACGCAGAAAGGCTGCAGCCTGGATTTAAACCTGCAACCTTCCCGCTGCGAGGCAGAGTGCTACCAACTGAAATTTTAGACTAAATCCATAATGTAACAACAAATTTAATATACAAATATAACAACTACAAATGATAAACATGATCATATTACAGACTGGGAACTATAATTGAGCCATATTCCCTTGAAAAATGTACTTGGTTTTGTATATTTTTTTCTAAAAAAAACTATTGAAGTGACCTCAAAAAAGTACCTGATGAAACTATACTATATAAACCTAAATGTATACTCTATAGCTTGTTGCTGGTGTTTACTTACCATAAAATTGTCTCCACTCTGAAACCCAAACTTCCAAAGATAAGTCTATTCTCAGTTTCTCCTCAAAATTTGAAATTGCAACACTCAATAATAACAATAGGTTAGATTTATATAGCGCCTTTCTGGACATTCAAAGCACTTCACAGAAGCTCCATCATTCATTCACACTCTGGTGGTAAACTATGACTAATGTCTGTGGTCACAGCTGCCCTGGGGCAGTCTGACAGAGGTGAGGCTACCATTCTGCGCCATCAGCTCCTCTGACCACCACCAACATTCACACACAGGCAAGGTGGGGGAAGTGTCTTGCCCAAGAACACAACAACAATGTAACCCAGACAGAGCTGGGGATTGAACCAGCGACCCTCCGATTACCAGACTGGCTACTCTCCCAACTGAGCTACATGCTGTCCCACTTGAATAAAAACACTATTTAATCATGTATGAATTAATTTGTCAAAAGCAACATACTCAAATATTTAAAATTACTATTGTAGCATCACAACATCTTCTTTTACTTCTTAAACTTGATATCAAATCAAGAAATATGTACACTCTAAAAATGCTGACGTGATTTTAGGAAAAATTTTCACAAACAAACTTCATTCTTTAACGCTGACCTCAGTGAGGGAAACAGGACCTCTCAAACATACACTAACCTCAGAAACCTTAAAAAGGCATACAATGTTAGTTCCCTGGAGGGATGTTACGATCTCCCATCTTCAGACCCGATTCTTCCTCCTGTCAGCTCCAGCTGACAGTGACAGCTCCTGGCTCCGCCCCCTGTCGCCGGAGCAACACGCTGAGATTGCCCAGCTGCAGAGCATTACGCAATCATCTCCGCGTGTTCATAAGCAGGGAGCGGTCAGCCATTCGGGGGGAAACTAAGCAGACTAAGTTCTGGTGAATAGTTCTCCCCCCCTTGGTAGCTGAACCATTTGATTCTTGCGCGTTTCGTATTTTACTCTTTTCTAGCTTCGTAGTCCGGCAGTTTTGTTTTGTAAATTTAGTATTCGTAGTCGCCTGCCGTTTATTTTCTGTGTTGCTTAAATTGCCACAGACTCCTTTAGTTATATTTAAAACTCCCTTAGTTATCCTTTGATATTAGTAGCGTTTATCGCCTTCCTTTGTTATTTGTAGTTTATCATAGTGCGTTTGTTTTGTTGATACTTACCCTTTTGTGGTATTTATAGCGTTAATCGCCTACTTTAGTTCATTGTAGTCTCCCTTAGTTGTTATATTACTCTTACCTTTTTTTTTTACCGAACCTCTTTTAGAGAGCGTTCTTAGTTTAGGCCATTTTGTTTTATTAGTTTAGTTAGAGTTTTTCCCCTTTTCGGGTGATTTTTCGTTAGGAGCGATTTTTAGTTCGTTTATCTTTTTGCAGCACCTCCTCTGCCTGATTAATAATAATAAAATATTCTGATAATTCGTACTTTGAGTTTCTGGCCTTTTGTGTTAGTCCTCCTTTTGTGTACTACTCCTAGACCCTTTTAGGGGGACGTAACATAGTGGGGGCTCGTCCGGGATCCTTTTGGATCCTTTACCCCTCGCAGTAAAGGTAAAGTGCGATTATTATTATTATCCTTTATTATTATCTTTTCAGGATTATCTTGTGGAGGCGTTGCTGTTCGCGGTGAGTTCTGTGATTGCTTTAAACATGCCTATGTTTAACCTTAAAACCTTTTTAGAGGCCCCCTCTCGTGAGCTGCTCGAGGACTGCCGTAAGCGTGAGTTGGTGGAAATAGCAACCCACTTAGGCATCCCCGGGGCTCAGCAGATACTGAAGGCGGACCTGAAGGATAAGGTGCTCTCGGCTTTGGAGCAGGAAGGACTGTTCCCTTCGTCAACCGTGAGTGACATTCCTGTTCCAAAACAGACTGATGATGGTGATGAAGAAGATGGCGTCGGAGCTGTGAAAGCTGTGAGCTCCCCTGTCACGGAGGACTCAGAGGAGGAGAAACCACAGGATTCCGCCGACGTCGCAAAGACTCCACCCAGGCGTGAAGGTAGTGGAACCCCTCCTCCTCCAGTAACTCTCCCCCGTTTTGACCCTCTTTCTCCAGAACCAATGAAAAGCTCAACAGATGGAGCGAGACTGAAACTAAGGTTGGCTCGCCTAAAGCTAGAAGCCGAAGAAAAAGCTCAGATCCGAAAGATGGAGGCTGAGGAACGCATGCAGATAAGACAAATGGAAATCAAGAAGATGGAATTACGATTGGAAGCCGAGACGAGAGTAAAGATTCGACAACTTGAACTGGACAGTCAGACCAAGCAGGCAAGAGAGAAGCCCGCTGCTGCAGAAACACCCAAGCCTGGGGTTCAAAGCCCTGCTGCAGCGGATCCCACTGGCAGGATGGATATCAGCAAGTGTATCTCTCTGATGCCCCAATTTCGGGAGTCCGAGGTGGATAGCTACTTTTCTGCTTTCGAGCGCATTGCAGCGGCCCTCGACTGGCCCCGAGAGGTATGGTCTTTGTTACTCCAATGTAAATTAACTGGAAAAGCTCAGGAAGTAATGGCTTCTCTTTCTGTACAAGAGAGCCTTGATTATGACCGTGTGAAAAATACTATCTTACATGCATATGAGCTTGTTCCTGAAGCGTACAGACAAAAGTTCAGGGCTCTTAAAAATAAAGCCCCTAGTCAAACATATGTTGAATTTTCTCGTGAAAAGTGTTTGTTATTCGACAAATGGGTCTCAGCTTCCAAGGTGACTAAATTCGATGAATTTAAAGAACTCATTTTACTTGAGGAGTTCAAAAGATGTCTGCCTGAACGAGTGGTGTTGTATTTAAATGAACAAAAGGTAACCACACTGTCTTCTGCCGCCCTGTTGGCAGATGAGTTCGCCCTCACTCACCGCATTAGCGGAGAAATAAAACAAAATGACGTGAGGCGTCCGACTCCAGTGAGGCCAGAACTGCCTCGTTCGACACCTGTGAACCCTCCAAGGTGTTTCTACTGCCACGTAAGTGGACATACGGTTAAGGATTGTTTAACCTTAAAACGAAAGAACCAGAGAAAGGAGTCTCCCCCGCGTGAGATGGGTTTATTATCTTTTGAACAAAAAGTGGAAAAATCGGAAAACCCTGTTGAAACATGTTTTCAGCCTTTTGTGTTTCAGGGCACAGTGGCCCTGACGGATGGTGATGACGTGCAGACGTCAGTAAGCATTTTGCGTGACACTGGGGCATCGCAAACCCTTATTTTGAAGGATGTACTGCCTTTCGGTGAGTCAAGTTACACCGGAGTCTCGGTGTTGTTAAGAGGAATTAACTCGGAGAGTGTAACACATCCTCTCCATAAAGTGACCCTTGACTGCGGGTTAGCAAAAGGAACATTTGAGATGGCTGTTTGCCCATCACTGCCGATATCTGGTGTGTCCGTTCTGTTAGGGAACGATGTGGCAGGAGGAGCCGTAATCCCTCCTTTACAAGTTGTGGAGAAACCCACACAAGACTCCACATCTAGTGAAGATATCGATCAGTCCATTTACCCCGCCTGTGCCATTACACGGGCTCAAGCGAAGAAAATTGCTGAGAGCGATTTGGGGCTCTCANNNNTGTTACGATCTCCCATCTTCAGACCCGATTCTTCCTCCTGTCAGCTCCAGCTGACAGTGACAGCTCCTGGCTCCGCCCCCTGTCGCCGGAGCAACACGCTGAGATCGCCCAGCTGCAGAGCATTACGCAATCATCTCCGCGTGTTCATAAGCAGGGAGCGGTCAGCCATTCGGGGGGAAACTAAGCAGACTAGTTCTGGTGAATAGTTCTCCCCCCCTTGGTAGCTGAACCATTTGATTCTTGCGCGTTTCGTAGTTTACTCTTTTCTAGCTTCGTAGTCCGGCAGTTTTGTTTTGTAAATTTAGTATTCGTAGTCGCCTGCCGTTTATTTTCTGTGTTGCTTTAATTGCCACAGACTCCTTTAGTTATATTTAAAAACTCCCTTAGTTATCCTTTGATATTAGTAGCGTTTATCGCCTTCCTTTGTTATTTGTAGTTTATCATAGTGCGTTTGTTTTGTTGTTACTTACCCTTTTGTGGTATTTATAGCGTTAATCGCCTACTTTAGTTCATTGTAATCTCCCTTAGTTATTATATTATCTTTATCTTGTTATCGAACCTCTTTTAGAGAGCGTTCTTAGTTTAGGCCATTTTGTTTTATTAGTTTAGTTAGAGTTTTTCCCCTTTTCGGGTGATTTTTCGGTAGGAGCGATTTTTAGTTCGTTTATCTTTTTGCAGCACCTCCTCTGCCTGATTAATAATAATAAAATATTCTGATAATTCGTACTTTGAGTTTCTGGCCTTTTGTGTTAGTCCTCCTTTTGTGTACTACTCCTAGACCCTTTTAGGGGGACGTAACATAGTGGGGGCTCGTCCGGGATCCTTTTGGATCCTTTACCCCTCGCAGTAAAGGTAAAGTGCGATTATTATTATTATCCTTTATTATTATCTTTTCAGGATTATCTTGTGGAGGCGTTGCTGTTCGCGGTGAGTTCTGTGATTGCTTTAAACATGCCTATGTTTAACCTTAAAACCTTTTTAGAGGCCCCCTCTCGTGAGCTGCTCGAGGACTGCCGTAAGCGTGAGTTGGTGGAAATAGCAACCCACTTAGGCATCCCCGGGGCTCAGCAGATACTGAAGGCGGACCTGAAGGATAAGGTGCTCTCGGCTTTGGAGCAGGAAGGACTGTTCCCTTCGTCAACCGTGAGTGACATTCCTGTTCCAAAACAGACTGATGATGGTGATGAAGAAGATGGCGTCGGAGCTGTGAAAGCTGTGAGCTCCCCTGTCACGGAGGACTCAGAGGAGGAGAAACCACAGGATTCCGCCGACGTCGCAAAGACTCCACCCAGGCGTGAAGGTAGTGGAACCCCTCCTCCTCCAGTAACTCTCCCCCGTTTTGACCCTCTTTCTCCAGAACCAATGAAAAGCTCAACAGATGGAGCGAGACTGAAACTAAGGTTGGCTCGCCTAAAGCTAGAAGCCGAAGAAAAAGCTCAGATCCGAAAGATGGAGGCTGAGGAACGCATGCAGATAAGACAAATGGAAATCAAGAAGATGGAATTACGATTGGAAGCCGAGACGAGAGTAAAGATTCGACAACTTGAACTGGACAGTCAGACCAAGCAGGCAAGAGAGAAGCCCGCTGTTGCAGAAGCACCCAAGCCTGGGGTTCAAAGCCCTGCTGCAGCGGATCCCACTGGCAGGATGGATATCAGCAAGTGTATCTCTCTGATGCCCCAATTTCGGGAGTCCGAGGTGGATAGCTACTTTTCTGCTTTCGAGCGCATTGCAGCGGCCCTCGACTGGCCCCGAGAGGTATGGTCTTTGTTACTCCAATGTAAATTAACTGGAAAAGCTCAGGAAGTAATGGCTTCTCTTTCTGTACAAGAGAGCCTTGATTATGACCGTGTGAAAAATACTATCTTACATGCATATGAGCTTGTTCCTGAAGCGTACAGACAAAAGTTCAGGGCTCTTAAAAATAAAGCCCCTAGTCAAACATATGTTGAATTTTCTCGTGAAAAGTGTTTGTTATTCGACAAATGGGTCTCAGCTTCCAAGGTGACTAAATTCGATGAATTTAAAGAACTCATTTTACTTGAGGAATTCAAAAGATGTCTGCCTGAACGAGTGGTGTTGTATTTAAATGAACAAAAGGTAACCACACTGTCTTCTGCCGCCCTGTTGGCAGATGAGTTCGCCCTCACTCACCGCATTAGCGGAGAAATAAAACAAAATGACGTGAGGCGTCCGAATCCAGTGAGGCCGGAACTGCCTCGTTCGACACCTGTGAACCCTCCAAGGTGTTTCTACTGCCACGTAAGTGGACATACGGTTAAGGATTGTTTAACCTTAAAACGAAAGAACCAGAGAAAGGAGTCTCCCCCGCGTGAGATGGGTTTATTATCTTTTGAACAAAAAGTGGAAAAATCGGAAAACCCTGTTGAAACATGTTTTCAGCCTTTTGTGTTTCAGGGCACAGTGGCCCTGACGGATGGTGATGACGTGCAGACGTCAGTAAGCATTTTGCGTGACACTGGGGCATCGCAAACCCTTATTTTGAAGGATGTACTGCCTTTCGGTGAGTCAAGTTACACCGGAGTCTCGGTGTTGTTAAGAGGAATTAACTCGGAGAGTGTAACACATCCTCTCCATAAAGTGACCCTTGACTGCGGGTTAGCAAAAGGAACATTTGAGATGGCTGTTTGCCCATCACTGCCGATATCTGGTGTGTCCGTTCTGTTAGGGAACGATGTGGCAGGAGGAGCCGTAATCCCTCCTTTACAAGTTGTGGAGAAACCCACACAAGACTCCACATCTAGTGAAGATATCGATCAGTCCATTTACCCCGCCTGTGCCATTACTCGGGCTCAAGCGAAGAAAATTGCTGAGAGCGATTTGGGGCTCTCAAGTTTGTATGAGGAGTTTTCGGTAAAACCTGATAACGCGGGTCCCATGACTGTGTCTGACCCCGTGAATAATTCTGTTTGTTTTTCCAAAACAGCTGCTACCACCCGGTTACCTGGTCTACCTCACTCCTGCACAACACAGGAGGAGAAGGCAGGCCGACCACGGGCAAGAAATTTCAATAAGGTAACGGGCGAACCAAAGGAGAGAGTTGGTTATCACCGTGAAAACGGAGCTATGAAGCGCTGCTGGAGAAACCCACAGGTGGGAGGCACCCCCTCGGGGAATGTACATCGACAGGATGTACCTAGTAGATGCAGAGATGCGGTGGTTTACAGAAAATGCGCCTTCCTCCCTACAGACAAAGTACCGGTTTTTAGTCCGCAGACCGGAACCTCTTTGCTTACCCGATACAAAGAACCAGTTGAGGTTGGTGAAAAACTGGATGATACCAACCACGTCGTTTATCGACCGCGTTGTCAAAGTGAAACTCGAACTTGTGATATGTCGAAGTTGCACCTTTCCCCTCAGATCCCTGTAGTGGAAGGAAAAACCGACGCCCTGGAATGCGCAGCCAGTGCGGTCGACCCTCAGCCTGAGAAGGATGTGGTCCCCGGCATGTCAGGAGGAATCCGACCTCCTGACCACCCCCAAGTATTGGCCGACTTGGGGGACAAGTTCGTTTATTTGCCAGTGCAGTATGATGATGATAGTCTGCCCAGTCTGTCGCTGTCTCCTGTATCTCTTTGTCCAGGTGTTCCTGCTGCTGATTCCAGGTGTTCGATGCTGTCCCGTTACGTCATTCCCGTGCAGCCTGATTCCACACAACATCCTTGCCGGTCCAGAACCACCGGACCTTCTGATCCAGGGATCCCCTGGATCTTGAAACAAACATTTTGACCATCCTCTGGAGATCCCCTTGTAGGCTGAAGAGACTCTCTCCCCCATGGAGATGAGTCTGTTTGTTATTTTTAACTTACCGTTCATTGTAGTCTCCCTTAGTTGTTATATTACTCTTACCTTTTTTTTTTACCGAACCTCTTTTAGAGAGCGTTCTTAGTTTAGGCCATTTTGTTTTATTAGTTTAGTTAGAGTTTTTCCCCTTTTCGGGTGATTTTTCGTTAGGAGCGATTTTTAGTTCGTTTATCTTTTTGCAGCACCTCCTCTGCCTGATTAATAATAATAAAATATTCTGATAATTCGTACTTTGAGTTTCTGGCCTTTTGTGTTAGTCCTCCTTTTGTGTACTACTCCTAGACCCTTTTAGGGGGACGTAACAAGGGAGGTGATGTTACTGATCACAATAGAGATCACAATATTAGTTAGTTATTCTATATATGGAGAAAGTATACAGTGGGTACGGACAGTATTCAGACCCCCTTAAACTTGTCACTCTTTGTTATATTGCAGCCATTTTCTAAAATCATTTAAGTTAATTCTTTTTCTTCAATAATGTTCGCACATCACCCCATAATGACAAATTTTGCAGATTTATTAAAAAAGAAAAACTGAAATATCACATGTTCCAAAGTATTCAGACCCTTTGCTGTGACACTCATATATTTAACTCAGGTGCTGTCTATTTCTTCTGATCATCCTTGAGAGGGTTCTACACCTTCATTTGAGTCCAGCTGTGTTTGATTCTACTGGTTGGACTTGATTAGGAAAGCCACAGACCTGTCTATATGAGACCTTACAGCTCACAATGCATGTCAGAGCAGATGAGAATCGTGAGGTCAAAGGAACTGCCTGAAGAGCTCAGAGACAGAATTGTGGCAAGGCACAGATCTGGCCAAGATTACAAGAAAATCTCTGCTGCACTTAAGGTTCCTAAGAGCACCGTGGCCTCCATAATCCGGGACTACCCAGACCTTTCCTAGAGCTGGCCGTCCGGCCAAGCTGAGCCATCGGGGGACAAGAGCCTTGGTGAGAGAGGTAAAGAAGAACCCAAAGACCACTGTGGCTGAGCTCCAGAGATGCAGTCGGGAGAAAGTTGTAGAAAGTCAACCATCCCCGCATCCCTCCACCAGTCGGGGCTTTATGGCAGAGTGGCTGACGGAAGCCTCTCCTCAATGCTAGACACATGAAAGCCAGCTAAAAACACCTGAAGGACTC
Source organism: Callopanchax toddi (assembly GCA_006937965.1). Lineage (NCBI taxonomy): Eukaryota > Metazoa > Chordata > Actinopteri > Cyprinodontiformes > Nothobranchiidae > Callopanchax > Callopanchax toddi. The sequence continues at coordinate 338,229 of SSNR01000276.1, read as the reverse complement.
CAAGATGGTGAGAAATAAGATTCTCTGGTCTGATGAGACCAAGATGGAACTTGTTGGCCTTAATTATAAGCGGTATGTGTGGAGAAAACCAGGCAGTGCTCATCACCTGTCCAATACAGTCCCAACAGTGAAGCATGGTGGTGGCAGCATCATGCTGTGGGGGGGGTTTACAGCTGCAGGGACAGGACGACTGGTTGCAATCGAGGGAAAAATGAATGCTGCCAAGGACAGGGACATCCTGGACAAAAACCTTCACCAGAGTGCTCAGACTTTGCCTAAGGTTTACCTTCCAACAGGACAATGACCCTAAGCACACAGCTAAAGTAACAAAGGAATGGCTTCACCACAACTCTGTGACTGTTCTTGAATGGCCCAGCCAGAGCTTCGACTTAAACCCTATTGAGAATCTCTGGAGAGACCTAAAAATGGCCGTCCACCAGAGTTTACATCCAACCTGACAGAACTGGAGAGGATCTGCAAGGAGGAATGGCAGAGGATCCCCAAATTCAGGTGTGAAAAACATGTTGCATCTTTCCCAAAAAGACTCCTGGCTGTATTAGATCAAAGGGTGCTTCCACTAAACACTGAGCAAAGGGTCTGAATACTTTGGAACATGTGATATTTCAGTTGTTCTTTTTTAATAACTCTGCAAAACAGCCAACGATTCTGTGTTTTTCTGTCAATATGGGGTGCTGTGTGAACATTAATGAGGAAAAATGATGAACTTGAATGATTTAACAAGTGGCTGCAATATAACAAAGAGTGAAAAGTTTAAGGGGGTCTGAATACTTTCCGTACCCACTGTAGATGTAAGGTCATCCACACAGGGTGTCCACTTCATTATCAGTCAAATCTATTTAACCCTCCAACAATCCTGACAGCATGGAGCCATGATGATATAAATGAGGGGGTGTGGAAGACTTCCAGAGAAGTAAAACACAGCAAGAAGGGAACAGAAAGTTAAAATCTCATTTTGATGAGGAGATAAGTTAAGAGGATCAATGTAACTCCAAAAAATTGCAATTAAAGGGTCACTGAAATCCAAAAATATGAGGACCAAGAGAGAGATGACTGAGAGGATGGAGAGGAAGGCCATGCACCCTTTCATGTCGGTGTTCTGCTGGTTGTTTTCTTAGCGTTTAAAAACTCTTGTTTTAAACGCTTCTATCGGTCACGATCACGAATTTGATCGGGCGTCTTCGTGTACCCAGCGCTGCCAAGTTGTCCGTTTGTTTTTGCTATTGTTTTTAGCCGTTACTGATTTGTTTGTATTCCCACTTCCGTGGTGTCGTCACTCCCAGAGGAGGAGCGCCTAGCCGGCATTAGCTCGACTAAGCTACATGGAGGAGGAAATCGAGCTACGACCGCATTATCTGGGTGCTTTAGCTCGATCAGATCCAGTTCGACTTCAGCCGGACTAACGTGTTTACATGCAGTTTTAAAAGCCGACTTAAGTCGATTCAAGGCAATAATTCGGTTTTCTTTACTGCATGTAAGCGCACTGACTGATCTGAAAATGCCAGAAGTAGACCTGGCTGCAGCTGGACTTTGCCATCAGGTGTTTTAATCCTCAGTGGACCTGTAACGTTGAGCTGGACTAGATCGACAAGACCACTTATGGTATGAGAGCAGCTTCCTGCTGCTACCGCTTGACCAAAAAGCATGCGCCCCTGCTGGTGGGGTCGGGCGCGGTTATATGACGACCCCCCCTTTTTCAGATTGTTTTCTATGATAAAAACCTTGTTGTATATTTATTTATATATATTTATTTCCATAAAACATGAACACATTATTCCTCTAAGCTCTTTTAAAGAAAATATCAACATTATTTAGAACCCCTGATAGTTCATACTTTTAACAAACAGGACGTGTGATGAAGTAAATCTATAATGTTATGAATCACATTTTTCATTATTAACACCTTTATCAGCTCCGTGTACAGAATCAACCTATTAGTCATACATTTTTCTCACTCTGCAGATGGCAGAAGTAAATGGGAACTCGTTTACTCAGGACTTGTTTTGTTTTTTTGCATCTGACAGTCAGAATAAAGTGGTTTGCTTGTTTTCCCATCATGCATCTGCTTTATTCATAATCACTTCACAATTACAACACTTGCAGGTTGTGATGTTTAAATATATCACCACTGTCAGGCACATTGTAGCGCCACTGCACTTCTCATTTGTTGTCATAGTAGGTGCACATACACATTTCTGTTTCTTGATGGAGGCTTGTTCCAGCAGAATAAACCTGAATGCAAACTCAGTCTAGTGTTGTTTTGCTTTAAAGGCTTAATGAGGGTTAAAATTAGGCAGCAAAAGGAAATGGTAAGCAGTGCTGGCTGTGAAGGCTCATAATTCAGGTCAACACTCGAGTCTAAACTTAAATTTACACAGATATGGTGCAAAGGCAAACATAGAAAGGAGCAAGAAGAAGTCACAGGCTGAGGAACAAGCTTGTTTGGAAAATTGTTCTGCAACAATTTCAAAGTAAAAAACAACTGTGCACATGTGTACTGTAATTTCCAGACTATTGAGTGCACCTGAATATATGCTGTACCCAAAAACTTTAAATAAAATAATAAAGTGTACACATATAGGCTGTATAATCTGCAGCTTGTGAATGTGGAGGGCTCATGTTGCGCTGTGCTTAATGAGTCATCAACATCTATCCTGCACCTGAACGTCTCTCACACTTCACAGCTCAGCATATATTATTTTAGTATAAAATGTTCTTTAGTCAGAACAGAATTCATAATTTTTCATTTTAGAATTATAACAAGTTCAGTTAACTTTGTTATTCAGCCTGAGCTTGGGTTGAAACAGAACTTTAGCTGCAGTCCTGAGACTAATTCACCCTTGAGCTAGCACTGTCCCCTTCATCACACAGTCAGGATCCATTGGTAGAATTAAGCAAAAGTTGCTTTTTGCAGCAAGTTTTTCTAACCTGCTGTAGTGAATCCCAAAGGTCAAATTCTGGACCAAAGGTCAGGTTCTGGGTTAGGTCCTACCCAAATCCTGTCTCAGACGAGTTGAACACACACAGTCCCAGAACCACAAACAAAGTCTACAGAGTCTAGTAAACTCTGTTCCAGCTGCAGTGACCGTCTGTTGTCACTGGTGTTCACCTAAACAACCCGCCCTCCTCCTGTCATAAGAATGTTCTTAAAACTTTTGAAATGTGTTTTTGTTCAAACAAAACTTCAAATTTTCAGGTCTGATTGACTGTTAAAATGTTAAACTGATCACACACTGTTTGTTCAGAATTCAATGTTTTAATTAAGGTTAGATCCTCATGTACGTTTATTAACATGAAATATATAGGAAATGTCTCATTGTTAAACTCGAATTCATAAAAGAACCTAATTTTAGGTTCTGGTGAAACTTGGTAAGAAGTGACTCCCTTTTTAGTTTCCTGACTCGTAGTTGGTTCAACCTAATTAGATTCTGGTACAGAAATTAACTTCAGTCTCATCTCAAATTCTAGCATCTGCTCCGGGATTCAGATCTGAGTCCTGGAGGAGGATGAGCAAATCTCCGCCTCAGATTAACCCCTAACCTCCTCTTAGGATGAACACCTAAGAGGAAGAAAATTAACTAGTTAACAGCCTCTCACTTCACTTGAACTGCTGAGTGTTTCTTTGCCAGTATTTCTCCAAGATGAGTCCAGCTGAAAGCCAGTGACCAATCACTGCTTCACTATGTCTACAGCTGTGGAGAGACGCTCCCTCTCAGGTGTGGAGATCAGCTTCCATAAGGCAACTCGATCACAAGAAGCACACTTGTTTAAGTATTCACCTGGCTATATGCAAACTTGTACACCACTTAGTAACCACTGAATAATTAGGATCAATACATTTAAGATTAATTGTATTGCAAACCCAAACCCAAACATCTGTTATTATAAGAAAAATGTTTAGATTTGAATTGCTTAAAGTGAAGTTTGTCTCCTTGTTGTTTCCTGAGAAGAACTTCTAAGAGTCATCAATCAAATTTTGTAACCAAACAATGTTCATATCTGCTATGAATATTTAATTTTGTTTGTCCAGACTGAGGGATCTGATTGTTACATGGCTGAAATACCAACACACTTCTAGAAATGTTTGTTCAGACGCTTTTAATTTTATTGCAAAAACCTAACAATATCATAAAATGTTAATACAGAAGTTTCTGTTCTTTCTTTCCTGTCATTAGCAGTTATGTTGAACCATTTTTTACTCAAATAAACTGCATCCTGTGATTGATGTAAGTGTGCTTCATCATTTAATGTTCATACATCGGTGTTGTTGAGTTGAAAATTCTAAGCAGTAAACACATCAAAACACTACAAACAGTACATTTAGAAATAGTGGCTGTTATGAGATGACTTAAATCACCTGTGGATCGATTAAGAGCGAAGCTACCATTTGTGTGGAAACACCACATCAAATCCTAAATTTGGTTTGTAATATAAAACATAAAAATGACTGTATAAATACGTCTATGCTATAAGATCAGAAGCAGGAGATTTTAGAGCACCACTAGTAGTAGAGAGTAGAGACAAGGTGTTACACAGAGGCTGTGTTGATAGGTGTCAAAGCTAAAGAACAAATTATCAGCAGGAGTGTTTAGAGTAAAGTAGATGAGTGAGTCAGTAAAGTCAACAGAATAATTGAATTTGCAACTTTTACCATCAGGCAGACAAACCTCTGTGTTCGTGAAACTCTCCTGGTATGAACAGAACTAAAAGATCAGCAGAACAAACTTGTGTCACAGCCAGAACATAAGGCTGGAAACGAGAGGTGACCATCCTCATCCAAACTGAGGGATCAGAATGATGTAAGAGGCACACACTGCAAAATTCCCAGTAGCAGATATGTTTTTTGTTGTTGGGATAACTAATAAACTAAGTTGATTACTGTCCCAATAGATAAACATATGGACTCATTTGAGCAGCTAGTGGGGCCTGGGGGATTTTATAATTATTACTGTATTATCTAACAAAGAGTTTTCAAAATGCAGTTGGATTAAAAGTCCTTCCGGATTACTATGAGGATGAACATGAACCACATTTCCTCATGCACCACTTTGCTGCTTAATGAATTTGTAGTTTCACTCAATGAATTTATGTGTATTTTGTGCCGTTTTATTATAGACACCGAAAACTCTAATTCCACTCCCTCCTCTCCTCTTCTCTTCTTGCTCTCTTTTACTTAGAGTGGTGGTAAAAAGCTCAGCTCTTTTGAGCCAAACAATTTTTGCTCTTATCATTAAGTCTTATCACTTCGTCTTTAAAGTGAGTGACTAGAGACTAAGTGCTGCTTTTTGTCTTTTTAGTGCAGTGTTCAATTAGGTCCTGCAGGGTCCAGATCCAGTAGTCATTTAGGTTTCTCTTTCCTGAGAACAATCTGACTGTAACTGTCTCTGTCCACATTCATATGTAGACCTTTTGAAAATGTGGTCTTGATTCAATACAAATTGTGTCTGATTGTTGTAGTGAACCCAGAAGATCTCATTCCAAACCAAATGCCAGGTTCTAATAATAATAATAATAATAATAATAATAATAATACATTTTATTTAAGGCGCCTTTCTAAAAACTCAAGGTCACCGTACGTTAAAAACAAGAAATGTCACAGCATTAAAACAGACACAGAAAAACATCAATACAGAATAAAAACATCAACCAAGAACTAAAAGCTAAGATTGATTACGATGAGTTGACAGTTTTAAACAGGTGAATTTTGAGCTAAGCTTTTCGTGAACTTAGGTTCTGGGTCAAGTCCAGGTCTTGGTCCAGGTTCTGGTCAGAAGAGAGTCTCTAGTTTACCGCCACAGAGTCTTGCAAACTTTGTTCCAGCTGATTAATTTTCTTGTTTCATATTTTGATTATTTATCAATGTTTAGTAATAAAGTTTGATTTACATGAAGTGAATTTGTCTCTGTGTTAAATTATTATTGTTTTGGGTTTTCTGGAAAGAGCCCCAAAGAATCACCTCAATCACACGTTGTAGCCCAGAAACAAAAGAATATTCAGATCTTTTATGAATATTTCATTTGTTTGTAGACTCAAATGTCTGATTGCTACATTATGTAAGAATAATGTGTGAGTATGCATTGAATCTTATAAAGTTTGGGCTCTTTTCTCTCTTAACCGGTGAGAATGACTGTGTGAATGAATAATGCAACTCTGTAAAGCGTCTTTGAGTGACCTAGAAAAGCGCTATATAAAACTGATGCATTATTATTATTATTATGATTATTAACATTTTAGTTTGTCCAATGTTCTATAATTGACCAAAACCGCAACATGAGATACAGCTTTAAAATGTATAACATGGCTTAAGAAAATAAAGACCTAAAATGCATAAAATTACTACAATAAAACAGCATATACACACTGAGATAATACTGTAAACAATACAAAATGGTAAATAGGCAATATGTGCACAAAAGGCATTAATAATGAGCACATTACCCCTACTAGAATTGCATATGGACAGAGCTGTTTTGGGATAAACAGGTGATTACGATCAGACTCAGTCAATATAATGTGCTGATTTAAATGTATAAAAACATGAGAACAAAACACCACCCAAGGACAGCGCCACACATTACGGCGGTTCCTCCCTAAGGTCTGCTTCATCATAATAAGAGTAACAAAAACTGAACGCAAGAAACGGATAAAACACTCGTAAAGAAAACAATATAACAGAAAAACTACGTGTGGGAGACCACAGAGATCAGAGATGAACTAAAAGAAGACATCAAATCTCCTTCAGAGTTTCACTAACAGAAGCTAAAACAGGATGGTCATGTTTCACATTTCAAGGTGGATAAAATGCTAATGAACTCAAAAGTAGGGGTGGTTTTGTCAGAAAACATTTTTTTCAGGTTTTCATAGTTTCTAATAGGTCCCCCTGAGCCTGTCATGTAGGCCAAACATGAAAACTCTCTGTTCCCTGATTATTTAAAAAAAACAGAAAAAGTAAGAAATGAAACTTAAAAATGCCATCTGCATTTGTGCCCGGTTTGACGTCACAACGTGTATTCGCTGAGATGGTAACGCCTTTCGGTCCGCCCAGCTGCTAGCTTTTGTTTTTGTTGAAAATCCAACATGGCGGAACGCACGCAGTGTTGCCAACTCAGGGATATACTGTACCTGGCTGGCTGCTGCAGGTTACTCTCTCTCTGTTTTTTTCCCCTCCCTCTGTGTGTGTGTGTGTGTGTTTAAGCCGCGGTCAGCACCACGTTGTGCGACCCCCCCCCCCCCCCCCCCCCCTTGTCAGAGGGGAGTGTGGGTGACAGACGGCAAGAGGAGAACAAGAGGAGGAAAACTGAGGAAATGAGTTTTAGCAGGAAGCAGGCTCCCTCAAAGCTAATCTTTAGTAAAGACTAGAAGCTACTGTTTTGGGTGTTTAACTTTTTCACTCTTTCACTTTCCACAGTACGTCCGGACATTTCGGGGGGTGGAGTATTGACGTATCGGTCATCCAATCAGAAGTGAGTGCTGTGCATATCATGAATACTAATGAGAATCCTGCTGTTTCAAATTCAGGTGTCAGATGGGAAACTTCTAAAGCTTATATTATAAGCATCAAAGCTTCTTTCTTCATAAAAATTACACAGATAGCATTAAATTACACTAGAGAGCAATGCAAAACTATAAAATAACCCAGAAAACCACTCCTTTAAAACAGACTGAGATTATTGGAAAACGGCATTTATTGGTTTTAGAAAGAACCCCAGTGGAGCTCCTCTAATACAGTGCAGCCAGTAAATATTAGACTGATGGTTTTATTCTTTTCCAGATCAAATTTTTAATAAGCCTTCCACATATGGATAAAGTTACTGAATAAAGTCAAACTGTGTGTTTGAGGATTAGCTGCTGATTTTCAGCTTAAATTTTCTCAATGTTTTATTCCAGCAGTTATATACCGTATTTGCCCGAATATAGGACAACCCTGATTATAAGACGACCCCCATTTTTCAAGACTGATCTTCAGAAAAAAGAATAAATTCACTTTTTAAAGAAACTATTTTTAATTAAAATTTGAGCAAATAATTTATATGATACCTTAATTATAGACTACTTTAATATTTGCTTATTAATCAGACAGGAATTAAAGTTCTATGAGACAACATATTTCAGTCAATTGGGAAAAAAAAGAGAAAAAAGAAGCTCTCTCTTCCTCACTCTGGCTGTGTGGGCCCTCCCTCTCTCCTTCTCTCTCTCACTGAGACTGTGTGTGTCTGTGTGTGTGCGCGCGCAGCTTCAGAAACCGGTCCCGTGTGTGGACACAGGCAGGGCAGGATCCTCAGGTGTTTTTCAGGCTTGAGGAAGAATGCGTGTGTGAACCGAGCGCCGCGCTCACCTGTACAGAGCTCACGCTGAAAACACTGCAGCCGCCGCGGGTCCAGAGGTCCGACAGAAGGTGTCGGCTCCATACGTACTAAACAGAACCGGACCGAACCAAAAACCCAAACTAGTCTGAAAACGCCTGAAGCTGGAGCTGGACTTTGCCATCAGGTGTTTTTATCCTCAGTGGACCTGTAACTTTGAGGTGGAGCGGACGTCTGGGACTGCTCGCGGTCTAAGAGCTGCTTCCTGCAGGCGCCGCTTCTGTCGTTTGAACATAAAACATGCGTCCCCTGCTGGGGCGCGATAGTAAGACGACCCCCCTTTTTAAAATTATTTTTAATGAAAAAACCTCGTCTTATATGCGAGCAAATAAGGTATGTAGAGCATTCTCTTTAATACTGATATTGTAAAGGGTTGGAAACAACTCTAATTTTATCTTTTCATGTTCATTTACCAGGTTTATGCATTAGTGCTTTTCTAATGCTATGAAATGTGTTCACTTTAAACTAAGTAAGTATAAAATATTTTATTAGGATAGCCTGCATTGTTTTTGAGGATTGGTGTTAACATATACCTATGCTTTATGTCTTGTAAACTGTATTGTTTGACAATAAATATTCTATTTGTTAAAAAATTATTTTTATGTTCTATTTTTTTCTGATAAATATGATCAATTTGACTTTCTAAAATCTTTGCTATCAGAAAATCCATGAAGGGTTGGACTTTGACCAGCAACAGTGTTTATGTGGGCAGCATATGTCAAAGTACTAAAAAACCCATCAGCTTGCTTTGCCTCACATATCTTAGATCAGGTCAACAACACACACCAGAGCCACTCATAAGCTGCAAAATCTCAACTCATTTCTTACACTTAATCCAGATCTGGGTCACGGGGTGGCACCTCGAGTAGAGAATCCCAGACCATCCTCTCTCTGGCCACCTCCACCAGCTCCTCCGGTGGGACCCTAAGGTGTTCCCAGGCCACCTTGGTGATGTACTTCCTCCAGCATTTCCTGGGTTGACCTCCTGCCAGCAGTACATGCCCTAAACACGCCCTGAGGGAGGCATCTTCACCAGGTGCCAAAACCACCTCACCTGGCTCCTCACAATATGAAGGAGCACTGATCCTACTCCAAGTTTCTTCCAGATGTCCAAGCTCCTCACCCAATCTCTAGGTCTGAGCCTGTGGAGGAAAAGATTGACCCATAAATCTAGAACCTTGCTTTCTGGCTCAGCTCCTCCTTCACCTCAACAGACTACAGTAGTTCAGCATCCACATCCACAGCTGTCGCTCCTATCTGCCTGTTGGTCTCCTGTTCCCTCATTCCCTCCATCGTGAACTTGTTTGCCAGAATCTCTTTGAAGCTGATTGATAGTCTTTCTAACCAAACTCCTTCTCATGACTTAGATTTTGACTTAGCAACTGTCAATGCTGCATCTCTCTTGGCCTTCCAGTGCCTGTCTGCTGCTTATGGAGACCCACAGACAAGCCCAGCCCTCCTTCAGCCTGATGGCACCCTCTGGTGTCCACCAGTGGGTATGGGGGTTACTGCACTGGCCAACAAGCAACTACAGCTAGCAACACCTGCCTCAGCAATAGCAGAGCGGAATTGTCCATGTCTCCATGTCTTCCACTGCTACCCAGTGTGTGGTCAAAGCTCTGCCAGAAGTGGGAGTTAAAGACCATCTTGACAGGTTTATTTGCCAGGCGTTCCCAGCAGACCCTCACTCAGTGGCGGCTGGTGAACTTTTTTTTGGGTGGGGCGCATTTTTGCAAGCCAGTTTTAAGATGCACAAAAAAATCACATATCACCACCACTAGGGCAGGGAATGATGCAAAATATTTTCATCTGACTGAATATTTTGCTGGTAAAAATCCCGACCACCAGTTCTCTAAAATTGTGACGCTGTTAGGTCTAATTCTACACATCAAACAGTAAAGAAATCATAAAGTCTTCATAAGGAGACCTTAGAATAATACCAATATAATCAAATGCAAATAAAAATAAAAAAAACAACCACAATGAGGTCACAACAGAATTAAGTGTTTCAAGGATAAACAACCTGACCTACACAAGGTCAGAAAAACAACTTAACATTCACAATTATCTTTCTACTGACACCACAAACAAATAAATACATCTATAACTAACACAGTCAAATAATTAATGTTACAATTCAGACAACAACCACTAACCAAGCAAGTCATGACAATCAGCTCAACTAATGAAGTGAATTAACAACAAAATAAAGTCAAATCCACTGATATGTCCCATCAAAATAAGTTGAATTACAATTTTAGGCCACTCATACTACACCTAAATGCAGATTATACACAGTACTTATTGTATATATAATGGATGGATCGTTTAGTTTTATTTTCATGTTTTAAAAAAAAAAATTTTTGTAATTCTATCCTCTTCTTCTTCCTCTTGGACTGGTGGGGAGACGCCCCTATGGGCGAGCCGCCACTACCCTCACTATACGTTTGAGTCTACCAGGTCTATGTGGGATCTTCTCTTGTCATCTGATCCAGCTTATCACCAGGTGGTGATCAGTTAACAGCTCTGCTCATCTCTTAACCTAAGTTTCTAAAAGATATGGCTGCAGGTCAGATGATGCAACTACAAGGCTGATCATCAAGCTGCAACCATGGCTGCTCTGGTACCAAGTATACCGATGGGCATCCTTATGTTTGGACATGGTATTTGTTATGGCCAAACTGTGACTTGCACAGAAATTCAATAATAAAACACTGCAGTGGTGTGAACACTGAACAGATCTGTTGTGGTGAAGAGAGGGCTGAGCCAGAAGGCAAGGCTCTTGATTTACCGATCAATCTACCTCCCAATCCTCACCTATGGTCATGAGCTTTGGGTAATGACTGAAAGAACGAGATCTCGGATACAAGTGGCCAAAATAAGTTTCCTTCACAGGGTGGCCAGGCTCAGCCATGTGAGGAGCTCGAACATCCAGAAAGGACTCTGAGTAACACCACTGCACCTTCAAATCAAGAGGAGCCAGTTGAGGCAGTGGCGTAGTAAGGTTGAGCTGGGCCCCGGTGTAAGAGTTGCTTTAGGGCCCTCCTCCTGAATCAAATCACCAAATACTATTGTGAAAAGAGTTGTGATGATCGCAGATGGCTCTGATCTAAGAGAGGAGGAGGGATACTGATAAGTCAAGTTAAGTCAAGTAGGGTTTATTATGAGGGGCTACCAGGGATATTATTCCAAGTTACCTCTCATACGCACACGTGAAAACAAAACCTCTCATACACACACGTGAAAAACCTCTCATACACACACGTGAAAACCTCTCATACACACACATGAAAACCTCTCATACACACACATGAAAAACCTCTCATATACACACGTGAAAACCTCTCATACACACACGTGAAAACCTCTCATATACACACGTGAAAACCTCTCATATACACACGTGAAAACCTCTCATACACACACATGAAAACCTCTCATACACACACGTGAAAAACCTCTCATATACACACGTGAAAACCTCTCATATACACACGTGAAAACCTCTCATATACACACGTGAAAAACCTCTCATATACACACGTGAAAACCTCTCATACACACACGTGAAAACCTCTCATAAAAAGCTTACAAACATCTTAAAACTTGAAATTTATTTCATATGTACGTATGTATATATATATATATAGTCTTGAAATTAATCTAGATTAAAATGGCTCATTTGAATTCTGCCAAATGGTTAATGTATGTGCATGATATATATATATATATATATATATATATATATATATATATATATATATATATATATATATATATATATATATATATATATATATATATATATATATATATATAGTTTTGTCAGTGAAAATGAACAGTGGGGGAACGTGTGAGACAAAACAACATTTGATTTATTTTGCTTACTTTCACATGTATGAACATTTGCATTTTCTTAACAGTCACCGTTGACTGAAAATATCTTCTGTACTTCATAGTACAAAGCTAAATTTCTAATCTAATTTAAATGAGCATTTATTTTGACTACTTCCAGTTCAGTGGTTGCAGCAACATTCTGGTAAAGCACAGCTTGTCCATTGCAGGCGTAGCAGATTATTGCTCATTCAGGCTAATTTAGGTTGTCATGGGAGGCACTGTGCTGAACCTTAACAACCCCTTAATGCCAGCCTGCAGTGGCCTGAATCAATATGACATGGTCAGCACAATCATGCCAGGAGAGGCCAAAGCGTGTGCAGTGGAGTATCAATGTTCTTCAAAAGAAAGGAAGAGAAAGGCAGTAGGGACTAGGGAGTATCCTAATGTCACAACTGTGTTTATGAGCATACCCTTATTTCAGCTTTCATTTGAGAAGATGAGGATCCTATCTGAGTCATTCCATCTAGTGTGTAAGCTGTTAATGTGCTGCAAAGTAGAAGATATTGTCCATATTGATCATAAAATTCATTTTAGAAATGGAGCCTTGAAGATGCATATAAAAAAGAGCCAAATAGTTAAAAACAACATGAGCTTCAACATAAATCTAAGCAGTTCTTGGGAGAAATTTATTTATCATTAAAATTGTTTTTTAATGGATTTACAGTACACTGCTGCAAAAGTCATCATCTGTTGAGTCTGAATTCATTTCCCTGAGTTTCATTTAATTTCTAATAGGTTGGTACGAGCAATGAGACTCAAGTTGGCAATGAAGGGTTCAGGATGATTAATTTGAACATAATCCAAGACTGAACTATCAGACAGCTGGTCAGCAATACCAGAGAAGATGTTAATGCTCTTTAGGCTTCTCATGTTAATGTCCATTATGGATCCTTTAATGGTTTTATTTGTCCTGATTTGCAGATGCAATTGTAAGTGAGACCTCAGCAGAGTTTATGCAAATCTCAGCCAACTGATTAGAAAATCCAATAAAATGTTTAAAAAATGCCAGTTTTATTTCTCTTTATCTCGTTCTCTCTGTACATTTTATTTTCTCTTGTTGATGTTGGATCATTTATCAGAATGGATGCTGCAGATTTCAGTCACTTGCTTTTGTCTCATCAAATGACTGAAATGTTTTCCCGCAGTAATACTATCTCACTCATTATCTAGATTAATAACCAAAAACAACTACATAAAGCTAAAAGCTGAACTACTGCAATATGTTTTAAGCTTTGTTGAGAAATTCTTGTATCGTTTTAATTGTTATGATGCTGGGCTTTTGTATAAAAAGACTATTCACTAAACTAATCTACAAAACAGTGGCATCCCGTCAATAGGGGGTGCTAGGGTGCCGCCCCACCAGTCTCACAGGAGGAGGAGGAAGAAGAACAAGAATAGAATCACAAAATAGTTTAAAAAAACATGAAAATTAAACTAAACAATCTATCCACTATACATACTATAAGTGCTGTGTATAATTTTCATTTAGGTGTAGTTTAACTGTCTTTTACCGGACCAAAAGCTCGTGTGATGTACTTCCTGTTTCTTTGGGGTCTTCTGCGCATGTCTCGTTCGCACGAAACTTTACCAATAGACCTACGCTTTGTTTCCTACAACTGGAGCATGCGCACTGAAACCCCCCTTCAATGCAAAGTATTGGAGAACCCTGGGGCGCTGAATTTAGCGTCCGAGTTTCAGCTCAGATCAGGAAGTTGACCCGGAAGTTCTTCCTCATGGTGTTACTATGGAGGCAACAAAATGGATGGATTCAAAGAATCCTTCTTGGCAGCTTGTGACAAAAAGCCGTTTTATTCCATGGGTCCTGATTTAATCAACTAACCCTACTACTAATCCATCAACTCTGGATTTTTACCAGCAAAATATTCAGTCAGATGAAAATATTTTGCTTCGTTCCCTGCTCTAGTGGTGATGATATGTGATTATTTGCGCATCTGAAAACTGATTTGTAAAAATGCGCCCCACTCAAAAAAATTTTCACCAGCCGCCACTGCTACAAAAGTGATTTTCTGTAGCATATAGCCTTCTTTTTTTAGCCTGTGCGAGTCCGTCAGTCATCAGCAATAAAGCCCTAAACAGACATGCATTTAACCTTTTCGCCATTTGAAAAATCCAGCTACAAACTGAAACCTCAATAAATCACCAGGAAACAAGTTAAAAAATTTAAAGGGCACAAACTCAATTATGAGATATTTTCTTACTGCCACCAAACACTCTGGCACATTAAAGCCAGCCTATTTATGTCAGATTTTAAAGCTAACAATAGACTAATCACTAATTACTTCATAGGTGGTTCATTTAAATGCACTTCAGTTCCAAAGACTATTTTTGGCTCCATTTACAATCCATCTAAAACTCTGGATGCCCCGGCACTGACATCAAGTATCAGTCTGATTCTATGGCTGTGTACTTGTACTCTATTACTATGGAACTGATTATATTTAATGTAGTGTGATGTTCAGCTCTCAGTTGAGCTGCAGCAAGAGACAACAGCAGCTAACTGGAGCTAACTCTGGAGCACATGGAGTCAAAGTAGTAGTAGTAGCTGTCATTACTGAGGGAAGTGGTGCTGGGGGGGCTGCAGCACCCCCGTCCTGGTGACCTCAAAGATGTATTTACCACAAATGGTGCAAAAGCGGATTTTAGCCTTTGTGGGAAGCCACGAGAAAACAAAAGGACATGAAGCAAGGGTGCAGAAATAGCGCTGCATGTCCAGCTTAGCGGTTCGAGGTTCTGCTGTGCACAGACCTGTTTTCCAGGAAAGGAGGCGTGTCTGGATCGACTGGTGGGCTCCTCGCTCCGTGATGCACGCTGTGGTCGCTGCTCCCAGGCGCACCCCCCACCCCGGACAGAGGTCCACACCAAGCTGCTCATGTCGACAACACCTGCTACTGGGTGTAGATGTGGACTGGGCTGGACTAGCCACTGGGTATACATTTCTCCAGTGGACCTATGGTAACTTTGGGCTGGTTCAGACCGGGATCTCAGTGGCTCATTTTAATCAGCACTTTGTTTGCCCAAACCCCTCGGTCAGCTGATCTTTTTTTTTTTTTCTCAGCACCCCCTGAAAAGAATTTGTTCCTGTGGCTATGTACCAGTAGTTATGTAGCAGAATGTATACACACCCTGTCTGAATCTTTACAGTAAAGACATTTGGTTCAAATAAATACCAGTAGCTACAAGTCTATTAGTAAAGGCTGATCAGTTCTCAAGTGTTGGCATGTTTCTTTAGCCGTTACCTCAGAACACGAGAGCAGATCCACCCCATGTGTTCTCTGTGAGACGGAAGAAGTACAAATGAACATGGGTCCTTTTCAACAGGTGTGCTCCAGACTTACTGATTGCATGTTTTTGTTTCATTGTGAGATGTATTTTATGTTTAGTTTAACACTAAAGTATTTTTATTTTACAAAAGGAAGTTTTCTTGGGAAGAAGGAATGTGATACGCGATTCTTATTTTGCACATAGGCAGGAGATTTTAAAACCTGTTTTGTTGAATAATTCGTCATTCACTGTTTAATTACTCACTTTTTAGGTTAATACATATTGTTATTATCTATGTAATATATGTATCTGTAGTTCTCTCAGTGGTCATGACAAGAAGACTGAGAAGTCTGAGGGGGATGAATCTGATGTAGTGAATGTTTCTCACTTTGTTATTTTTAGGCTATGAAACCTTGGTTGATGCCAGCTGAACTAATCCTACTGCTGAGTGCCAGCTACAGTTAGAGTGGCCAATAATGTTTCACACTTCCATTGTCAACTATAGATCTTTAACATATGAAAATATTATGTCCTCCACCTACTGACAAAAATCTCACAAACATCAAAGATACATTTTGTTTCCTGACATTGATATGGTATATGCTTTATAATAATGTTTTGGGGTTTTTTTTCTCAAATTTTTCTTTTCTGTGAGTGAGTCCTCACACACGGAACAAACATACCCCCCCCCCCAAAAAAAAGACTACAAATGTCAGTATAAGTACAGAGCAGAGGACACGGCAGAAGGGCAGCACATTTATTTTTCTCTTTCTACTTAACAGCAGCAATGCTCACCGGGGTGACTGTGGATGAGAGGGAGAGAGGTTATCTACCATGGGGGACCAGGGTTCAAACCCAGGACCAAACCATGTGTTGAGGTTGGTCAAGATACTGAAAACCTCAACTCAAGAGGTTCTCAGTGGGATATCACCTGATTAAATAAAGGTTAAAGATAACTCACTTTTAACCCGTGATGTGTGATGACATTGATTTTTTTTCTGATTTGATAACAAGTCCATTTCCAGCCAGTATCAGTGATAATGATCTGATACGTAGCTCAAACGTTTTGTGTTTGGAAAATTAAAACGCAAATAAGGTATTTAACATTATAGTTTTATACAAAACACAAGATACACTATACAGTTTGAGAATAATAACAATGTAACTTTAATATAACTGAGAAATGTTTAGTCTTTATAAAACTACGTTATCGATCTAATCCATGGAATGTTTTCCTATGATCTCTGTTTTTTAAAGTTAACATGATGGTTTTATTTTCAGTATTTAAAATTGTAATAAAACTTCATGTAATTCACTTTAAATCAGTCTACTCTACATTAAACTTACCTGAATAAATGCGGGCTTATTGAATTTATGGGATTTCAGGGACAAGTGAACTTCCAACTGGAAATCATGCAGCTATTTATTGTAGCATTTACTTATTCCATAACTTTAAAATGCTAATTTGAATAAATGGGATGTTTTAGATTTAAACATAAAGGGGACTCTATGTTGTTTGAATAACAACACAAAAACCTAAGCCTATAGCAGACGGATGTAAATAACTTCACCAAATTTAGCGTCGAAGCTAAACAGCTCCACATTCTGTCCCTCTGTACCGGGATAAAGGACTCCATGGGATGTCTGTGTTGCTGTAGCAGCACCTGTCTCCTCACTTTTCATATTCTATCTTGTGATTTATTTTAGATATTTAATGATGTTTGTGCTGTTAGCTTAATACCTCACAGTCTTCCTACAGATGTCACAGACTGCATTGTTGCTGTTTGTGGTGCTAAAGCAGCTCCACACTATGTCTGCATTCTGCCATGTTAACTCTAGCTGACTGAACTTGCACTCACTGCAGTAACATGATGAGGAGGAAGGAGTCGCTTTCTCTGCAAGTCAGCATTCCTGTCCAGTTATACTGTGCCATATTACGCACTTTGCTTAGCAGAAAGAGAAATCCTACCAACTGGGAATCATTTAGAATACTTTCCTGTCAATGAAAAACTACTTATTTACTTCAAATTATTAAAATATTGATATTTTATTAAAGTACCCATATAATGTAAAATCCACTTTCTAAAGATCTTCTAACAGTCATATCAGTCCCAAAGACTGTGTCTGAGACCCAAAAGTGAGAAAATATTTTCACCGTTTTCACTTCCTGATTCTCATTTTTGGGAAATGAGTTTTGAGCTAATCGGGTGGTTTCTAAATCTTTATCCTGCTGATGTCAAGAAGAGAAAAGATCACTCCTCCCTAGAGGACAGAGCCAATCACGAGCACCTTTGTCTACCTGAGCCCACCCCCACCCTTTAAAAACCACGGGAGCGCTCATCCTCACAAACGTTAGCTAACAGTCATGGTGAAGCTATGAGCAAAGCATCGTAGATGGTTGATCAACGAGCACAAAAGTCTTTTTTTACTCCCTTCATCTGAGACCCTGAAGACCCACCAATGTCTCACAAACACATGGAGAAAAGAGATGGGCGGGGCTTAGAGAAGCTCTGCTCCCCAACTGCCCTGCCCATTAGAAAGGAAAGTTTAACTGAGGTTGGATGAGGAGGTGGAAGAACAACAGCTGACCTTAAAGTAAGGGCCAATTTTACATGTTATTGAGATGTAAAAGAAATGATTCAGAGTGGATAGAAAATGACCAATATGGACCTTTAAGAGAATCAATACCAAAACATAACTAGCTGGAATCAGAGCTATCAATATTTTAGTGAGGATACACATCCCTCTGTGACAACAAAAACCAGCAAACAAGCTGTTAAATAAATGTTGGCCTCTCCTAAAACACAGTTGGTCTATTCATCTAAACGCTGTTGGTGTCATGGATGAACGTACTGAAACAAAATGTTCACATTTTATGCCCATTTTGAATTGAAAAATGTTATTTAATTCAGGCAAATTACTGTTTGATAACTGTCTAAATCCAGATGTATCAGCAGGAAGTCAGGATTTGTGCCCCCTCACCACATGCTGTGGATGGAGCTTGTTTAGCATACAGAATGTACGAGTCACCGTATTTTTAATAAGCAATTAAAGAAACAGAGGTGGTTTCATTAATAACTACTGGAAGTGGTTATAAAAAATGTAAATAACTCAATAAAATGTAATAAATACTTATAATGTTCTGCTGGCATTGGTTTGTCAGTATTAAGTTCAATTATTTGATTTCTTGTATATTTTAGTTTTTATATCAGTACAAGCTCATTTATCTAATATCAGATAAGTTGAGTCAAAATAACATCAAAACTTCATAGATTGATTAGTTTCTGACAGGCTGAAGAACTCCTTAACTCTCCTCGGGGGAGGGAGCTAGAAACAGTTCCACGTGACAATATACACTGAACAGGATGCACCATAAACCGTAATGTTAAATGATAACTCATCTATCTATCTATATCTATCTATATCTATCTATATCCATCCATCCATCCATCCATCCATCCATCCATCCATCCATCCATCCATCCATCCATCTATCTATCTATCTATCTATCTATAGCACCCATAAAAACATGAAATCTGTGAACACACACTGGTTTCACTGGTGAACACGTGTGTTCACCAGTGAATGGAGCAGTGAATGAAGCTGTCTGTGTGTCAGCCTGAGTCAAACTCTTCACCAGAGGACACACCATCATGGCAACATTACAATTTTTTTTAACCTGAAATGAAACCACAGGTGAAGCAACTGAACCACATTTCTCTCCAGTGAGTGAAGACTCAACATGTTCTGTGTGTTCATAGTGTTGTGCATTTACTGCTGTTGTAATATTTTAATGAAACAATTACTACTGTGTTTCTATTTATCAAGCTGTGCAAACATTAGAGTAACACACTGTGTATTTAAAAGCCATGTAAACCTTTACTTATAATAGAAACACTCTGACTTGAGGACTGCAGTGCTGCTCAGCAGGTCTCTGTGTGCAGAGTTATCTCAACAGATGGTCCAGAATCTGGTCCTCGAACACCTAAAGACCAATGGCATCTCTGGCATGACATGTTAAGTGGGGCACAGCAACTCAACCGTATGTATTTGATTACATATACTACTACTACTACTACTTTGATTCCATCTGTCTAAATCAAAGCGTAGCTGCTGTCGTCTCTTGCTGCAGCTCAAATGAGAACTAAGCATTAAAAAGTATGAGTTCCATAATATCAGAGTAATTTATCGAGTACAGGTACTTGACCATAGTTTTGGACTGATACCAGATACTGGTATTGGTATTGGGGCATTCTTAGTACAAACCAATGTTTGAACCAGGCAGTACTCTGCTCTGAGGTCCAAATCTCTGAAGTGTTCTTTGTTGTGGTTGAGTAAACTACTACATGCTAACATGCCCTTTTTGTCTTTGTATGTATTTTTTTCTGAGCTGAAATGTTAAAGTTTCTGTTTACTTTCACTAGCCAACTGGGAATCTTATCCAAGTTTATAGAATGTCCACAACCCTCTGTGATGTCCTTCTTGAACCCAGTTGTGATCATTTTTCATAAATGTACATCAGTAGCTGAGCAGGTAAAGTTTTCATCTTGCAACTGGAGGGTTGTTGGATCAAACCTCACTCTGGCTGGGTCACCTTGTGTCCTTGGGTCAGACGCTTCACCTGCATCACCTGCTGGAGGTGATCAGTGGGTCTGGTGGTGCCTGTGTCTGGTTGCTTTGCTTCTGTCTACAATGTAGCTCACTGCCATCAGTGTGTAAAGGATGGACTGATGTCAAAAGATTTGTTCATGACTTAGAAAAGTACTTTATAAATGTGGGACATTTACATTTGTAATGGTTATTACATTATTTGTGTCGTTCATTCACCCATTCATACACACATTCACACGCTGAAGCTACATTGTAGCTGCAGAAGCCATGCACAGGTCACCCCTACCACCACTAACAGGCAATGTGGGGGGAGTGTCTTTCCCAAGGACATAACAACAAAGACGGAGCGGGTTTCAAACGGACAACCCTCTGGTTGCAAGGCGAATGCCTTAACTACTAAATGACTGCCACCATAACAAAGACAGCACTGGACAACAACACTGTGTATTACTTCAGCAGCAGAGGCTAAATGTGGACATGTTGGAGTTCTTTCATTCTTGATGCTGTAAAATTGATTCTAAGCATCATAAGGGGAATGTTTCTAAAAGCTGTGTGACAAGAAGGGCTGTTTTGAAGTTTATTTTCTTGCTTTCATAATCCATTCATTCAGCCGCCTCCAGAAGGAGAAAGCGCTGGGAGCTGAAGGAATACTGCCATTTGAACTTAGGCAAAAAATAAAAAACATGAGGAAAAAACTACAGTGTGAACAGATGAGGATTCTGGAAATTACATTTTGAACAGTGCACTAACACCCACGTTTCAGAGTGATATGTGATAACAGGCATATCAATTACACAACTAACCAACAGAGACTTACATGGTAGATTTGAATTATCAGTACGACTGAAGAAACTATAAATATCGCATCTTTGAAAATTCATTTCACTCTCTTGATCATGCAGTTATTTATGCAGCTCTTCATACGGCAGCGGCTGATGAGCTGAGTTAATTAGCAAGTGACACTCTGGCTATAGGCTTTGTATAATGCTACACCAGCCCTGACAGGCCAGATTAGCCCAGAACAGAGGGGAAAAGGGCAGGGAAAAGGCAAATGAACAAGGGAAATAAAGGAACAGACCAACCTGTCAGGAAGTGACAACCTTAGTAGAAATCTTGTAATCCTGTTGGGATGCAGCTGCCTTCAAATGAAGAGTGATTCTGTGCAATGCTCGGACATTTCAACAGGAGAAATGAAAATCCCTAAAAGATAACAAATGTTCATTTCTTTTTTGACATTTGATCTAGAAACACAACTTAAAAACCTCTCTTTGAAAAGGAGTTGTGATTCTAGGTGTTCTAACTCCTACTTATCGTTGGTTGCTAGGAGAGCAGCTGTGTAAACAAACCCAGCTGCACGTTGCTAACTTTACAGAAGCCGTTAGAGTCATATGTGATTGTTTGCTGCAACCAGCTGCCAGGCAAAGGGCAATCATTAAGTTTACAATGAAACACAGATAAAAAATAATTTCTAAACCCAACCCTTCAGAAGTTCAGGCCATTCAAATACAATAATGAGTGGCAATGATAATATAATATTACGCAAGATAATGCAAAACATGTTAAATCATTGAATGACTGGTTACTATCAAAAATCTGTAAGGACTTCAGAATCAGCTAATTAAGAAAATATGGAGTGCTAAATAGACAAAGTTAGCAATTAGACATTTTTGTTAGTTTTCTTACTTCTGACATTCTTCTGCTCCAGTATTTTAAAGCTAAGCTGTCAACCTCCAAATCAGTTAAACACTGGTCTTTCAGAATAAAACAGCAAAAAATCTTCACCTTCATTCCTGATTGAATGAATACACTGAGGTGTTTTTATAACAGGTGGAATTATTTGGTGAAGGAATAAATGTTTAAAGGTGATATGGGTAATATTCAAACAAGCTAGGTATAGCTAGCTATTTTACACAAACACATCTCAGAGCTCTCACCCCTCCCGTCAGGTATAATCCCTAGGCCGCGCCTCCTCTGGACATTGGACCGCACATTGCCACAGTAACAATAGAGAGCCAAACACCAGTCGTTAAAGCGCTATGCTTAATGTTCACCCAGGTTTTTCCTCTTTCTACGTCCAAACATTTTTCACTTTCTGCTAGCTGAAAATTTTTTTTTTCCTTTTGGACCTCTGGTGTTTTTTCCTAAAATTGAAGCGCTAACAGCTGGCTGTTTCTGTCCTTCTCTCACTTCCTGGATGTTCTGCTTTAAAATGCTCCATCACGCATTACTGGAGGATCCAAGCAGTGAGGAAGTGAGGCGCTTCAGTGAGACAGACAGCCGAATTGTCCAATAGTTGCTTTTGGTCTGAAACGTATGATTGGCTGAGGTTTGTAGAGAACTGCGAGGGAACCACCTTATTAGCTTCTTTCAAGTTTGTTTAATTGCCACAATCTATTTTCTCCACTACTGGAAACTTCTACAGATCAGTCGCTGTAAGTTACTCCTTAACTTCTCATATGGTATCGAAAAGGGACCAATAATACATACATTTGAATTCTTTAGGACTGTGAGGTGTTACTGACACACATTCATATTATGATGCACTTCTCTTTATCAGTCATAACAGCAACATCTGATCCCCTCTAGAAGTGACTAGATCAGGATTAGACTACATTCTGAAATATTACTGATGGTTATTTAATGATAAATGAATAATGATGCTTGTATGTTCTGTGATGATTGTTAATAACAATAATGGATTGGATTTATATAGCACCTTTCTAGACACCCAAAGCGCTTTGACAGAAGCTCCATTATTCATCCACGCACACATTCACACTGGTGGTGGTAAACTACGACTAATGACTGTAGTCACAGCTGCCCTGGGGCAGTCTGACAGAAGTGAGGCTACCATTCTGCCATTGGCTCTTCTGACCACCACCAACATTCACACACAGTCACACAGGCAAGTTGGGTGAAGTGTCTTTCCCAAGGACACAACAACAATCTAACCCAGCCAGAGCTGGGGATTGAACTGGTGACCCTTCGGTTACCAGACCGGCCACTCTACCAACTGAGCAAAACGCCGCCCCAGATGTGTTAAAGACTCTCCTGAAGATCCTCCTGGTTGTGCCTGAAGGTGCTGCTCCCTCATCTTCCCTGAGTCTTAGTCCAGGCCTATTGAAGGTCATCGTCACTGAGAGAGAAATGGTTATCAACAACCTTCAAGATGCCAGAAACCAGAACCAGGTGGTTCTGTTTGGACTTTGGCTCCAAGCTGGATGAAGCTCAGGTTCCAGTTCATCTAACAGGTTCTTCTCATGTTAGATCACAGTGAACTGAAACCAAGGTCTCTGACACAGCAACATGTGACGTAGAGAAATGCTGTTGATCACGTTGAGAAAGTCACGTCTACTGTGACATCATGACTTTAATGTTTCTATGTGACCAAAGTCCATTCTTGGTTCATTCAAGTGGTTCATTCTTATGTTGCATTTCAATTTCCAACTGCTTGTTGGCTGCAGTCATTAGTCATCAGCTGTCCTCTGGAACACCAAGATCTCACAATAGTACTATGGCAGAGTCAAATACTGGGGCGACATGACACATGTGGCTAGATACCATGACGACGTTAAAGGCTCATTTTAGCATAGAGCAAATTGATTCAGCTCAGCAGAAAACCGATGAGGCTAACTTTTCTGTTCAGCTGTGACAGTTTTCTAACAATTAAATGTACAAATATCGTAATATAATGTTTGGCTTATATAGTATTGTGATATATTGCAATATATTGTATCGTTGCCCCTTATCATGATGCCTATCATTTTCTCAGATTCTTGCCAATACACATCCAGTTGGTTCATTTCAGCCTTTGTCATCATCAATCAGTTTCATAGCTGGTCTGTGTTGAAAACCATGATAAAAGCTTTGATAAACTTTTACCACTAAAGCAGCAGAGTTTAAACTATAAACAGGTGAGGGTTCAAAACCAGAAAATTCTGACATTTAGGTGCAGTTCATGCACACGGCATTCAGAAATCACAAACGGTTTTGTGAAATGAGTTCTGCTCAATAAAGCAACATCCTCTTTAACCCTAGTCTGATCTCTGCTCTTGGGGAGTTCAGACTAACCTTTGCATCTGTAAAATCTCAGATGTGCACACACAAACACACAGGAAACAGGGGTCTCAGTACACTACAGATCTATTCCAGTCACTGAGCAAAGTTCAGCAGTGGCAGACAGGTTGATGCTCTAAAGAGACTGCAGAGGAGAGAAAACAATGCAGCACTGTGTCTGTTTGACCTTCAGGGAAGATTTACTTCAATCCCTCAGAGAAAGAAATGCTCTCTATTTATGTTTGAAAGCTGTAGGAACCTGGCCTAGTGAACTAGACCTTCAGGTCTGCTCTGCAGACTTTGGTTTAGCCACGCTCATTGGAACCTCTGCAGCCCACTGATTGGTCCGGTCGGTCTCGTACCGGGCCAATCACAGCGCTCTAATGGTTTGGTGGGCGGGATTAGCCGATGACAGCAGAGCTCCAAGTCCGACTCTGAATTTAAACACGGCGGCAGCTCCGGCTCCGCGTTCGTTTGAAACGGTTTTGTCATCAACTTTGGACGATTTAGATTTGGGCTTTTCTTTAAGACGTGAACAGATAGAGGAACTTAAGTCTTTTATTTTGAAAGAGGATTTATTGGCCGCTTTGCCGACGACAGGGCACACAAAAATTTATTTACCAGCTGGTTCTGGTTGTTGCTAAATGGCTCTGATTGGTCCTAGAGCTATCCAATAGCATGTAAAGACAGTTTGATTGACGACTGTTGATCCCGCCCCAATAAATGAGTCATTTCAGTGAACCATAGCCAGACTATCCACATATAGAGTCTGGCTTGCCAGGCTAGTAGGAACCAATAGAGTGAAACTTTTTAAACAGTGAGAAAAAACTCAAAAGTAGTTACCTGTTTTAGCATGAGGTCCTGTTTTAGCATGAGGTCCTGTTTTAGCATGAGGTCCTGTTTTAGCATGAGGTCCTGTTTTAGCATGAGGTCCTGTTTTAGCATGAGGTCCTGTTTTAGCATGAGGTCCTGTTTTAGAAGATGGGTTTAAGACTGGAAATGATCTCCTGAAACAATAATTGTTAGTTGAGTAGATGGTCCGATGTGGCCTGTAGAAGATTTTAATGATTATCTGCTGTAGTTGCTTTTCTTAAAAAAAAAAAAAACCACAATACAGTTTTTTCAAAAAGTGTAAACAAATATTATCTTAATTCTCCCCTGGCAAAGACAACATTTAATAACTATTACATGCATTATGTCTATGCACATGCGGATAGATGCAACTGAATAGATTCTCTGCTAAATGTGCCGTTATTTACACCTGGAGGAAAAGATCATGTCCTAATAGTAATAGTTACCAGCCTCAGAACCTTTGGTTTATTTCAGTGTAAAACAGCTCCAGCAGCCCTACAAACACACAGCAGCACAAACCTCTGACTAAAGCTAATAGATACCAAAGTGACTCTTCTCGACATCTCGACATGCGCGTCTGGTCGTGTGTGCGCGCGTGCACACGGCTCATATACGTTGCGGGCATGAACTGTACAGCTCAATGTGTAGGGTTTAATCACTCACAGTTCACAACTCTTATTCCAATACTACGAGGGTCTGATGAGCCCTCTCTGTCCCTGCTGCTTCTGATATTAGCTCTGTTAGCAGAGAGCTGCTGCTGGACTCTGAGGCTGAACTTGACTTGGCCCTGGATGAACTTTCTGACCAAAATAAACGCATAATCCTGTCAAACCTTGCCATTCTGTGAGGTGAAAGGTTTAAAAATACAAATAAATCCATCTTTAGCTGGAGAATGGGTAGGTTTTTAGTAGAAATGAGCTGTGAGTCCTCAGTGAACGGCTGAGACGGCAGAGAAACACACGGAGCGTCCTGTACGACAGCGCCCCCTACTGGTACAGGTTTGGTCGATGCGCGTGCATGTTGAGAGAATGCAGACATTTGAATTTCATTGGCTGAAAAATGTCGGCGGCAAGAAATAATGGAAAGGGGTCTCTAGGAGGAAGGAGGGTCTTCATCAGAATGACAGATGTTGTGGAACTCAACCCATAGATCATAGTTTAGACCTGAAATATCATTTAAAACATTTAGAAAACTTTGATACAGAGAAAAATGCTCCAGAGAGCCGCTTTAAATCTGAGTTTCTAAAGATGTCAGCTGGTCTTAAAAGTACCGTATTTGCTTGCATATAAGACGAGGTATTTTTCATTAAAAATAATTTAAAAAGGGGGGATCGTCTTACTATCGCGCCCCAGCAGGGGGCGCATGCTTTATGTTCAAATGGCAGAAGAGCCGCCAGCAGGAAGCAGCTAGACCGCGAGGCGCGAGCAGTCCCAGACGTCCGCTCCACCTCAAAGTTACAGGTCCACTGAGGATTAAAACACCTGAGTCCAGCTCTAGCTTCTGGCGTTTTCAGACTACCGGTAGTTTGGGTTTTTGGTTCGGTCCGGTTCTGTTTAGTACTATGGAGCCGATACCTTCTGTCGGACCAGTGGACCCGCTCGTGACCCGCAGTTTGAGCTCTGTACAGGTGAGCGTGTGGCTCGATTCACACACGCATTCTTCCTCAAGCCTGAAAAACACCTGAGGATCCTGCGCTGCCTGACGTCCACACACAGGACCGGTTAGTGAAGCTGCGCGCGCACACACACACACACACACAGTCTCAGTGAGAGAGAGAAAAAGAGAGGGAGGAGGGAGGGCCCACACAGCCAGAGTGAGAAAGAGAGAGCTTCTTTTTTCTCTCTTTTTTTCCAATTGACTGACATATGTTGTCACACAGAACTTTAATTCCTGTCTGATTAATAAGCTCATAAGCTTAATAAGCTCACTCACCCCTTCCGTCGGGTATAATCCGTAGGCCAGCCTGAAGGCCATGGGACCCTGCTTTGACACAGTAACAATGCAGAGTCTAACTCCAGCAGTAGAAACGTTCCCCCAGGTTTTTCCTTTTCACCTCCAGACGTTGTTAGTTTTCTGCTAGCTGAAAATTTGTTTTTTTTTTGGATTCTGGTATTTTTTCCTAAAATGGAAGCACTAACAGGTGGCTGTTTCTGTCCTCCTCCCACTTCCGGGATGTTCTGCTGCATAATATGCCCGGGCGGCTTAATGGCGGATCCAAGCAGTGAGGAAGTGCGGCAGACAAACAGCCGGATTGTCCAAACCCTGAAGTTTTTAGAGAACTGCGGGACAACTTCTTTATTGATTCCTTTCGGGTTTTTTTTATCTCCACAATATATTTATAGCTATACTATGTTAGAACATTGTTAAGAGGCATGAAATAAACATTAAAAGCTACATTGTTTACCAAATCAGTGAGTACAGCTTTAAAAACTCATATTTTCCTACTTGTCACATCCAGACTGGTGTTGTACAATCCTTAATAAACACACAATATCACAACTTAGATTCAACCAAAGGCAGTTTGTTTTATAATCCACATCAATAGCAGGAAGTTTGTACCATTTTTGAAGAGCCTGTCAAAAAGATACTGGTGTTTCTCTAAAAATTTATGATTTTAATCCAAATTTCTGCTAAATAAAATGTGCATTATAACAGCAAAGGTCACTGACATGTGCGTCTTCTCATGTGCAAAGCCCTCAGTCTTTCAGCCTAATCAATGCAGAGACTAACCCTCAACAAAACAAGGCTGTAAGATCTCCAACTAGAGGAATAGATTAGCATCAATAATGGCTGAGATGCATGGATTTAATTGTGTCTCTTATTTCAGCTAGCATGGATCCCGACAGGCTATCTCTCACAGCTACAGCTACCTCGAGCATTCTCAGAGGGACAGCAATGACTGATTGGCTGAGATGTTAATTTCATAGAGCTATATCCATGGATACACTTCCTTTCCATGTGGAGACACATTCGTCTGGTTGTTTCCCTTCAACAAGGTCGCTAATTAGCTGTAACTGGGTAAAAGGCAAAGACGACCCCTAATATGTAGTTTTGCTGTTTATTTGTTAAAAGTCAATGTAAAATTAGACTGTGAGAAGATATAAAGTAGAGTAGAGAATAATAATCTCTCGACTGGTGTTTGGTACTGAACCCTGGACCAGATCATTCAAACCTACAAAGCTACAGAGAAGAGAAGAGAACCATTGTTATCCTTTTATATAAAGACTACAGAGAATCGTGGATTTGCAAAAATGTCCAAGTAGTGCTCTCTGCAGAACCACAAAGGTGGAGCTGCACCAGGTTCAACCCCGCCCATTCAACCAGAGTCAGCCCTGCACCAGGTTAGGGTTAGGGTGAGGGTGAGGATTAGGGTTAGGATTAGGGTGAGGATTAGGGTGAGGGTTAGGGTGAGGATTAGGGTGAGGGTGAGGATTAGGGTGAGGGTTAGGGTGAGGATTAGGGTTAGGATTAGGGTGAGGATTAGGGTGAGGGTTAGGGTGAGGATTAGGGTGAGGGTGAGGGTTAGGGTTAGGATTAGGGTTAGGGTTAGGGTGAGGATTAGGGTGTGGCTGCACCATTTTGGTTCTGAAGAGAGCACCCTCTCAAAATGTACATGATGCAAACGTGTATAAAGAGAAATAAATGACACTTCTGATTTTTATGGTTAACATCAAAATTGATTATTTAACACTAACTTGGAAAAGCAGCTGTATTTTTCTCCTACACAGAACAGCTGTTCAGCATTAGAGCACTGAGTGATGCTACAAACAGAAAGCATCGCTCTGCTGGGAACACTAGACTATCTGTTTTCACGTTACCAACATTTTCCATCCTTATCCTTTTGTATTTTCTATGAATAGCTTCAGACCTAAGGTCTTTGATCACTAATGTCTTGAAAGCACAAAGACTT
The DNA here is from genome assembly GCA_006937965.1 of Callopanchax toddi. NCBI lineage: Eukaryota > Metazoa > Chordata > Actinopteri > Cyprinodontiformes > Nothobranchiidae > Callopanchax > Callopanchax toddi. Next base: position 309,239 of record SSNR01000276.1, on the reverse strand, counting down.
GATATCAGATTTTTGTTCTGATAATGTAAAGCCTGAAATATCCAGAGTTCACAGTTTAAAGGAGGCTGCATAGTCTGACTGATTTACCTCAGCAGCTGAATTTAATGGTGATTTAAACTCATGAGAGAATCAGTTAAGATGCTTGTCATTTATGTATCATAATGTAAAATACCCTATAAGGCCTGACGTCTGGACATTTTAGGATAAAGATCAAAGTACCTAGTATACATACTATACCAATACTAGTTTAAAACACAGGCTGACAACAACCTAATTTACTACCTGATGTGAAAAAAGAAAAAATATGTTTTTTAATGTAACTAATCAATCAGAAGATTTTTACTGATTATTTATTGCAGGAATGTTTTTTCTGTAAATACAGTATACAGTAATCATATGTAAAAAATATCACTATCATCTTCAGAAGCGAATAGCCTGTGAATAAAGCTGGGGTCTATCTGCAGGAGCCACCAGACAAAAGGCTGGGGACACCCTGGACAGGCTGCCAGTTCATGCGTTTACATGCACATCTAAGTCGAGCTAGATCGGTCTAGGTCGATCTCATGTTAATAAACTGGGAGTCTTTATCCTAGTTTACATGTCTGTTAGAAAACCGAACTCTTAAATGAAGTTCGCTCCACTCCGCTACGATAGGGGGCGACGTGCGCCCTTTCCTGTCAGTCTTCTGCCGGTTGTTTTCTTAGTGTTTAAAAACTCTTGTTCTAAATGCTTCTATCGGTCACAAATTTGATTGGGCGTCTTCGTGTACCCAGCGCTGGCAAGCTGTCCGTTTGTTTTTGCTGCTATCGTCTTTTACCACTACTGATTTGTTTGTATTCCCACTTCTGCGGTGTCGTCACTCCCGGAGGAGGAGCGCCCAGACAGCATTAGCTCGACTAAGCTGTTTACATGGAGGAGGAAGTCGAGCTACGACCGCATTATCTGGGTGCTTTAGCTCGATTAGATCATTTCGACTTCAGCCGGACTAACGTGTTTACATGCAGTTGAAAAAACCGACTTAAGTCGATTTAAGGCAATAATTCGGTTTTCTAGACTGCATGTAAACGTACTGACTGAGACAGATGTAGAGACAGAAAGCCACTCACTCACACCTAGGGATGATTTAGATTTACAATGAACCTAAGCTGCATGTTTTTGGTCTGTGCACCAGAGGAAACCCACACATGCATGAGGACAACATGCTAATTCCATGCAGAGGCTGCAGAACCATTGCCTAGTGAACTAGACCTTTTCTGCTCTGCAGACTTTTTATATATATCCACATATATAGTCTGGTTTACCAGGCTAGCAGAACCAGGAAGTGAACTTGCAACCTCCTTGCTGCAAGGCAACAGTTCCACCATGCAGCCCAAAATAATTCTAATAAAATTTGATTAATGTTGATCCCATTGTTTTTGTGATTACTTCAACATTAAATCAAAATGCACATTTAATGGCACAGAGCTGGCACTGAGATCTCATCTTTCGTCATCTCTTTCTGTTTTGCTTTCTTTTACTTTTCCATACTTTCCATTTCTCACAGATGGCAGGGCAGAAGATGGAAAGAATAAAAATAAAAACAGGATAGTCAAAAGTAAAAAAATACTACATGGAAGCACATGGGGGGCCTTATTTCATTTGCCAGGACCAAAGCATGACCAAAGCAGAGGAACACTATGAATAAATGACATGCATTATTTCACATGGATCTGCTGGGATCTTTCACTCTTTTTGTTAACTTTGTCATTTTCCTGCTCTCTCCAATCACAGCGCCATGCCTGCACAAATGACAGTGCCAGAAATGAGTGCAGAATGCTCGGTATGTTCCTCTTCCCTTTTGTCTGTGCCGTTAAGAATGTCCCTTCACGGCTGCTGTGCAAATGTCCCCTGCTTTGTTGATGGATCTTTGTGGGGTGGATTCAGCAGCAGGGTCTGATTGAATCAGATAAATCTAAAGCGGGCCCATGGAGCTTTGTGCACACATGCATAAAAGCACTTATTTACAGTATGTCCACATGGGGAGGAATATAATAGTATGCACACATATACATGGATGCAAAAGCTCCACACAGAAAATGTACATAAGCAATAAACCTGGTTTTGTCTTCCTCATAAACAGTGGTGGCTAACACATTGGTGCAGACTAAAATGCCTCTGGATGCTACTAGATAGACTTTGAACCAATCTGAGCAATGATGTGTGCAAAATACTGCTGGGTGGCAGAAACATTTAAATGCTTCTGTCTTGGAGAAAGATGCTCAGTTCTTTAAGTGGATTCTATAAACTGTTTCACGTCAGCAGTTGTTTAAAAAAATGCCACTGTAGTGCTGAACCCATAGGGATTAGTTCTGATTTGACCCAGCATTAGCAAAGATACAGGGAGCACCGACCCAGGCTGAGTCAGAACAGATGAACAATAAGCTCTACAAGTGCTTTCTATTAGCCAGCCTAATTTGTAGCATTATGTAACACACAACATGTTGCCCTGCCAGAGCAGTGAATATCCTGCAAGAACAAAATACAGCAGCCCAACCTGAAATGAATATAACAGGAAAATGTAATGCTAAGCACCATCCTTCATATACAATTACCAAATGATTCTGACCACAGAGTAACAGGAACACAATAACAGCTGATAGCTCTGTTTATCTTCCCTAAAGTGATTGTATTTTGTGCTAATTACCCCTCATGTTATGAAAATATTTCTTTTCTTGTATTAAAGCGTATTGTCAGTGTTTTTGAGAACTCACTGCAAAATTAAAAGAAAATCCTGAGGAGAGAAATGACTTCCTGGAAAGGTCTCCTGTTCCATTAAAGAGAAGTGATTCAAACTGCTGCAGTGGTAGCAGCTCCCCTCAGCAGGATGTTTACGTGTTTTAAACATGAAATACTCATGACCTTTGTTAAATATTGGAGACTTGCAGAGAAGAGAGTAGTTTATGGATTCAAACTGAAGACATTAGTGAACACAGAGGATTAGCTTTGCTTTTGCTGCGTCTGTAATGATAGCAGAGAATTAATCATTAACTAAATCTTTATTGTTGTTTGCATTGGAATTTTATTTGGTAAATTTAGCATCGTATACCTTAGATATCTTCCTGAAGAGCTAACAGCTAGATAAAAATAGCCAATATTTAAGCATATTGTTGTGATTTTAAACAATGCAGCCTAAAGGGGCACAAGCCAGTGTCATCCTTGATCCAGTCCCAAGCCCAGATAAATGCAGAGGGTTGTGGCAGAAAGGACATCCAATGTAAAATGTTGCTAAATAGAATATGTGAATCGTAGGACTCAACTCCATACTGGATCAATGGAGGCCTGGGTTAACAACAACCACCAATGATGCTGTGGACCTACAGGGTCTGGTGGAAATTGGGCTGCTGTTGGTCATAGATAGAGGAGGAAGGTGTGTCCATAGACAGAGAGAGAGCAGGAAAAGCAGGACATTAGGACTAACAGTAGGAACATTGAATGTTGGGACCATGACAGAAAAAGCTAAAGAGATAGTTGACATGATGCAGACGAGGAAGATGGATGTTCTTGTGTGTTCAGGAGACCAGGAGGTAGCTAGGCTGGATGTTTAGGATCAGGGTTCAGGCTGTTTGACCATGAAATGGATGGGAGGAGAAATGGAGCTGGAGTTATCTTGAAGGAGGAGTCGGTTGGGAATGTTCTGGAGGTGACCAGAGTGTCAGATAGAGTGATGAGTCTAGAACTAGAAACTGAAGTTGTTTAATGTTGTCAGTGGTTATGCCAAACAGGTGGGATGTGAGCTGGAAGAAAAGGAGAAATTCTGGAGTGAGTTAGATGAAGTGATGCAGAGCATCTCCAGGATGAAAGAGTAATTGGGTCAGACTTCAAAGGACATCAATCCTAACAGTTAAAAAAACGCAACTGAACTTGTGTTTTTGAAGATGTTTCACCTCTTCACCAAAAAGACTTACTCACTTCTGATCATGGGTTGGCACTTCCAGGCTCATAAGTCATTAGAGATAAAATCTTCAAATAAAAGTTCAGTGGCCATTTGTAACTCTTAGAGCTTTACATAGAAACATACTTTAAAATGTCTGAGAAAACCCTTAAAAACCTGGATGCAAGTAGCTCCTCTGCTGCTGACCAGCTGTTTGTGGATGCAGCAGATTTTTTGAGGACCATCTTAGATGTAGAGAAAGAAAGTGATGGAAACTATCTGCAAAACAGCTGCTTCCTCCCACACCTGTTCTGTGTCAAGGCTGTCGTTTTAAACTATTTTACTGACTGCCAACATATTTTATATCATAGTTTGAGCAAAATTCAACTTTATGAAGTCCTGCTGTGAAACATTGCTTTTAAGTGTCAGTAAGATCTTCATGCATTTATTCCATCAGAATAGTAGTAAATACATTTGTTACTGGTGTGTTTGAACTGGAAGAAGATGAAAGCTTTATAAAAACAAGACTTTTAATCATTTTATTTAAACATAATTTAAAGATATGACACTCCCTATACTCAGATTAAAGCTTGGCAATTAATGGACACAACAAATTAATAAACTATTTCTAAAACTGCAACAAAGGCAATAAACTGGTCAAATAAAAGCTTCAATATGCCATGGAGAAAAATATTAGCATGTAGTGGAAGAATACTGTACATTAAACACATCACTTCTCTTTATGCAATCTAGCAGGTCCCACTAGACCTCAGGAGGATTTTCCTTCTGCTGGGGAGTTTTTATTTGTATCATTTAGTGAATCTTTTTCAAATCTTTCACCTAAAAAAATCTGCCTGTGAGTCAGAATCAGTCCACTCAGGCTCATTTCTTTATGATTCTATCAATGATGAGGTATATAATGGTGCACATGGTGCCTGGTAGCATCAATGTCAAGATAATTCACACATGTTTTGTTTTTATTACACTGTTAGACATGGCTGTAATTTTAACAGTAGTTTACCACATCATACAGTACTAAGCTGTAAAACTATTTTACTGTTAATAACTGTAATTTCCATTGCATCATGGGAGTTTAAAGTCACATGTTACTTTGTTTACAGTTTGTTACTGTAGTTTTTGAAATTACAGTAAGTTACTCTAAACTGTTAGTTATTTAATTGTTTTTTTTACTGTAATTTATCAGTACAAAGCTGTAAAAGTGTTTCTTTATAGTAACTGTATTTGGTATTGCATCAGCCAAGTTTTAGGTCACCATATTTACAGTTTAATATTGTAAAATTTCAAAATTAGAGTAAGTTACTATAGTTAACGATCATTTTGCATTCAAGACGGATAGCAGCCACTCTTCCAAAAGGAGCGGTCACAGTGACAGGAACCGAACTCTCTCACACAGTTCGCCGGGGAATTAGCAAGTGGGACACGGAAAAAACTCGGCTCCTGCGGAAAGACCAGCAAGTTCCAGCAGGTATCGGCTATCCAAGGTAAACATTTCATTATTTTAAGCAGTGGCAGCCCATCCATAGGGAGCGCTAGGGCGCCGCCCCACCAGTCCAAGAGGAAGAGAAGAAAAAGATAGAATCACAGATTGCTTTTTGTCCTCTGTAACTCGTTTATTCTCCTTGGGTCCAATGTAACTGTGGAGTAGAAATAATCATAATAACAATATACTAACCTGAAAGAGCAACTTCTTTTATTTCAAAAACCGTTTGAACTATTTTTTACAGCACAAATCATTGCGGAGAGCAGAAATGCTTCAAAGAGGAAGCGCTTGGTGTTAATGCCAGGCGGACAGTGTCTCAGTTTCTGTGGCACATGAAAATGAAGGTAAATGCGGGACAATCCTTCACAAAAACGGGACATCTGGTCACCGAGGTGCCAGATCAGCTTGGAGAGCAGAGTGCACGTCTGAAACCGAACCGGACAGCAGAGTCAGTGAGTCGCTCCCAGCTCAAATGTTTCCTGCAGCCAGGGTTGCCAGATAGAGTCAAGGTTTTCCAGCCCAAAAATCCATTAAAATCCACACACACAAAAAAAATGCCCAATTTGCGGGAAACCACCCAATCAGGCAACACTGCCTGCAGCACAGCGAGTCTGGGAACAGAACAAACCATTTCCTAGGCGGGGGAGGTTTGCTGTAATTTAGTTGTTAAAATTTAACGTTTCAACCATATACTGTATGGGTTTTATATATTTACTAGGTTTTTAAAAGAACATAAAGTAAAAAAAAAAAAAGTTAAAATCTCAACTTTTAGGGGTGCTATGATTCACTTTAGGGGTGCTGCAGCACCCCCAAAAACGGGCTAAAATCATCCCTGGTGTACTCTATGATTAGTGAGTAAATTGCATGTAATAAATTGTTCAGTGCAGAAAACGTCTTCTTTTAAAATCTAAAGAAAAATACAGTTTAGTTTTCTTACGCCTCCCAGTTGTGATGATTTTGGGCAACTTTTGAATTATGTTACACAAAATAAAGAAAAAGCTATAACAATATGTCACAACAAAATATAAATAGTTTTCTCAACATTTCAGTTGCGAAGGAAAATATCCAGATGGAGAAAAGGGAGACTGACAGAAGGAAAGAAGTGAGAGCTACAGTGGAGTGAGAATTAAGAAGGGCAGATGGGGTTGAAGGGGGTTAAGCTCAAGCATAAACATTGTTGACGCTGGTCCAACGGAAGCTGCTGGGACTTAGAGAGGTTGAAAAACCACCCACTCATGAAAAGTTTGAATAAGAGCACCAACATGAAGAGTTTGTTGGTTTCCACAGATGGCTAATCAACAAATATAACAGAATAGAAGACCCTTTGGTCTATAAACAGGAATGTCAGTAGAGGTTGAATCATTGTGTCTGACAGTTAAAAGCACTGTGTGTAGTGAGTGGAAGCTGCTTTTAGTTCACCACAGCGACACATGGCCTGTGCTGTATTGAGTCAGTTTAATCTGTGTATGCTTATTGTCTGCATCATAAATCAGATGTAAGCAAGATTCTGTGAAAGTGTGCACAATTAATGTCAAAGTTCCTAATCCAGATGTGGACAGCCAATTCTAAACTCTCTCACTTTATTCTCCTTTTCTGTCCATTCATGTGTCTCAGTTTGATCACAGACGCCAATCATGCTGAAGCTATTCTTATCAAGTGAGATACTGCCTTCTGCGACAGACGGGACTCACCATCAAGTCAAATGAATGGAGATGCATTTATGAAATTCAAGCTTCTGTTTACAGCAATAACTTTTCACAGTGGGGGTTATCGCTGCAAAGCACCCTGGGTATAGATCATCTGTTAAACACATCTCATCTCTTATACTCTCTCACTTCCATCCTCCTTCAGCGAAGCAGTGGGTAATTAGTTCTACCAGTTTAGGATTAATTTACTGCTGTTCATTCATGATCATTCACAAATCAGAAGGTGTTTAAAGAAAAATGCATCCCGCTTATTGTCAAATTGTGTGTGTTTATGCTTGTCACTGTGCTTTGCCTGATGAAGACGTGCCTTGGCGGGGATGATGTGCTCCTAAGTGACTGTGAATCAAACACAATCGCAGCACTGGAGAGAAAATGACACAGAGCGTGACACAGAAAGTGAAAAATACGAGAAGAGATACTCAAAAGGAGGAAGAGCAGCGTGGCCTTTGGGCTCTGTAATTACCCCACTGTCAAATAAGTAAGGTCTTAACTGGTAATGTCTGTTAGGGCCTTCCAGTCTATTATATAGACCCAGACAATGCTTGGTTTACGACACAAAGAATAAAAGATTAATGACATTATTTGAGTATTTAGACAAACATCTGTTTGTTTCTCATTAGGACTGAGAAATCTGCATAAAATGAAATCCATCCACACACACACACATATATATTGATATACACACTAGTGCTGGGCCGATATCGGCGTTAACGGCTGCGTTAACGCAAGACTCTTTATCGCGCGACAAAAAAAATATCGGCATTAATCTAAAGTTGGGTTCAGAAGATCTATACCTGGCGCGGATCTATACCTGGCACGGATGAATACCTGGCGCGGATGTATGCCTGGTGCAGATGGGGTACCTGGGGGCGAGAACGACTCGACATCATCAGTAGAGGTAAGGTGCTGACATGGATAGAGCTTTGAAGCCGGTGTCGGGTTTGCTTCAGGGAAAATGTAATTTTAAAAAGCTTCCCAATGGAAAACTCGACAAGAGTAAAGTTGTTTGCACCTTCTGCAATGCCGAATTAGTTTATTGTAGGAGTTCTTCGAGTCTCAGGTACCACCTAAATGCAAAGCATCCCTTAGCTAGTGTGGAAAACGCCGGGCCAAGCACTGATGTAGCGCAGGGGAAGAGTCGTGTTCGTCAAACTACCATGGTCGAGTGCAACCGAGGCAAGACCGTCAGCAGTGCTCTATCAGCCAAGCTAACTAATCTCCTCGCTCAGTGGATTGCTACCAGCTGCCGGCCCATCAGCGTGGTCGAAGATGATGGGCTCGAGCCTCTCCTCCAGGCGGCCACAGGTGACGCATCTTACAAACTACCAGCGAGGCGAATTATCATGAGGAAAATACATGACCAGCACGCCGCAGAGAAAGCCGCAAAAGATGAGAAGTTGGCAGCAGAGACGTGTGTAGCACTGACTGGGGACCATTGGACATCTATCAATAACGATAACTACCTCGGCGTTACTGCACACCTCATCGATTCCAGCTGGGAACTTCATTCCTTCACCTTAGGTAAGCTACATTATGTAATTAAAAATTTTATAATGAAGCAATATCACGAGAGGGAGTGCTGTTGTGCCCAATATCAGCACTTGTGTGAATTGGTCGCGATCAGAGCCTTCAAAAGTACTCACATTCAGTACTCAAGTAGAAGTATAGATAGGCTAAAATGACTTTTGTAGAGGTAGGAGTATCACCTGAAGCATTTTACTCAAGTAAAAGTATAAAAAGTAAAAGTATAAAAATACCAGTTGCAAAACTACTTAAAGTATAAAAGTAGAAGTACTGTAAGAGAAGCCATTAATGGTATAAGTTTAGGACACAGGGCCTACAGTGCACTTTATACTTTAGCCCTTGTTAATTGAATTATTTTACTCAGTTTGATTTTTTTATTCACAGGAAAACGTTTTTATTTTGTACCACCTCACCAGTTTTTAAATGCCAACAATCTTGGTTTGAAATTACTATCTTGTAGTAACCCCTCCTGTCTTTGTTTTGCAAATATACCAGTTCCTTTTGAACACTCTCACAAATTTATTCACAAAATCCATTTGCTTATCTATGGGAGCCCAAATCTCTGGGTGCTTTTCCAGTTGACACCAAGTACCCCTTGTTCTTTGGGGGGGATCTGGTCAGGTAGGAATGTGGTCAGGCAGGATCTACTGTAGGTTTTTGAGTTTTTTCAATGTATAGAAATTCTAAAGCCTTGAGCCATTAGTTTGAGTATAAATGTAAATGTGCCAGTGTGCACGTGTAATTGGTGTGTTTGCAAAACAAAGGTAGGGTCAGCACACACCTAAAAGGTAAAGGCAGGTCAAGGGATTTTCACCCAAAAAAAAAAAAAACCAAAAGAGACCAATAGGGTGTCGGAATGGTAGGTCTCATCCAATCACAATCAAGCCTTTGTTTTTGAACGATGAGAACCTGGAATAAAAACAAGCTGAGATAAAATAGGAGTAATGAGGCTATTCTGAAAAAGTAGTGAGTAGAAAGTACCGATATTTGTGTGAAAAGATAATGAGTAGACGTAAAAAGTCGTCTGAAAAAAATTACTCCAGTGAAGTATAAATAACCAAAATTGCAACTTAAGTAAGGTAATGAAGTATTTGTACTTTGTTATTTGAAGGCTCTGGTCGTGATGATATCAGGCACAACCTCAAGTGTGATATTGCTTTTATACAACAGTTCTAAAAGCACATTTTATTATTTAACAATAAGTGACAACAATTATGATTTTTTTTATTTGTTTAAATCATTTATTTAGCTCAGCCAACACAAATGGTTCCAACTCAAAACCTGTTCCCAGGCAACACAAAATTAGAAACCCTGATATTGTCTGTAAAATGTCCCAGTGCTGTTGTACTCCAATATCAGTTTGAAAGTCTCTTATCCAATCAAATTACTTGGTCAAAACTGTTGTACAACGTAATTTAATTAGCCTACTTATTAATTAGCAGGACACCACAAATTACCACCACAACATTATATTTGCTTCTTGATGATTTGCTTCTTGTTTACTACTAGTAGTGAACTTATTCTGATTTGTTTGTCCATTAGGTGTGATGAAAACAGAGGAGCATCATTTTGCAGAAGCGTGTGCCAGGCAGTTTCTCGACGTGGCTAATCAGTGGGGGATAGCTGACAAAATCAGCACTATTGGAACAGACAGCGCTGCTAATATGGTGGCAGCAGGGAGGATAATGCCATTCGAGCATTTGCCCTGCATTGCACATGCTATACAGAGAGCTATTGTGATGTCACTTTGGGGAGGTGGTTTTGATGGTGTTCTGGCCAAGTGCTGTAAAATGGTTGGACATTTCAAACATAGTCCAGCAAACTCAGATGAGCTGAATGCCCAGCAAGCCTCCCTTGGACAAGAACAAGAGCAACTCGTGCAAGATGTTCCAACACGGTGGAATTCCACCCTTGAAATGATCAGGCGGGTGAGGCGCAACAGAGAGGCACTGCACACAACACCGTCTCAGCAGAAGCACAATCTGGCCCTCCCAACAAATGAGAAGCTAGCAAAGCTGGAGGAACTGCTGGAGCCATGCAGGTATGGTCTACAAAGATAGCGTGTTCATGAATTGGCATGCAAATTATTTTAAATATCACTTTTTATCTAAGAAACACCTGCCCTTTAATGTAATGTGATTAAGAACTTTAAAAATGTGTAATCTGAGTAAAGTGAATTAGTCATTAATTATTTATTTCTCTGTTTCTCTCTGTGTATGTGTGTGTTTTTGCGCGTGTGTGTGTAGGTACATCACTGAGCTGCTTGGTGGGGATAACTATGTATCCTGCTCTGTGGTTCTACCCGCCCTGTGCCACCTCCAGCATGCGATGAAGATCTCAGATGATGATCCTGCCTATAGTGTGCGATTCAAGACTGCATTCACCGAGGACCTCAGCAAGCGGAGGGAGAAATTAAACCTGGAATGGCTTAACACTCGGACGACCAGAATTCTGCAACTACTAGAATGACCATAGCAGTCATTTTGACTGCTCAGACATTTTTTGTATATAATTTGGATTAACATTAAAAATATCTCAGAATAAATTGGTGGAATAGGTAAAAACACATCAGGACACTAAATTAAACAATAAAGATTGAGTGTTTTATTAATTTAATTCATGCAACGTAACTTCTCAGCAATGCAAACTCAAACTGCAACCATTTTCTCTGTGAAATAAAATCAAATGTATCCTGCTTTCAAAATAGGTTAGTGTCATCATTAGACCTCAACAATGAAATTTAATAACTATTATGAACATGAACAAATGCTGTGATGACTGCCAGCCAGCTGAAGACACTCTGCTGTAGCAAACAATAGCCTGATATAAGATGATAATAAGGAGTCCTCCTGTAGGCCGCATACCTTGACATTTAGCAGAAGGGGTTTCAGCAAGTGTAGAATTTGATGTTTCCAGTAGTCTTTTTTTGCTAGGAGGCACATCTATAATGATTTCTGAATCACTTTCAGAGCTAGATGAAGCTTCTTCCAAACACTGGAACAGAACCTGCTCCTCCGTCGGATTCTTCCTCATCAAGGCTCTGAAGCATGGCTAAAGCCTCCATAGCTGTTCATTTCTTTCTACGTTTCATGTTTGTCTCTCTTGGGTTTAGAGTGAAGCTATAGCTAGGTTTTAGCTTCACAGAGCATAAAAAACAAACAAACAATAGAGCAGGAGAAAGAGCGGGAAAATGTAGCAAATAGTGTAATATGACACCCCCTGTAAAACGCATGCAGTCAATTTGACTGCTATGGTCATTCGAGGTAGTAACACTCAGATCTTTTTTGTGTTTTGAAAATTTAATGAAAAAACAATGTTAGAATAAAATATACACACATTTAGGAAAAGTCAGGGTCCTACTGCTACATAAATTTTTTTAAAGCCAAGTTATGACGTTGCAAATTTTGAAAGCAGTCAAAATGACTGCCTTGGGTGTTCTAGTGTTAAGGTATGTCACACAGGAGATGACTGCATTGTTTGACCATTATAGACTGTTAATCAAGTAGATCGGTCAATGAATAGATAAATGAGTTATGAAGAAATATGGAGGTTGGATTTGGAAAGTGACATTTTATTTCTTTTATTCATCAAAGGTGGCGACTGCCCTGGATCCACGATTTAAGGACCTCAAGTGCTTGCCCAGGGCAGAGAGGGAGCCGGTGTGGGCAAAGCTAAGTAAGTTGGTGAAGGGAAAAGAAGCCACTTTGGGGCCACATGAGGAGGAGAACCTTGAGCCACCAAAGAAGAAAACAGCCCTCCTGCAAATGGGATCAGACTCAGAATCAGATGAGGAGACACCAGTAGACAACAGAGGTACAAGGTAGAACCCAGTGCCAGCTTAGATCAGTGTCCACTGAGGTGGTGGTCGGAGCACACTGCTGTGTATGGTAAGATGGTCCACATTGCCTGTAAATATTTGGGCACACCTGCCACAACGGTCCCATGTGAGAGACTTTTTTCTTTAGCAGGCTATATTGTGCAGAAGAGGAGATCTAGTTTGTCACCAGAAAATGTGAACAAGCTGGTCTGCTTGAGTGACTGGTGGAAGAAGCAGAAATAGAGCTTGGGCTGATTGACACAGAGCTACTGACTGTAAACAGTTCTTCATGACCTTTTATGTAGGTCTACAGTTTAGAATTGTTGTTTAACTGAATAAACAGTTATTAAACACAAGCACATCTTGTTTTGATCATTATTTATTTCCATCACCAGTTATCATAGTAGAACAACTTTCTCAGTTTGAGATGTATATTGGAAACAGGAGATGAGTCTAAACCTGGTCTAATGCGCCTCCTGGCTTGAGAAACCTTTTCTCAAAGACTTATTTTTAGTCAGTATTTAGGTAGCACACATACTATGAATGCTTTTCGCAGAATTCAAATGAGCCATTTTAATCTAGATTAATCTAGATTAATTTTGAAATTAATCTAGATTAATCTGGATTAAAAAAATTAATCTATGCCCACCTCTAATACACATATATATATACATATACTGTATGTACGCAAACAAGTTTGTATATTTAAGCGTAAAGAAATGATTCATCAGAATTTTACAAAAAACTGATTGACAAATTGATATAACAAGTAAAAAAGTCGAGGCTGCTCATTTATAAAACTTGCTTATGCAAAAAATGGGCCTGAAAGTTGCATAAGTCACTTTTTACGCAAACTTTGGGATTTGAGATTTTGAGATGACCTTTATTGATCCTTCAGAGGGGATATTGAGTACCAGAACCGACTGCCCGAACACGCCTTGCCGACCTGCGCGGTCTCTATGGGGAACCCCTTGATCTGACGAGCTTCTCATCCTGTTGCAGCGACAGAGTGCTCACATGGCCTCTGAAGCTAGTAGACACACACAACAGGACCTCAGACCGACACACACACACACACACACACAGACTCACAGATTCACAGCATCTCCCATGCATGTGGCACCACTCCGGTAATGTTCAGCTCCTTTGACGCTCGCTTGTACACACACACACACACACACACACACACACAGCAATTCTAATGCGTGTGGCACCGCACCAGTATGCACAGGTCCTTTGACGCACGCCTCAACACACACACAATCACAGTACATTCGATCCACGCACGCAACTCACACATGCCCTGTAGGGGTGCAACGGGTCACAATCGACAGCTTATAATCAAAATCATCATCATTCACACACACCCCACCCCCACCCCCCTGCAATGTGCGGACCTGAGACCAGGTCCAGGTTCTCCCTAAACCCTAACCCTCTGATGATAAATTGTGTGCACCTTGTTCCCAGATAACGGTTATTGGACAGCATTCTGTGTCCTGGTAAAATAAAAAATAAGTTGCTGGAATGTGTTGAACAATAAAGCCAGCTTTTATCAATGCAAAAAAAAAGTCCTAAATAACAACTAGATGAAGGACAGACTAGAGTTAGACTGATTCAAAAGAGCTCCAGTGTTTGTTAGAACAAAAGGAGGTTTAT
>SSNR01000276.1:248211-290318 GCA_006937965.1 Callopanchax toddi | reverse complement strand
GGACCTGAGACCAGGTCCAGGTTCTCCCTAAACCCTAACCCTCTGATGATAAATTGTGTGCACCTTGTTCCCAGATAACGGTTATTGGACAGCATTCTGTGTCCTGGTAAAATAAAAAATAAGTTGCTGGAATGTGTTGAACAATAAAGCCAGCTTTTATCAATGCAAAAAAAAAGTCCTAAATAACAACTAGATGAAGGACAGACTAGAGTTAGACTGATTCAAAAGAGCTCCAGTGTTTGTTAGAACAAAAGGAGGTTTATTCACATTTTTAATTAGTATTTATTTTCAGATTGTTTCTTTGTGTTCATGGCCTGATTGTTTCTGAGCTCTATATAAATAGTGAAAAGAATCAAACATTTGAGAATTAAATGTTCAAGTTAGGGAGAGTCAATGAAATGATTTCGCCTCGCCTCGCCTTCTTCCGCTTATCCGGGTCCGGGTCGCGGGGGCAGCATTCCAAGTTGGGCAGCCCAGGCCATCTTCTCCCCGGCCAAGTCCACCAGCTCCTCAGCTGGGATGCCCAGGTGTTCCCAGGCCAAACTGAAGATGTATTTCCTCCAGCTTGTCCTGGGTCGACCTGGGGGCCTCCTGCCGGCAGGACATGCCCAGAACACCTCCCGAGGGAGGCGTCCAGGAGGCATCCTTACCAGATGCCCGAACCACCTCAACTGGCTCCTTTCGATGTGGAGGAGCAGCGGCTCTACTCCGAGTCTCTCCCGGATGTCCGAGCTTCTTACCCTATCCCTAAGGCTGAGCCCGGCCACCCTGCAGAGGAAACTCATTTCAGCCGCTTGTATCTGCGATCTCGTTCTTTTGGTCATTACCCAAAGCTCATGACCATAGGTGAGGATTGGGACGTAGACCGACCGGTAAATCGAGAGCCTTGCTTTCTGGCTCAGCCCCCTCTTCACCACAACAGAAGTTGTTGTGGTGGGAAATGATTTCTATTTAATAATCAGTTGTATGTTCTATTTTTGAAGAATCAACACATTTGACTACCCTGCTGAAAAAAACAGCATAGACCAGCATATGCTGGTTCCAGCATATGTTGTGTTTTGGTGCTGGTATGCTGGTCCATAGTGATCCATTAGTTCAACCAGCATAGACCAGCACCAAACCAGCATAGACCAGCAACAAACCAGCATAGACCAGCAACAAACCAGCATAGACCAGCATTGACCAGCAAAGACCAGCAAACAAATCATGATGGTCTTGATTTATATGCTGGTCTATGCTGGTCTATGCTGGTTTGGTGCTGGTCTATGCTGGTTTGGTGCTGGTTTAGCTGGTAGACCAACATGATTCAATGCTGGTCTATGCTGGTTTAACTAATGAATCACTATGGACCAGCATACCAGCACCAAAACACAACATATGCTGGAACCAGCATATGCTGGTCTATGCTGGTTTTTTCAGCAGGGTAAGGGGGTACTTGTGGTCTGAGAAAATGTCTCAGGGGGTACGCGAGTCAGAAAACGTTGAGAAACACTGAACTAGAGCATCCTATGGATCTATGTGCTGAACTGGGTCCAATAGATCAACAGAACCATCAAAACCACTTAAAGCTGTGGTCTGTAGTTTGACGTCATGAAGGAGAGGAGGAGGAGATTTTGAAATCTGCTCAGGTGATTCTCCTCCTCCGCCCTTCCAGAAAGAGCCGAAAGCCACGCCTCATAACGTCATATTGTCATGCGCTGCTACAGCTAGTAAACAGCTAGCTAGCTGCATTTCTCCAGAGCTCACCTGCTGTTTGCAACGGGAGTTTTCTGAGGTAAGAATGGCAGACAGGGTAAGCTTACTTGTATGTTTTCTCTCTTTCTTTCTTCTTCAAATAATACTACAACTACTCAGGTTTTTAAATACAAGTTTAGAAATGGTGTTCTTTAAATTACAAATCTAGAATCTCTTATGCATTTTTGCTACTAATAATGCTGTTGTGAAAGAAATCCACACACCTATATACCGTAATAAAAAAATTAACTTACATTTTCTTTCCTCACACAAACAACGCAGCTGTCATGATCATCACATTCTAGACAATTGTTATACAGATATCTATCCATCCATCCATTTTCTGTAGCCGCGTCATCCTCCACTGGCGGGGAGATGGTGCCTAACTCCAGCGGTCAAGGGGCGAGAGGCGGAGGACGCCCTGGACAGGTCGCCAGTCCATCACAGGGCCACACTGTGACGAACAACCAGACACAAACCCACTCACACCTAGGGACTTTTTAGCCTAACACTCATGTTTTTGGCCTGTGGGAGAACATGCTAACTCCACGCAGAGAGGCCGCCGAGCCGGGGAGGCAAACCCACGACCTCCAGGCAACAGCGCTAACTGCCACCATGCAGTCCTGTTATCCAAAGATTTGCCAGAAATCAATTTCTTTTTTATGCAAAATGACTCAAATTTAGAAGAAACTGAGAAAAACATAAATTTACCATAAATAATTAAAGAAGCATTCTAAAAGGACTTGTCTGTTTACACAGTAAAAGATGAAAACAATCGTTGAGCTCCAACTTTTCTTTCATGTGTGAAAATCATCTGTTCTCATTCAGGATTCAGCTCCTTACTGCTGAGAGAGGGTTTCACTCAATAAACATTTGATTTGGCTTTCTAATGAAAAATCAAACAAACTGTATATAGAGACCACAGACAATAACAGCATTCAATAAAGTCAAGTATCCAACTACTAAAAATGCAACAAAAACACTATAAAACATACAATTTGTAAAACATCTGTACAAAGTAATGAGTACAGTTACAATAAAGATGTGCTCACAATTATCTAATGAGATAAAATTACTGAAATCCCCCATGGTAGTATCTTTATTTTATTTAGGTAAAGAATTAAACAGCACTGATCAGAACAGCCTCAGCTGCTGACTCCTGTCGCCAGCCTCTACTTGCTGCTGATGACCCCTGACCTTGTTGGATGGCCCCAGGCCCTGGGAAGCCCCGCTTGTCTACTTGATTTGGTTGACAGTCTGTCTACCCAGCAGGTACTCCCAGCCTTACTGTCATCCACTGACCTGCACCAACGACAAACCAGGCCGTCTGTTGCCTTTCTCATGCCAGGTTATATTTGGCAAATGGTTCAGCCTACTGCCTTCTACAAACACACACTCATGGATAACTCGAGTGCTATACAAGTGGTACATACATGCATGTGTTCCTGCACAGTTATGCACACCATGTACTATACACACATACCAATAGCCACCTTGACATGTCTCAGCTGGCACCGAGTGCATGTACTAACACTGTGACTCCGCCATATGGCCAATGACATACTGCTCTTCATTAGGGCTCAAAGCATCATCAGCCCTCTGGGGCTAAACACTGACCAATCACAGGCAAACAGGCTCCCACTCGAGTGGCTGAACAGATCCTACAATACCCACAGTCTACACACACACATTACAATTTCATAGAGAAATAAACATTGATTAAATTTACATTTAGTCAAAACAAATATGATTACATATTTACAGAAGGTATGATGCATAACAGGAGGTTTGTTTAGCATAAGATGGGGTAAATATATTTACCTGTGGATAAGACTTCAGTGTAAAGCTACAACTACACTATCATCACATCATTCAGTCTTATTTTTATAGTTGTTTCAGTTCAAAAATATTTTTTCATTTTGGGGGTCAGATATTTTCATGTTTAATACTTTTTTCTATATGCCAGTTTGTCCAGTTTACAGGTGAAGACTCTTAGTGGATGTACTCCTTTACATTGTGGACACATTTCACTTCAAACGTCAGTTTAAAATTAGAGTACCGAGCTTTGAAACTATTAGGAGTGCTACATTAATGCAAGCTTGATAATGATTCTTAGGAGGGGTATGTGTGTGTGTGTGTGTGCACGCGTGGGGGGGGGTTGTAAGATAGTTTGCATTCATAAAGCTCACACAGTAGTTTAAGAGAATGTTACTTTGCACTTTTTTATTGTTAAAGTTCTTTGGATGAAAACAAAATGCCTTCACACATTAATGAGTGCCTTTGTTTAAAGGTACACTAGGCTGATTTGGCTTGTTTTTAGCACCCCCTAGTGTTCATTTTAAATTGCTGTTGTAAAAATGAACTGTTCCTTCGCTGTGCGCCCATGTTTCCAATCATCAGATCAAGGTTTTCTTTGTTTTTTCTTAGCTCATATCTATGATGTCTGTGTCTTCAGCTCATCTGTCCTGAGCAGGTTCTGAGGTGGAAACATGGATTACCGTAAAGCAGGGATTCCCAAACTGTGGTGCGCGCACCCCTGGGGGTGAGCGAGCTGCCACTAGGGGGTGCGCAAGATGAAAACTGTAATGGCGGAAAAATGTAATAATTACACATTTACAGTGTTTTTTTCCCCACTCAATAAAGATGTGTAAATAAACATGTATACCATTATTGTGTGGAGCTGTGGGACAATATCTGGATGAACTCTGTGTCTTTTTTCTGTCAATCATGTGAACTCTTTCGAGCAGACCTTTATTTTGAGGGCGACGATAACTTTTACTATTAGTTCCGGGGCAAAGTTGCGCGAACTGCTGGGCTGTTTGTCTTGTCAAATGGATATTATTTATTCAAAGAATCCTTCTTGACAGCTTGTAACAACTCTGCCGATTGATTCCATTTGTGTACTTATGTAATCAACTCCATGGTGAGTCGTTTTCTTTGTTTCTATTGTTTTTACTAAAGATGCAGCACTACTTTCTAATGGCTAACAGAGCTGGGTTTTAATTTTAAAACACTAAGCAGTTAGTTAAAGCGGCTCTCTGGATTATTTTTCTATGTATCAAAGTTTTCTAAATGTTCTAAATGATATTTCAGGTCTAAACTATGATCTATGGGTTGAGTTCTACAACATCTGTCATTCTGATGAAGACCCTCCTTCCTCCTAGAGACCCCTTTCCATTATTTCTTGTTGCCGCCGACATTTTTCAGCCAATGAAATTCAAATGTCTGCATTCTCTCAACATGCACGCGCATTGACCAAACCTGTACCAGTAGGGGGCGCTGTCGTACAGGACGCTCCGTGTGTTTCTCTGTTTACAGTCTCGTTCACTGAGGACTCACAGCTCATTTCTACTAAAAACCTACCCATTCTCCAGCTAAAGACAGGTTTATTTTTATTTTTAAACCTTTCACCTCACAGAATGGCAAGGCTTGACAGGATTACGTGTTTATTTTGGTCAGAAAGTTCATCCAGGGCAGAGTCAAGTTCAGCTTCAGAGTCCAGCAGCAGCTCTCTGCTAACAGAGCTAATATCAGAAGCAGCAGGGATAGAGAGTGCTCTTCAGACCCTCGTAGTGTTGGAATAAGATTGTGAACTGTGAGTGATTAAACCCTACACATTGAGCTGTACAGCTTATGCCCGAAGTGTGCATGCACGCACACACGACCGGACGCGCGTGTCGACATGTTTTGAGGAGGAGCCTTTGGACGCTAGATTCAAAAACTGCTCTCTTGCTGAAATAATCCAGAGTGCGGCTTTAAGCGAACCGTCAGCTTAAACCAGTGTAGTAACCTCCTGCTGACTTCCAGCATTCGATCAGCACCCTCACACACCCACACCCGCCATATTTACAAGATACACACATCACAAGGAAACGCCAGACCGTGCGAGGGATGTTCAAGACCGTAGGACACGCGACACTCAGAGTAATCCTTGGTTACATATAAAAAGCGATTTATTTAATTATCAAACACTCAAAAGTATTGAAAATTTGTAACATTAACGATTCGTAGGTACCAGGAATTGGTTCAAATGCGAAAGGTATCCATTTGGGGACTTGGGGTGCGCGAACACAGCTGGGACATAGAAGGGGGTGCGCGGCAAAAAAGGTTTGGGAACGGCTGCCGTAAAGCATTACTGGTCCTTGCAAAATACGTGACTTAAGGAGATTCTGGGCACTGAATCTGAGACTCTGAAGCTGCAAACGTGGTATTCTGGACACAAGCAGCAGATGGGGCTGAGTGACTTTTCATTAACCCTGTATAAAGGGTCATATTAGCACATACTGGCTCAAGGAAAAGATTTAGAAATATGAAAAAGTTACATGGTGTGCCTTTAAATCTACAAGTTACAATTATTGTTTTAAAGAGGGACAGTCAGGAACATCAAAAAGTCCTTTAGTAGGAGTATTAAGGCTGGAATACACCGGATACCTCAGCGATGCGCCACCTCTTGGCTGCGGTGTTGGCGAGTCTTGTACTCACACAAGACGCGCTCCTGACACAGCGCGCCGTAGGATTCTGCTTAAAATAATCGCGCGATAGTCACAACATCACGCGGGAATTGAAAACTGGAAGCGGGAAGTGAATTCTTTGTTTATATGTGATCAGAGCTGCCGTCGTGTGCTGTGGGAACCTAATTCTAATTCTTTCAAAATGGGTAAGTAAGCTATTTAATGGAGCTGTTGTTTATGTGTACCGTAATGTTTGTGGCAGTTTATTTCTGTGTGCCGTAATAGGAGCCGTTCTGCGTCGTAACGTCGGTGTCATGGTAATGCCGGTGTCAGAAAGTATTCAACATGTCGTGACAAACGCGCACAGCTGCGACTGGCGCTCCCTTTTAAACTGGTGCGAATCTTTAGCAGGCTGGCGGCGTCTCGCGTGTCTGGGACGCGTTGTGGCGAGCTCTGTGTGAGTGATCTGATGGACTAGAATGGTTTTAAATCAAAATAACGCCGCAGCCACGACGTGGCGTGTCACCGACGTGTCCGGTGTATTCTAGCCTTTAGGGGCGGCATTAGCTCAGTTGGTAGAGTGGCCGATCTGGTAACCAGAGGGTCGCCGGTTCAATCCCCAGCTCCAGCTGAGTTATATTGTCGTTGTGTCCTTGGGCAAGACACTTCACCCAACATGCCTACTGGTGGTGGTCAGAGGGTCTTGGAAGGACACCAGTGCATGGCATCCCCACCTCCCTCAGAGTGTCCAAGGGCAGCTGAGACTACAACATAGTTTATCACCACCAGTGTGTGAGTGTGAATGGGTGAGTGACTGATCGTATTGTACAGCGCATTGGGGTGTTCTGCACTGTAGAACGCGCTCTATAAATACAAGCCATTTACTTTATTAGCTAAAACCTGCAAACTAGTCAGATTTGTTCATTTGGAAACTTGCTGTTTCATTTTCAGTGAATGTCATCGGACTGATCTGACACTTGCTGATTAGAACCAGAATCTTTAGGTGCTTCCAAATGCTGGTTCGTATTTTAGTTCACTGAGGTTGTGTGTCATTTAAATGAAACTGCTCTCCCTGAGAAGATCAACAGCAAGACCTGAACATATTTAGGAAACATTTAAATATGGGTTCATGTTCAACTTCACCTTATTTCTGTCCCTGTCATTTTAAAAACCAGATTGTCAGATTATAGTGCCACGTCTTCATTTGTTGCTGAGGAACTGCAGCTAACACTTTTTTCATTTATGAATCCACCAATTTTTGTCAAGGATGATCAATAACTTGTTTGGTCCAGAAAAAGTCAGTAAACTGCTCATTAATCCGTTTTCTCAAAACTCAAATTGAGGTTTCAATTTTGTGTAACAAAATATTTTTAACAGTATTCAAAACAGAACACAAAAACTAAAGACTGTTTTGATTTTTGATGCTTTATAAAAATAAAAGTATTTTTAAAATACTTTTCAAATAGATATTATGCTATGGATTAAAACTGCTAAGGCTTTCATAATATACTAGTTTATCAAATAACTGCCTTAATGTTAAGCAAAAAGCTGTTAAAGCAGCTGTTTTTGTCCAGAATAAAACTGAGCACGTTGTAAAACGCATTAACCTTTTTCCAATGAGGCTTAAATGAACTTTAAAAAGGACGGTGTTGGGTTGTTAGAATAACCTGTTCAGTAAAATAAAAATTAAACATGGATCAGTTTGAGAACTAAGGGAAATGGAGTCCTGGAGGAAGGAGAAGCATCACTTTCTCTGTCCACTGAGAGTCGCTAGAGAAAACACAGAAGTCGGCCAATTGAAAGAATCAACATCTGACATGTGACAGACGGTCAAAACATGCAGCAGAGAAAATCATGGTGAGAGAATGAGAACGAAAAACTCCAGACCGCGAGACGAGGCAGCTGCGTTAGCAGCCCAGCCATGAATGAATGCCAACATGCTAAAGTTAGCTTTAACTTGCTAATGAAAACGGACTATAACATATTGAGGAACCATTTTGATATATTTTACCATTTTTGGAAAATCACAATGTAATTCACAAGAAAATGTAAAAAAAAAAACATTGAAATGAATGAAGCTGCTTAGAGCTTCCTGTTTGGAGACACTTACACCTAGAAACTTCATTCAAAGTTTAAATGGATCACATGACTTTGGACTCTAAGATATTGAGGAACTATTATCATAACTTTTAGCATTTTCATGCATTCACAACATAATTCTCAAAAAAACATGCCAAAAATGATGCTGCAAGGTTCACGCCCCCTCAAAGTATTGGCGTTCATGCGCCCCACTTATGTGCACCCCTAAATAACTGAAGCATAAGTCTTGAGATGTAAATGTCAGCACATTCATTTCTTCTCTTGGTGTTCTGTGAAGTTACACAGTGATGTGCAGTCCAAGACATTTATTCACTTCTTATACTGTAAAAACATTTTGTCTACCTTTCTCTGATATTTCTGTGACTACTCTTTTTGTAGATGTTGGAACAGTGTAATATATAATGAGGCCTCATAAACACACAAAGAAAGAAACAAATGTGATAATGGCCAGTTTGCATAAAAATAACAGAACAAAATGCTTGCAAAGTGCATGAAGGAGACCGAATGTTGAAGGTAGAAACCACCTGTGATGCTAACTCAAATCCCATCTGCCTTGCAACCTTTCAAAGATAAAAACTGGAATCTGCTGCAGAACAGCCCTAACAATTAAACCATAAAAACTAAGAGCTGTTCAAAAAAAATGTGACTATTTTACTGCAAATAGAAATGTACTTTATTATCTCCATTTTCAATCAATTGCTTGACTATCTCAGTTAATAAATGTTAAAAAAAAACAAATGGTTTCTCTACATGCACAAATGAATGACTGCATCAATATTATCCTTTAAGTGCAATGAGCTAACAGGGCAATAGAGTGTGCAAATTTAAAGCTTTAGCACACATGATGTAACTAAACACATTACAGCCTGGAACCATCGAGTCATAGGTAGTAATTGTGTTTTAGATTAAAACCTTAGTTGGCTAATTGTTGGTGCTGTTGGAGTCAGCAGGCTTGCTGAGGGGAGTGCTCATGAGGGCCACTGCACTGATTAACTACATGTTCTTGCATTTTATTTGTGATAAGGCATGGAGATTAAAAGCACTGGTGAAAATACATTATGGAGATTCACTGCAGGCTAACCCGGGGGCGTATCTACACACAGAATCTCATGCAACCTGTAACAATGCTTGGAGCTTCTCAGAGAACCATGTGTTAAACATCAACCTTTTATCCATTCTGTTAAGCACAATCGTTACTAACTCTATTCTATAAAGTGCTCTGATTTGACAACAACTTGATAGACACTTAAAAATTAAGTCTAGGTTTCTTGTGAAACGAGAGAGCTTTGTCACACTGAGAGATCACATTGAGCTGTTGACATTTTGAGAAATCCCTACTGTGTCATTCCAGGTGAAAAATGATCTTCATCTCAATAACAATCTATTATGAATAAGGTTTTTCTGAGACACTGAGCTGTAAGCACACTGTTATCATACAGAGAACTTATATGCTGTGTAATTTGTGCCTGATTTATTTTAAATCACAACTGCATATGAAGATGGATTGTGTTAGTGTCTGTTGACAAAGTAACAAATAATGATCACCAAGTTTTAGGATTGTTGTAAAATCTGTTTTTTATTAGGTGTGTTTTCCCATCAATTATATTCAGGAAGATTTGAGTTTAGTACTTTATGAAAAAAAGACACCATGCAAATATCAACTACTTATCCACAAACACAGACACTGACCACTAATCTCAGCTCACAAGTGAAATCCACACATGTAGAAGCTCTATAATCTTTCACCTCCTCATCAACCTCTTAACCTGCTGGATGCTGTTACTGAACTGGAGGCTCTCTTGAATCTTTTAGCTGAAATAGTAGTGGAGTGTTTAAAAAAGCATGTACCGTAATTTCCGGACTATAAGCCGCTACTTTTTTCCCTTGCTTTGGACCCTGCGTCTTAAACAACGGTGCGGCTTATCTGTGGCTCAGCTAACGGCTACCAAGGGGGCGCTATCAAAGCACCAGCGCACAACAAAGTATGTTTTGAAAAACTGGACTGCTGCGTGATGATGATGGAGAGTAAGAGATGACTGTTTGGGAACTGCTGTATCAAAATAAGCAGCCTACCTTGTTATGTCTTCCTCCTCCTGCGTGCTAAAACCATCAAAATCCTCTTTGTCAGTGTCAGAAACGAACAGGCCCAGAATCGCCTCATCAGCCAGTCTCTCTCCTTTGTTGTCGCTCTGAAAACCAATAAAATCCTCTTCCTCTTTGTCAGTGTCTGAATCAAACAGCCTCCGAACGGCTCAATCAGCTATTGCGCAATCCACTTCTATGGCCGTGTGTCGCATTTGCGCATGCGCACGTAATTTACGTGACCGCGATTCATAAAGCTTTTGCGTGTTTTACGTACGTGCGTTTACCTCGCAGTCACGTTCATTACGTGCGCATGCACAAACGCGACGCGTGGCCATATTAGAGGATTACGCAATAGCTTATGGAGCCCTCGTTCGGAGGCTGTTTTACTCCGAAACTGATGAAGAGGAAGAGGATTTTATTGGTTTTTAGAGGGACAACAAAGGAGAGAGACTGGCTGAGGAGGCGATTCTGGACCTGTTCATTTCTGACACTGACGATGAGGATTTTGGTGGTTTTAGTACGCAGGAGGAGGAAGACGATGACACGGTAGGCTGCTTATTTTTGATACAATAGTTCCCAAACAGTCATCTCTGTCCCAACAATCCCCTCTGTGGTAGCAGGAACTCATATATAGAGTAATTAAACATTAAGGAACAGTGAGGCCAGCTAGTGCTGCTGGAACCGGTTGGGCTGCTTCGGCTTTCTCTCAGTTCAAGCAGCAATCAGTAGCTGCCCAAGGTGGTAAAACATTTACATACGAACAGTAGGCTGTGTCCTCAGAGCAGACAACAACCGTATTCACATACAAACAGACAAAGGTATGTGGGTGTGAGAGTAGCCTCTAAGTGGCCTCCCACACACACATACATATGGTAACTAAACATTAAAACACCCGCGGCTTATAGTTAGGTGCGGCTTATGTGTGGACAAATCTGCAATTTCCCCCAAATTTAGCTGCTGCGGCTTATATTCAGGTGCGCCTTATAGCCCGGAAATTACGGTAGTATTTTAAACACTCCCCCCATATCAACCAGTACTTTCAGATAATTATAGAAACCGGCATTTACTGTTAGATCAGGTGCTTGAAGCAACGTTTTCAATATGTGACAGACTGCTTATTCAGGCAAATATACATTTAAAAACAACATCATTCCAATTTTAAAAGTTAGTTTTTTTATGTGAATCAGATTTTATTTATAAAGCACTTTTCATGCTAGGGGCAGCTCAAAGTGCTATACAGATTTCAAACAAAAAATAAAACAATTCCATAAAAATAAAAACAGTACAACCCCCCCCCCCCCACACACACACACACACACACACACACACACACACACACATAGACACTTTAAGATACCGACATAATAGTAAAAGTCATAAAATAAGACTAGACCCTGGACTGAGCACAGAAGAACCAGGTCAGGAGATGTGGTCTTGAGCCTGTTCTTAAAAACATCAACACTCTCCGCGGCCCTCAGGAGCTCCGGCAGACCGTTCCACAGACGGGGGCCATAATACTGAAAAGAGGCCGCTCCATAGGTCTGTGTTCGGACTCTGGGGACTGTAAACAGACCGGACCTGAGGGTCCGCGAAGGTTCATAAGTTAAAAGCAGTTCTTTAAAATAAGACAGCCCAAGACCATTAATACATTTAAAAACCAGTAAAAGAATCTTAAAATCTATCCTAAAACACACTGGGAGGCAATGCAATGATTTTAAAACTGGGATAATATGCTCCTGCTTCCTGGTCTTGGTCAGCACACGGACAGCAGAGTTCTGTAGCAGCTGAAGGCTGGACAGAGACCAGAAAGCAGGGCATTGCAGTAGTCTAAACGACTATTAAAATTAAAATGCATTAAAATCTCAGTGTTATCTCGAGAGAGAATAGGGCAGACTCTGGTTATGTTTTTTAAATGATAAAATCCTCCTTTGACTGTATATTTAATGTGTGGAATAAAAGAGAGCTCAGAATCAAAGAGAACGCCCAGGTTCTTGATTTGTACTGAAGGTTTAAAAGACAAAGACTAATTTATGAAGGGACTTTTCTCTCTGAGCCTCAGGACCAATGATTAAAACTTCAGTTTTGTCCTGGTTGAGCTGGAGAACGTTCTCTGTCATCCAGGCCTTTATATCTAGAATACAGTTAAAAAGTGCATCAATGGGCCGGGGGTCATCAGGAGACACAGAGATGTAGAGCTGTGTGTCGTCAGCGTAACAGTGGAAGTTTATCCCGTGTCTCCTGATGACTCCACCAAGTGGCAGCATATATAAGTTAAACAGTACAGGACCTAAAATTGAGCGTTGAGGGACACCATATTTAGCCTTATTTTAGAGAAACCCACTAAACATCATCTTAGGAAAACATTTATAAACAGCCTAACTTGAAGGAAAAATGTTCACCTGGCAACAATCTGTCATATTTCTATCAGATTCAAAGATAGCCATACAAAATTGAGAAATGTATTCATGGTTAACAAATTATTGTGAAAATAGATGACAAAAAACAACAAACATTTGGACCAGTCCAGATCAGCTGATCAGGAAGGTCAGCTCAGTCCTAGGATGCCCCCTTGAGCCAGTGCAGACGGTGGGGGACAGAAGACCTCTGGTAAAGTACTGCTGCAGACCTGGAGCTCCTTCAGTGACAGGCTGCTGCATCCAGGTGCACAAAGGAGCGTTATAGGAGATCCTTCTACCCAACAGCTGCTAGACTTTATAACCATCACTACTCTCAGAAAACTCAATAAGTTCACATCCCTGCTGGTATTCACACCGTATATTTATGCACAAATATATGTACACAGGTGTTTTATTCTTCCTGCTCAGTCCTTTAAAGCAATAAGCCTGTTCAGAATCAGAGTGTTCCATTCAATGATTGAACAGGATTTTATTAGTATTTTATATGCTATTATTATTTTTACATGTTGTAAATTACTTTTACAGTCTCTTATAGGGTTGTCACGGTTACCGGTTTCGCGGTAAACCCCGGTAAAAATGTTGACTATAATTATTACCGTCATGTTTTTAAAAAACTGTATTATCTCGGTGGGTTAACCGCGTTCGCGGTTTTGGCACGGTTAGCTTCCCGGCTACCGTATCCACTGGTGAAGCTTCTGCGCACTTTGTAGTGTTTACATCCACAACTTTCTTAAGCTAAAGCTAAAATGACGGTGAAAAGAGGATAAAACAGCACTGAGGGCATCTATCAGCCCTCAAAGAAGACAAAGTCGGAAGTCTGGGCATATTTTGGATATTTGAAGAATGCAGAGGGACAGTTGTTTGCCGAACGTGCCGGGAAAAAGTGCGAAAGGAAGCAACACGCGACGCGTCTGTGTGACCATCAACTCTACAGTCACTGCAATAGAACGTATTAAGGTAACGTTTAGCGTTTTAGCTGAAATACATAACGTGAGGACTTTGGGTTGAGGGAGAAGCAACGAGCGCCACTGTCAGAACATAAACCGAGTCGTGGACCCCGTATTGAAATGAGACTACGGGGCTCCCAGCGGGCAGATTGCTGTTGACGCTGCTTAATGAAGCATCAGAGTAAGTTCACCAGAACTCCAGCTTAGCAGAAAATAACTGGTGGTTTATTAGCCATGCTGCAAGGAGCTGGGGGCAGTACAGAGACCACCTTAAAGTCCGACGGGTAACCATAGAAACGAGTTTGTTTTTGTCAAGTACGGTGGCATGCAGTACAATAGGGTGTTGGTCAACTGATCTACAGTCGCCACTGCTGATTGATTATGAATTATTATGAATTTAACAATGATTACTGCCTGATGACATCACCCCAAATCTGAAAAGCTCACAGGAAGGACACAAGCTGAGGACAATATTATCCTGATATAAAGAGTTTATTTAGTTGTCTGGTTGAACATATTCAACATCCTTTTAAAAAATACCGAGATAATACCGAAAACCGTGATAATTTTGGTCACAATAACCGTGAAGGTAAATTTTCATACCGTGACAACTCTAGTCTCTTATTCTTATTTTCTATTTTTAGCCTTGTGTTAATCTGTATGTTTTTGACTTGTTGTCACTTTGCTGCTGGTGCACCTGAACATCCTCACTGAGGGACAATAAAGGGCTATTCTATTCTATTCTAATTATCACTCCATTCTATCACTCTATTCGTATTATGTATATTATTCTTATTCTATTTTAGTTTCACAGATTAAACTAGAAAGTAGATGTCGTTCTAAGAAGAGACCAGCTCAGATAGATGCTGCCTCTTCTGGCAGGTGAAAGAAAACAGGAAAGCTACAGAGCTGGCAACTCTCTCACATTAAACACCAGACTAACACAACTCAAAGGTCATACTGTCCATATGGCTCATGCAATGAATAGTAAATTCATAAGCAGTAACACTGTAAAATAAAAAAGGTGCACCTAGTAAAGTCCAGAGCCAGACAAGACAGAGGACTGCTGCAGCATTTTAACTTCTAAGTTCTAAATTTAACTTTAGTCTTTTAATTTTACTGACCAGTCAAATCAGTTAAAATCCTGAAAACAACCAACCACTAAAACATCCAATAAACTCCAGATAAACATGTATATTCATCAGCATTGCCATACAAACCCACCATTAAAGTGATCAATAGAGTTAGTATTTAATCTGATGTGTTCATGTGGCCTTTACATCCTTACTGATCTAACAAAGAAAAACAGAACATTTAGATCCTAATTACTGAGTAAATGTTCAGTATATCAGCCCACATCTCTCCACACTGCAGTAAACATCAAAGTTCAGTTCACCTTACTGTTGCATTTAATGACCTCACAGCCTGATCCAGACTGAGCAACATTTAACTCCCTCAGCGTGTCCTCTACTATCCTGAACCCACGTCATTACTTCAACTATGTCTGTCATCTGTAAACATATGTTTTTACATGCAGGAAAAGTTAATATGCAATTTGATTCTCAAAAGTATTAAGGACAGAGGCATGAATTCACCGTTTCCCATGTTTCATGTTTCAGTGTTCCGTGGTTTGTTACCCAGACAGAAGCTTGGCTCTCTAACTTTACTCTACACAGACTCTGAAGTCATTTCCAGGATTGTGTAAGTCACAAAGAGATATTTCAATCATCTAAGAGGAGTTTTTTGTTAGAGTCTGAGTTTGCTTTGTCAACAAAAACAAATATATTGCCAGCCAAGCTCCATCTATGCAGAACGATTTTTGAAAGGAGGAAGGAGAGGTGATTTGTGGCCACATAAGTAAATACCTCAGTACAACTCTGTGGGACCTGTTCTTTGCATTTGACCCATCCCTGAGCAGCAAAGGGCAGCCAGTTTCACGTCTCCCAGAATGCAGTTGGGGATTTAGTATCTTGGATACGTCGACACAAGCCTGGGATTGAACCCAAGTCAGTAACAGCTTGTTAGAAAGATTAAAGCTTTTATAAAACATTTTGTTAATTCAAGGAAGTCCAGTGATTTGCAGACATACACGACCAAAATCATTTGACTTTACTGACCAGAGACAACATCTGAACATGAGATTTTATCATTAATTTGTTATGAAACCTACTGGTTATTGTAAACACCTCAAGAACAGAAACACTTCTTCATGTTGCATTCATCTGACATCTGGCAGTAGTCAAATCTTCATCCATACTATAAAAATTAAAACATGTACACAAATATGTAAAGTTATTGAGCCAAACATTGATCTTTTCTGACAGCTTTAAGTATTTATTATTCTTTAAAACTAATTAAACTCCATTGTTTTCCATTCATTAATACGGAGCCCATCTGGTGACATTAAGGAAAAAATTAATAATTTGTGGCCACGTGTTACTAATGCGTGGAAACAAGCCCTGGCCTTTATACAAACACACAGGAACGTGGATGTAGAGACAACACTCTTACTTATATAGGGTGATCCTTTTGATACTGTTTATTTAAAGATGACTTAGCCTAACAGAACCTATAAAAGTAAGCGAAGTTATAGAAACTATAAATAACCTAAAAAATAACAAGTCACCGGGAACCGATGGGTTCACAGGAGAGTATTATAAAACCTTTGTTGAAGATCTCTCTGCCATACTAAGCAAACTTTTTAATTATGTCTTGGAATCAGGAAACCCTCCTAGCTCTTGGTTGGAAGCAATCATTACAGTAATACATAAAGATGGAAAAGACCCCCTTCAATGTTCAAGTTATCGCCCCATAAGTCTCTTATGTGTTGACTATAAGATATTGACATCCATTTTAGCAACTAGGGTACAAAAATATATTGAAAAGTTAATTAAACCAGATCAGACAGGATTTATTCTAGGACGCCAGGGTACTCATAACGTGAGGAGAGCTCTAAACCTACAATCATTAATGGTAAAAGATCAACAACCATCTATGTTTCTCAGTTTAGATGCGGAAAAAGCATTCGATAGGGTCGACTGGATGTTTTTAGAACACACTCTTATTGAAATGGGCTTTGGTAAAAAGTTTACAAAGTGGTTCAAACTCTTGTATAAAAACCCTGTATCAAAAGTTAGAGTTAATGGGTACTGTTCTAGCTTTTATGAAGTGGAAAGAGGGGTGAGACAGGGTGACTCGTTATCACCTGTACTCTTCGCCTTAAGTAGAGCCCTTGGCAGAGGCAATACAACAAAATTTACACACACAAGGAATAACTGATGGAGGAGGTAGGATTCATAAAATCGCTCTTTTTGTGGATGATATCCTGCTTTTTTAAAAACATCCAAATACAACAATCCCAGCACTAATGCAGTGTTTAGATATTTATTCAGAAATTTCTGGATACAAAGTAAACCAAAACAAATCAGAGGCAATGATGATATCAGGGACCTGGCCAGAGGAATTAAATAAGATGGTGTCTTTCCACTGCTCTAAAAAAGGTTTTAGGTATTTGGGGATAATTTTGACACCTCTTCCTACAGCATTGTTTGATGCAAACTATACAAAATTAATAAAACAATTGAAGGTTGATTTGACCCGCTGGGAAATTCTTCCACAGTCACTATTAGGTAGAATTGAAACCATAAAAATGAATCTACTTCCTCGCTTTCTTTTCTTATTTCAATCTTTACCCATAAGAGTTCCTATCTCCATCTTCAATATGCTAAATAAACTAATATCTCAGTTTGTCTGGCAGCATAAGAGGCCACGGATAAGACTTAAAACACTTTACTTACCGAAGGAAAAAGGAGGATTAGCTCTACCTAATTTAAAACATTATTATTGGGTGGCCCAATAGGCTTTATGCACAGAGTACTTAGTAGAACTTCCGGTTTAAAATTAACTCGGACCATTTCCGGTTCCATTTGAAACGTGAAGATTTCCAGAGTTAGAGTGCATTTCCAGCTAAAGATATTGTTTATAATCAAAACGAGTGATAGTATAGTACAGTATGATATATATATATTATAGCACTAAGAAATGACAGGAAGCCTCGACAGCTGAACACTGCTGTGTTCCGTTGTGTACCGCATCAGCTGAATATAATTCATCAGTCCGTTTCCACACATTTCCACTGAATAAATAACTACAAAAAGGAAGAATTGTGAACTTAAGAAGAGAAAACGCAATAATTTCTAACCACACCGTGTCTGCAGTCGACACTTTGCAGCACAGTAGTCAAAGAGCCAAGTGGACGAGGCTAAAGGAGGAGGCGCGGCGCCGTTCGTGTGTTATTTCACTGGAACAACTATTCTTTTGGTGAATGAAGACTTGGTGTTTGATAACGTACAGCTAGACCAGAGAAAGGTGAAAGTTGTGAAGCAGTTGGAGCCCACGATCACGGCTATATAGATTTGTCTCCCTGTTTTTTGATGATGGAAGCTACGAGCTAACGCTGTTAGCTTACCTTCAATTTCATGAATAAAGCTGGTTATATACAGCTTAAAGTCCTTCACCCACTTGCTCGCAGACGTCTCTGTGTGTTTTTCAAAAATCCAGTGGACATCGTCTACCGTGATGCGCGGCAGGTCTTGAAGAAAACGGGTTAAAAAATCAATTTTGTCCAGTTTGTGTGGGAACAGCGTTGAACCGGAAGGGAGGGGCAGAGTCTATCACAACCAGGAAGTGACCGTGCATAAACCCCATTAGTTGCTGTGGATTGAAGGAGACAAGGAACCAATATGGAATATGATAGAACAGAGTGAAACCAAAGGTATACCATTGTCAACTTTACCCTTCTTGGATCCAAAGACTGTAAATAAGCTGAAAATTGAGAATGAATGGATAAAGCATACCCTAAAGGTCTGGACTGAAACAAAAAAGATGCTGAAAGACATAGGATCAGTATCCCGGGCTATGCCAATAGTAGAGAACATAGAATTCCCCCCCTCCATATGGGACAGGGGGTTTAGAAAATGGATAGATGGGGGTCTTATCATTCTCAATCAATTTTTTGGAGATACAGGTTTGAAATCTTTTGCACAGATCAGGGAGCAGTTTGATCTCCCAGCAAGTGATATGTATAAATATCTTCAAATCAGACACTACATTATGAACCATAAGGAAAAGGAGAGAATGATTAAAGAACCAAATGCAATTGAACAATACTTTATTAATATTATAGAAAAGAAGTCACCTACAAAAGGACATATTTCAAACCTATATGGGAGGCTTCTATCTGGTGACACTCAGAATACCTGGTACATAAAAGAGAAATGGGAATTGGAGTTAAATGTGATAATAGAAGATCATTTGTGGGACAATTTGTTCAAAGAGTGTCATAAAGGGATTAACAGTCAATTATGGAGAGAATTTGACTGGAAATTAAAAGTTAGATATTTTTTTACTCCCCTTGCTATTTCTAAATTTGTAAATGATAGCTCGACAGCACTCTGTTGGAGACACTGTGGGAAAATAGGCGACCAAACACACATATTTTGGGACTGTCCAGTCATTGAGACCTACTGGAGTAGCATCAGAGGGGAGCTTGAGAAGATCTTAGGGATGGAGGTTCCATCAAGCCCTATGTTTTATTTATTGGGGGTGATTCCAGATGAGGTTCTCAGTGTACACCAAAGATACATTATACACATCCTGCTGCTCTTTGCAAAGAAAACAATAACAGTAAAATGGAAAGATAAAGAGTCTCCAAAAGTAAATGAATGGAAACAGAGAGTTAAACAAATATATATAATGGAACAAATGACTTCTATTCTACAAATGAAAACTGATCTTTTTAACCAAAGGTGGAACTGTGTTAAAGTGTATTTAGCAATTTGATAAAATGGTTTGTTGTGGTACTAGAAAATGGAAAACTATTAGGATAAGGTGCCTTACTGACCTTTGCTGTTTTATTTATTTAGGAAAATTTCTGTTATAATTATTTGTTGCTGGTTTTGTTGTTTTTTTGTTTGTTTTCTGTATGGAATAGTTGTGTTTTGTATTTACATATTGGGGATGATTTGTGAACTTAAAATAAAAAGTAAAAAAAAAAAAAAGATGACTTAAACTGATTTAAATGTAGTCATTGTGTGGTTTTGAAGAATAGTTAATTAACAAAATTATGATAGGTCTTCAAAAACCAACAAGTACAAAAGTTAAAAAGCGTCAACCCAGCAGAAGCTGATTTCAAACCTAAGCCACAGGAATGACAGACTAACACCTTAACCACTACACTACCACAACTCACCAGCTTTTAAAGAAAAATCTTTTTAAGTAGTGTTAAAGTTACATCGCTACGGAAGCATAGAGCTGCCACCCAACCAAAAGAAAAAACGAGTGTTATCACGTTATAACGTGATAACTTTATTGTTCAAACAATATACTTTCACGTTCGTACAATATACTATCACGTTCGTACAATATACTTTCACATTTGTACAATATAATATCACGTTGATACAATATAATTTTCACGTTTGTACAATATAATTATATATTATATATGTTATAACGTGATAATACTAGTTTTTTCTTTTGCTTGGGTGGCAGCTCTACACTTCCGTACATAGCAGACGAAACACTGAACCACTGTTTGTTGTGTCTGTGAGAGAGACGTCACGCAACACGGACTGCTCATTCGCACCAGTTTGAGTACATGCCTATTTCCAGTGAAAAACAATAAAACCCGGACATTGATCAAGAGATCAATGCAAGATGATATCACATGATATCATTGTAGTTCATTCTGAGGTTGAAATAAAATGAAATTCAACCACATGATCCATCATTCATTCATTCATTCATGTAAGGTGCTCTTCCACAAATACCGACATGAATACCTCGTTCCCACGCATTAGTAAACGCGTGGCCACGAATGATTTATTTTTCCCTTAATGTCACCAGACGGGCTCCGTACATTAATGCACAATAAGAAAAAATATCTAGGTTTTAATTTTCCTAACATTTTTAAACTTTAAATGAATCAACTTTGTTTTTAAGCTTCTCTTCCTGGGTGTAAGTCTATCCTTTAACCAACTATTAGACGGACACTAACCTTTACAGCAATAGCTTTTCTAATGATCACAAACCAACACATGCTACAGTATATTTCTGCCACTTCATCTGCCAGCATATAAAAAATCCTAACCCTTTTCTTTATGTTCTATATTTATATCTATATGACTGTATTAAAGGAACGTTGCTCCTCTAGATTAAAAATAGTCACAAGAGTAACCAGTACAATAGAAAATACTGTAAATCAGTAATCTGAGTAAAACTATCGTAAATTCTTAAAATACATGAAACATATTCATACATTCTTTAACAGACTGAGCCAATGCTTTAAGTCAGAACTGTCTGATTTTCTTCTTTTTAAAGGGCTTTTCTTTGTGCTCTAGGAACAAGTTTCCTAAAGACTCAGCATTTTAACGTCTGCCTGACTGCATTGATTTTAAGGTCTTTGAGTTTGACTTTCTGTATTTTTTTTTTTTGCTCTTTGTGCTTCCAGTTGAGCTCACCACTCACACCTGCTCCTACCTTCAGATTTACACACCTGCACTTGATTAGTCATGATTTACTTCAGTAAATCTATTCTTCTATCTTATCTTATCTTATCTATTCTTTTCTGTTAGTGTCTCAATATTGTCTTAACTTCATTTTTCTTTTCTTTTTTCTTTTGTATTACTATTTGCTGCAGTTTCAAAGTCTCTACTTCCTACATTTTTTTTGAAAAAAATTTAAAGTATTTGTTTGGGCCTAGTTTTAAATAAACGCCTCATTTTTCAATCTTTAGCCATCTAAATACCTAATTTTCATAAATGTGTTCTTAAAATTATGAGTAATTTAAATTCTTCTACAGAAGAATCTCAGCAGCTGTAATTTCAGACATTGGCCTCCCATCTGCCATTTGGAGGACTGTGAACAAACATGTTTATGGATCCACAGAACTTCCTTTCTAGCTCACTTTGGGCTTCATGGATGTGTGTCGTGTTACTCCACCTGCATGTGGAGCGATCCTGCAGCACGGTAAAAAGCCCATCATTTCAGCTTTTCTTTTCTCCACCAGACACATTTTCATATAAAGAGCTGGCAGCCTATTGAATGTCATTACAGCTATGCTTTCACTGCCTTCTGGCCCAGTAATGAATACACTTTTTTGAGGTATGAGAGCATGAAAGTAAACATGAACGTAAACAGAACTCTGCTCCTCAGATGGGTCAAAGACATGGGATTCTACTACATGGTATATCCATATGTGTCCACATGTCCCCTGCCCTTTTTCTTTTACACCTGTCACATAAACAAATCCTGCAAAAGTAGCAAATAAACTGATTTGGCACATTTAGACAACTAGTAGGCTATTATAGTTCAGAAACTGATATTTTATGAGCACACAAATGAAAAAAGCCTACACATTAGAACTGTGTTGGGCTCATCTGAGGGAGAGGAGAGCTGGCGGTAAGAGTGGGGCACGCATTTGCAGTCACGCTGCAGTAATGGAATCAAAGACTGATGAGTGTGCATACCAAGCTTCTCTGTCTGCCTCCAAAACAAAAAGCCACGATCCACACTATTTTTCTTCCAGTGGTCCTACCCATCCCATCTCACAGCATATGTCCCCCTCCTCACTCCTCCCCACACTGAACCCTGAGTTAATCATTTAGAAATAATTAAATTCAATAAAGTGGAACAGATTAAATAAGAAACAACGACTGGGCGTTAAGGGGCAGGGTGTGTAGCTGCAGCTTCCTTCCTCTAAGAGAAAACGATGAGTTAAAACTGAGATAGAGACAGAGAGCAAGAGTGGAGGGAAGAACAGGAATGACTTACAACGAAAGATAAACGTGTGCAGCAACAGCAAGAAAAGTGTGACAAAGTATAAGAGAAAGAGCAAGGGAATAAAAGGGTGTGCATAGCAGGGAAGCTCGAGGAGCGGCTAAATATTCATAAAGGCTGAGTGGTGATTGGTGGAGACTTGGAGCAATGAGGGGGATAGAAGGGACCGAGGGGAGGGAAGCAAATAAAAGACAGACACCCTCATGCTTTACATCGCAGCTGGAGGTGCACAGGTACGAGCAAAACTCAGAAGAACAAATGTGCAATTATAGTAGAGCAAACCTTACTTCAACACAAGAAATGAACAACACGAACGCGTGTGAGATTTGTCACGAGCACAATACCTGGAAGTTTTGCACGGTTTTCTATTTTTCCATTACAGTCGGCAAATTAAATATCAATACAATCCTCACTCAGCAGAGCATTTTCTTTTCAGTCAATTGCCTCTTATCGTTTCATCGGTTTATTTTCTTTAAAAGATAAAAAGTTCTACCTCTTGATTTGTTTGAAACTCAAACAAAGTGTTTAATGGTTCTCATTGTGGAGAAATAAAGAAGACAGATCAGATGTCTGGGATCTCAGCTGTTTGTTGTCTCCTCCTCTGTGGGTCCAGTTGGAATGTTGCTCTGATCTGTATCCAGGCTAAACTCAAGTTT
The DNA here is from genome assembly GCA_006937965.1 of Callopanchax toddi. NCBI lineage: Eukaryota > Metazoa > Chordata > Actinopteri > Cyprinodontiformes > Nothobranchiidae > Callopanchax > Callopanchax toddi. The sequence goes on along the minus strand of SSNR01000276.1, from coordinate 267,090 downwards.
AAAAGTCCATCCATGATGGCTGACATAAATCTTTCTTATATAAATGATTTCCTAATAATAATAAAGGTTGATTTTCCCTCCAGAATTTCTAATTTTTCATGTTGGGACTCTGACGACATCAGTGTTTTCTTTATTTACACTAGCCTGTCAGATCTTTTTAATAAAAATACATAACAAATTCTTTGAATTTTTATCAAATAAATTCTGTCATTAGATAAAACATTTGATTTCTTTAGTTTTCTGGAAACATTAAATCTTTTGGACCTCCTAGAAAAAGGTTTAACACAGTTGACTAATGAACTATGAATCCATTTAATTCCAAAGTCAGATATTTTTAAATGTGATTATATCTTTTTGTTTCATAAAACTCACTAAATGATGTCCTGAGACGACGATCCCAGTCAGAATCTGGGAGTCCAGTTCTAATCCTTTACTTCTTCAGTAAACCTCAAACTTGAAAGCCCAGAGGAAGATTTTTTGTCCATTTTGTTTCTTTAAATGCTACCTTTTTTTTTTTGGGCTCTTGTATTGTTTTTTTTTAATGCCTTTGAAGGCATCAAAACAGAGCTGAGACGAGCTTTAAATTTTTCCAACTGAAGAGAAAAACATTAGAAAACAAAGAGGAACACCTGTGTTTTCTCTCTTTAAGGTCACCCAGAAGCCTCGTTGCTCCTCTTGTGCTCAATAGTGATAAATTCTGTGGTGACGTGAAGAACAGCAGGTCATGTGAGGACAGGATGGAGATGAGCCCAGCATAATAAAAGGCACTCACTTCCTCACTGATGTGGTCAAATGTCCATTTATCAGATATTGATTCCTATTGGCCACTGGTTCCAGTCAAAGGCTGTAGCTACACAAACCCTGACTGTTAGATGTCATATTTTTGTTGTGGCTATTTGATATTTTCTCCAGGAAACCTCATAAATGAGCTATTTCTACAGCACTTAGCAGCAATGACCTCTAAGTTAGACCGAACTTCCTGCTGACATGTAGGTTTTCAATTATGTACTGTATAATTTTTTACAGTTTGCTCCAGAAAACATCGTCTTGGCTGCACTGAGCGCGCAGCCCTAGATTGGACATAAAGACTGTATTAGTGTGATGGGCTGGATAGAGTTGATCCATGCTGGGGGCAGCCTGTCTGCCTGCTTTCTGCTGATGCTGCTGCTAACCAATCTCAGAGGGAAAACGGATTCAATTATTCTGGCCAGAGAAGGTATCGTTCTCTCTTTCATATACGTTATCCATTCGTTCAACCATTCCCAGGAATAAAGGTCTTTGCAACTGTTCTTCCTCTTTTTCTCCACATTATGGTCAGATTTGGTCATGACAGCTAAGTAAACTCAGGGGAGAGAGGAATTCAGAGCACTCCGTTGTTTACTATTCATCGTCCCATTAACAGACTGGCTGTGTTGGTCAGTGGGATTTCTTCTTCGCCGTTAACAGTTTTTTCTCTCTGGGGTCTTCTTCGCCCTCTATTTTGCTCTCAGCAGACGTGTAAATCCCTAATGATAAAATTATAGGGCAAAAAAGAGGGGAATGGAAAGAGCTACAGGGGAAAATGGAAAATGATAGTCATGAGAGGCAGTCGGTATCCAGAGAGCAATAAAATTCGAAGAAAAGATAAATAAAAAGGGGCCGGAAAGGTTGAGATGGACCTGTAAAGAGAAATGACGGGATAATGGAGTGAAACAAGTACCGGTACAAGGTATAAATAACTGGTTATGTTGGCAGCAGGAGAAAATGAGACAAAGACATGAGGGCTACTGGGTGGCGAGCAGCTAAAGTGATGACAGAATAGAAAGAGACAGGAAATCTGAAATGTTCTGTGGAAGTCTGAAAACACACAAACATGCAAAATAGAGAGAAAATGGATGAAGTTAAAGGGAATCTGGGAATCTCTAATTAAATGTTTCATTTTTTGTTATTTGACTCATGATGAAACTAAATGAAAATGTCTTTAGGAAATTTTACAGCAAACTGGTGTTGCCAGCACCAAACAAAGGGAATGACTGCCTAACACTGAAGGTTTATTATTATTATTACTAAAGTACGATGTGCAAACTCTGCTCTAACATTTATCAGTGGTTTGTAAAATGCTCATCTACTATTCCCAGGAGCATTGCAGGTTCCCTCTGACTATCATGCACCATCAGTCTTCAGAGGGATTTCAAAGCTGTAAAAGCTGCAAAGTTCTCGCTCAGCTCAAAGAGACGGGAAGTGATTCATCAGAAGACACTAGTGTTGGAGGCTTGGTGTGATGGCAGGAAGAGTCAGTCCAGACCAGAGGGTGAGGTAACGGAATAGTTTCCATCTTTGACCGGTTTGTTTAAACAGTTATGGAAATGAAAGCCATCTGTCATTTTGACAGATTACAATTCACACCCTGACCACTTGGTGATGAGTGATGTTATTAATTAGCTGTTGTCTCTCTTGATGCATGCCCTCGTTGGTGTCACTTAAATAAAATGTCATGGGAGCTCAATATCAGTGATGATGATGTTGATAAAAGAGGTCATAAAATAGGGACTGATGCAGTGGATGAAGGACAAACAAATATTCTGCCAGAGAAGTCATCTATCTGAGGCTAAAGTCCAAAACCTCATGACAAAATCCTCTGCAGCGATCCCACTGGAGATGTTTGATTAAGTGGGTGATGACTCAGTCCTGTCATGGTTTAGGTTTATTTGGTTTAGTTAAGGTCCATGTTTTGTGTTTATTGAGTTTTTATTTATCATGCCTGTTTTCTATAGTTATATCTTGTGTGTGTATCAGGTTATAGTTCGTGTTTATGTCTGTTCAGTTTTCTGTGCTCATGGTTTAGTTCTAATTTATCAAGTGTGTGTTTTTGCTTCATGTTCATGTCCGGCCCTGTCTGCCTTAGTTAATTCCCCTCAGCTGTGCCTTGATCTGCTTGTATCTTGATGTGCTCCTTCATGTATTTAAGCCCTCATGCGTCCTGTCTTGTTGTTGGATTGTCTGCTTTGCCCTGCTCTGTTTAGGTATGCCATGCCATGCCATGCCACCATGCCATGCCATGCCTGCTTTTGAGTTTATTCTGCCAAGACCTAGTTTAATAAATACCTTTTTAAGTTCATGTCGACGCCTTCTGCTCCTTCATCGTCACCTGCACCTTTGGGTCCACCTGCCTCCACGAGCGTTACAAGTCCACGTGGACCAGGAGGAAATTTCAGGCCACAGCAGGTGAACTGTTCATATTTTACATTCAATCATTTAATTTATTGTCTATATCAGAGTTTTTCCTGGCTCAAATTGAGGCAGAGGTGGTACCATCCTGACCATGCACCAGCACATGCTTTTTTAAAGGCAAAATATTTGCGTTCTAATTAGGGATGCACAGATACTGGTATCAGCCCAGATACCGTCTAATGTACATGTATCGGTTAAAGTTAGCATGAACCGATACTTAAAATATGATAAATCTGCAATAAAGTCACAAAAAAGGGTTCATTTTTCATCTTAAATTTTAGTTTTATGGTAATTTCATATTTTACATCTGTTAATTTGTCTTAGTTTATTGAGTAAAGTCTGGTGCCTTTAGTCTCTTCAATAAAGGTATATGGTGGAAGTTGATTAATTCACCAATAGTGCCTGAGTATCCCTGAGCCAGGTACATTGAATCAGATGGTGCTTGTCAAACCACTGGCTCCGTGTGTTTGAGATCTGGAAAAATGACCAAAAAATAATGTTTTAAAATCACTTTTTTGGTACCTATAATTTTGAGATAAAATAACAAGAAATAATAAGTATTAAATGTTTTTAAAATAATTTTTTTAATAAACAATCGTTTTGTAGCATATTTATGTATTTACTATTATTACCGGTATTTATTGCTCACCTCGGGAACTTTCTGTGATGTCACCGTCTCTCCCCTCACACACCTCCGGATACAGCAGAGGCTGGAAGCTGAGAGTCAGACTGAACACGGCGCTGCAGTAGCAAGTTAATTCCATGTGATGCGTGGCTTCGTCTAATTGCTGGAATTCCTGTTATTTGCAGCACAACTCTCATAGCATATGTTACATTTTGCCCTGTTCCCGTTTACCTTTACAAAATGCGGCCAAACTTTAGAGTTTTTCTGAATTTTTAACCCAAAACTTGCTATGCTAACTATTTTGAAAAGGAGGGGAGGGGCTCTCTCTCTGTTCCTATGCTTCTCACATGTGTCTCCACCCGTGCAGCAGCGCTGATGGAGAAATGATGTGGGTTATTTACAGGAGATTTCATAGTAAAAGCACCGAAGTTGGTGCCGTGTTTTTTCGGACTAGTACCGTGTTTCGGTGCCCAGCCCTACATAGCACCAACTAGCGGGAAAAGCTATTTTTGATCTTTTTCTGCTGTTTTAGAGCTTTCCGGTGCACCGCTGCTGATACAGTGCCCCTATAGTGGCGCAACACTGCAACTGCAGTTAAAATAACATCTATATAGCTGGGGGCAGAGTGAAATCAGGCTGGGGCGGCTGTAAGAATATATTTTCTTTTTAGACAAAAATAAGTCAAAATGTCTAAAAACATGGCTATTTTACTTTCTTAGAAATCAGTTTTTGCAGTGTATTCTAACAGCCCTACTTTGCTTTGCTTGCTAGATTCCTTAAAACTAGCAAATACTATTACATGCAGAAAAAAAATGCTATTTTTAAGAAATCTAGCCAAGCAACTTTGCTTACACCATCGGCAGATGTTTTTTGCTCAAATCTAGAAAATTTGACCATATTTAAGAAAATATGGCTTATTTCAAGTTATAGCTGTAAGAATGTATTTTCTTTTCAGACAAAAAAGTTAACGTCTAAAAAAATGGCTGCTTTTACTTTTTTTAGAAATCTGCTTTTGCAGTGTTTTAATTAAAGGCCTAGCAATCCTTGAAGCAATGAAAATCCTAATCTACCTTTACTACTGTATGCCAGAGTTTAAACTAAAATAATCTTAAGGCCAATTCATCCTCCACAAGAAGAAAGAACTTTGTTCTTGCTGGGGGGCTCTGAGAACAAGAAAAAAAATTGTTTCGGCAGGGACCATTCATACTCCCCGAGTTATATAAGTGGGCGTATTTTCTCACCGCCTCGACCAGCTGATCCTCAAAGGTATTCATTTAACTTCCGCGCCAGCGAAAATAGCCTCTTTCATCATGCTGGCAAATCGGCGTAATACTGCCGCCACAATGTGTCTTATGAAAGTGCAGTGGTGGCATGGCGATTCGGGAAATTTGCAGCATTCGTGCCACCACGCTTGGTAGTAATATTACCGCAATGCTGGACTAAGATTTTGTCTTGGTGCAACAGAGGGAGGGGTCACTAATAATGTGATAAAAGAGAGCTGACTCCCAACTGGAAAAAGTATTTAAAAATCAGATAAACATGGGAAAGCTGTTACAACATCAACGTCAAACGCTAACCGCACTAACCCCCCATTCTTCCTTTCTGACCAATCACAGCAGTTGTTTTTGGACGCCCTGCAGAAAAAAAGTTCTGCTCAGCTGATGTGCACAAGAACAAGCCGCAAGCGCTGGTAAACTGGGGCTGCGAGAACAAGATGATGTCATTTTTGTTCTGAGACCCCCAGCAACAATAAAGTTCTTGCTAGCAGTTTTTTCTCTATATGTACAATCTCACACAATGTTACATTATCCTGTTGTATTTGCACTCACAAATTGTGTAGTGAATGACTTTCAGCTACATGTGAAAATATAGCTTATTTATATAATAGGTTGATTGTGTCATTTTTTTATTCACCAATTTAATTAAGGTGGCCATCTTGAATAGAGATGACTCCAATAGTTTGTCTATTGTAAATGTACTTTCAATTAAATGTGTCCAGATGTTCATAAGGTATTTTCTAGTAAACAATGTTGATTTAAGGTTTTAATCAAAGACTTTCAGTCAAATTTGACCTCATTACTATGAATACTGACAAAGTTCTAGCCATTTCTATGTTGGGTATGATTAGCTAACTTAAGCTGTGATGACCATCTTGAATTGTGTTGCCTCCAAAAGCTAATCAGTTGTTCGTGTTTGTGTAATGATTGGTTTCTGAAAGGTTCATTAAACCTGTTTGAGGGCTAATGAGACATTTAGCTAACAGACAGACAGGGTTGGCGCCAAAGGCAAAGAAAGAATTAGCTCTGAAAATGTGTCTGGGATGACTTTCAGTTACAGACACACCAATATTTGCCCAAAAATGTAAAATGGATTGAGTTTTAACCATTTGTTTGTTTTTGGCTAAGATTGGTTAGCTGTGGCAGCCATCTTGAATCCAGCTGACTTCAAATGTAATCAGTTGTTGATGGACATCTGATGACTATATTTTGAAAGTTTCACATAAAGTGGTATTATGCTAACACACACACACACACACACACACACACACACACACACACACACACACACAGAGAAACAGACAAAAATAATATTGTGCAACTTGCTGCTATTGGTGATAAATATAATTTCTACTGGAATGGCATATAAATGTTTTTATTAAAATATTTTTAATGGAATTTAATGCTAACATAACACCTAATCTAATTTATAATGTGTTCATTTTATGGCAGGGGCTTAGACAAAGCTGCTGATCCCAGTGAGAGATAGCAGCTCATGGCTGCGTCTGTTTAGTATGAGGATGATAAGATAGCATGGAGGTTTGGTTGAGGACCGGTGAGTTAAAAGGGTTTTCAAAACCAATCCATATAAACATCTTTCTTTTAAGGGAATACAATCTGAGGTATTTTCTTTCTAGGTTTGTGAATGTGTGTGGCTAGTTGACAGAAGCCACAAGAAAGAAGGTAAAGAAGTCAGGAAAAGCTGGCTTGTGTACTTGTATTTCTTTGTTATGTGAAAGAGAGCTTTTCAAAAACCCCAGAGACAAAAAGTCGGTTTCTTATCTGTCCTTGTGTTTCAAGGAGGGATAAAAGCAATCTTCAAATGGCATCTGCAGTCAAGGAACACTTGAACCCAATCAGCAACCGTAAGACCCAAATGGACCACAGGAGAGGGGTTTTGTGGTAAAGGAAGCTTGATGCCAATCACCCCAAAAACTCACATTGAAACATATCAATCAGGTGTTCTCACACAGTCTGAGGTAATGGAAGCAGTAAAATCTTACCTCTGGAGGAATAAGAGACTCACTGGGAGGGAATTGCATGGCTTTTCTGCAGCAACAGATGAAAGAAGCCTGTAGTTATGGGGCTAATCACACAGGAGGCGACTGCAGCCCTGTGACGGGCTGTTCATTTGTTTCACTGCCAAGAAAAAAATCTGGTCTTCGCTTTGGCCTCTCATGCTGGTGACACCCCTGCAGCATTTCTTATTTTCTTTCTTTCATTGCAGAACCTACTGCCATTGATTGTCTTTAGTGGTTATCAAGCATTAAATTCTCTAAAACCTCAAAGGAGTCGTGCCAAAGCATCTCTCATTAAATGTCAGTGCAAACGGATGTTGAAAAAATGCAAACTCTGTAGATTCTGTGATTATAAACAACCAGAGCTAATTAAAAACTAAATATATCCAAGTGGCAACCATAGCTCTATTAATGTCAGATGTTTTATCACAGAAAACAAATCTATTTTAGGAGAGTAAATCTATAAAACGGATTCCCTCAATATGACCGTCAACTGGGCCTTAAAATACAGTATATTCATCATTTTAACTAGTTTAAATATCATGTTTTTAATAAACTGACTTACATAAACTTGGTGGTACCCCTGTACCACACAGATATCAAAATTATACAGTAATTATGCCTCATTCTATTTTTATGCACAATAAATCAAAAATCAGCTGTTTTATATTCTAATATTGTAGCAGCACCATAAAGGTTTACTTTACTTTCTAATAATGTTTTTCATTAGCTGAGGATGTTTTCATCATTGTTGAGGAAAAAACAATTTCTGTTGATGATGGAGAGTGGTCCTGGTGGCGTTTAGGTTACTTCACTTGGAGTCTGTGTGACTAATTCCTAAATGAGCTCTCAGTTATGACACAGCCTCCAGGCATTGACATTAGAGCGACTGACAACTTGTAAACCATCACAGTGGTGTTTGTCATGGTCAAACTGCAGCAGAGGAAACTAACATTTCATACAATGTTTCTCAAATTCAAGACTGTTCAGCTCAGGATTGATTTACTTTACTGCAAACATGACTTCACTGCTCAGTATTTGGCTTTTGTTGGGCTGTATTTTATGGATATATTAAAAAATTGAAAGAGACACTGCCAATGTCAAACATGTCCTTTCTTTGAACCATGTTCTACCCTCCCTGCAGCTAAAACTCAGTAAATTAAGCTCAGAACGTTTCAGGTGGATGTTCAGACAGTCGCATGTAACAAAATTCAAAACTGTCTAGAAGAAGAATAATTAAATCCTTAAGATGGATAGAATTAGTTTGAGTCCTATGAATTATTAAAGGGATTATCGTTAGACAGCATTTGGCTGTGAAATAAGGATTACTGTGACCCCTTACATTCATTGTTTTTCTCAGATGAGATTAGCTGCATGTCAATGCATACTCCACTTGTAAACACATGAATCCAGCCTGGATGGACGTGGAGTAGACTAGGTTTTTGGAGCATTTGTCCTGCAGGAGGCAGGAAAAGGGCACTGCCATGGCCAAATGACGCATTGTCAGAGTGCCAATCACCCACGTCATGCAGCTCGCAAAGAGGAAACCGCTCTGGCTGGCACTTATCTATACTAAAAGGCTTATCGCACACAAGGTGCCAAATAAAGTGAGAACAGATTCATACAGCGTCAGTGAGAGGTGCATCCCTGCAAAGTAACCATGGCAGCACATCACTTGGCCAGCACAGATTCTAGATCGGGCCAGAAAGTTTGCTTTTTATTTTAACATTTGCTTTAGTGTTTTGTAATTGTAAATGTCCTGCATTTGTGTATTGCTTTTCTTAGTCATGGACTACAAAACACCTGACATCAGTCAGTCTGCACTCTGATGGCAGTGAGCTACATTGTAGACACAGAGGCAAAGCAACCAAACACAGGTGATACTAAATCCTCTGACCACCACCAGGAGGCAATGTCGGTGAAATGTCTTGCCCAAGAACACAGTCACAAGGTGACCCAGCTGGAGTGGGGTTCAAACCTTCTGGTTGCAAGACGAACGCTCTACCTGCTGAGCTACTGCTGATTTTTTGTTCACACTTATCGTTTTAAAACTTTATCCTCTACAAATCACTGAGTTTTTTTGCGGCATAGTTTATTTACATACATGCTGAACAGAACTTCAAACCAACCACATGCCTAATTATTTAAACATAAGTAGAGATGACAGCATACCATGTAAAACACTTAGAATTCATCATATATTTAGTGCTAGCGTTGTATACTTGTATGAAAAAGTCAGACCTTGGTTGTATCATTAGCAGTTGCGTGAAGAAAAACTGGTGAAGAAACAAAAGAAGTCAGAGATAAAAACCCTCAGAAGCTGAGCATTAACATGAAATTCATTGAATAAGAAAGCATTGAGCTTAAAATGGAAAGTCCCTGCCTGTGAGTCAGATGCAGGGTGAACATTGAAATGGATTTTTCAAGATGAAAAGAACTCCTAAGAAAAGCCTGGGGAGTGAAACAGCTGTGTGTCTTGAACTGATGCTCTTTAGCTCTTTTAACCTGTTAATTCTTCTCTTTTCTGCCCTTTGTCGTTGTTCTGGCTCACTACCAACACAGTTTAACACTAATAATGTACACGTTTTTCAGCAGATGCTTTATGTTTTTATAGAGCAGCAATGAAACTCCCAGTGCATTCTGGGGTCAAGTTTGATAGGAAAAGTTTTAATGTTTCTGTAGAAATAACAAAGTAAATTTAACTTATGGCTGTGTTAAACTGGAGCAAATAGGATGCCTAAAGCAGTGGTTCTTCATTATTTTCTGTCAGCCCCCCACAATGTGCACTTTTGTAGTGAAGGTGGGGTGGGGGAAGCAACGTTCATGCCCCCTCCCCCTGGACTGAGTCTAGCGGGTCGAGGGACACGCCCACTCCCCCTGAGTCACGTATTTGTGACGGACCACAGCCTCCACCCCACCGCTCCCGGACCACGACACCTGTTGTGGATCTCCATGTGACTCTTTCATGTTTGTAACTGAGTACAGGTATTGCTAACTTAAAATGTCTAACCTCCTAAATTTCACAGTGCTTCGTGCAAACATTTTATCAAATCAAATTTCCACATTACATGGTTATTTTAGCAGAAAAAGTTTTGGAGTCTTGTTAAATTGCAATAGTTTGGAGTTTTGAAGCTATTTTCAGGTGGCAACATCACTTCTGTCGTTTCTGTGCTTACTAGCTCACCAGTTCTGATGAACATCAACAGGAGAATCCATTCAGGAAGTTGTCTACATAAACTTCGAATGTACAGTGGTGTGAAAAACTATTGTCCCCTTCCTGATTTCTTATTCTTTTGCATGTTTGTCACACAAAATGTTTCTGATCATCAAACACATTTAACTATTAGTCAAAGATAACACAAGTCAACACAAAATGCAGTTTTTAAATGATGGTTTTTATTATTTAGGGAGAAAAAAGATCCAAACCTACATGGCCCTGTGTGAAAAAGTGATTGCCCCCCTTGTTAAAAAATAACTTAACTTTGGTTTATCACACCTGAGTTCAGTTTCTGTAGCCACCCCCACCAGGCCTGATTACTGCCACACCTGTTTCAATCAAGAAATCACTTCAATAGGCGCTACCTGACACAGAGAAGTAGACCAAAAGCACCTCAAAAGCTAGACATCATGCCAAGATCCAAAGAAATTCAGGAACAAATGAGAACAAAAGTCATTGAGATCTATCAGTCTGGTAAAAGAATAAGAAATCAGGAAGGGGGCAAATAGTTTTTCACACCACTGTATTTCTGTTGACCTGTGACTAAAATAATCAACATGATGAAGAAAATCATAATCCTGTTGTATAAGAGTTTAATGCAGCCCATGATAAACATCTAAATCAGATTGTTTATATGACTGTTATGGTTCATTCATCAAATACAGTTTGAAAGATAACGCTATAGAACGTTTTACAAAGTCATCAGAACATTTTAATGCTGTGCCAACATTTTCTGGCCTCGTTTAATGTATAAAAACAGGATTACAGGCTGTTGACAGCATAAGCTGGCCTTTGACTTCCCTCCAGATTCACCACAACATGACCATCATTCCTGAATAGCAGCTGAGATGAGAAGGAAATGAGACGGATTTAAAGTTCAAAGCGGGAGGCCGTGACACTCTAAAGGGTTTGACTGCTGGATTGCATGCGTGAGCATACATTAAAGGATGAAATTTGTCTTTGCCTCTGTGTGCAAGAAACACATAAATGAGACTGAATGGGAGGAGGGGGAACATTTGTGTGGCCCTCTGAGAGTTTAACAATTGTGTCACAGTAATTATGAAAAGATTAGCTCAGAGAAAATCACCAGAGACCAGAAGCACAAAGTCAAATAAGAGCGTCATCACGCTGATTTCTCTCCTTGACGTTACATTTGAACATCAACACACACAAAGAGCCCCTCCAAACACAACGCAACCAAGCGCACTCACCAAAAACCCTGCTGGGAAAACCAATGGATGCATACCACAATTCATGAAGACGGATAGTACAGGAGTGACACAAACGGTTTGTCAGCTACAATCAAAAAGTATTTGTCTGTTCTTCTATTGGTGTGTTTTTCCAACTTCACTTTTTATTTTTATCACATCACAGCTGCACAGTCACATCCAACCTGACTGGGAGCGAGCTGCATCCTCTGAGTTTAGTGCTTCAAACATCAAACAGAGAACTAAAGGCACAGAAGGGACTGCTCATTAAATATAGATGGACCTAAATATGTGGCGTAGGACATTTCAGTGGCGTCTCTTCTCATTGTATCTCGCCTCATCTGCACTCATCAATAACTTGTCCTGTATTTAAATCATTGTTTGTTTTTTTTGTAATTTTGGAAAAGTAAAAACTCATTTTAGGATCAAGATGATTATTTTGAAAATCTCCAAATGTGAAATAGATTTTCTAGTATAAAAAATTCTCACTTCATAATTGATTGTAAACTAAGGTCTAAAATGTTAAATCTTACACTTTTAATTAAAAAATAAAGAAAATCTTAAATTACTAGTTTTTTTTTTAACACATATGGTTAATGAGGACTAAATTTCCAGGCTCATTAATTTTCTCTACATGATCAAATCATTTTAAATTACTAATAATGAAATAACCTACATTTAGAATGTTTTTCCTACATTTTCAAATTGGAATAGAAATGAAGAGTAAAACCATTGTAAAACATTTGGACCTTTATCATGTATTGGTTAGATCTGCATTCCTTTATGTGTTGATGCAGAACTGCACCATTAAATTATGGATATATGTTCCCTTAGCTCTGGAATTACATCAGCTTTATTTTGTACATTTAAAAACATTCCATAAATAAAAATAAAGTACAAAACACCTGAATCTGCAGTTGTAATGTTAGAGTAACAAGGAAATGTGTCCAACTCTTGATTTGGAATAATACTGTAAAAAAAATTAATAAATAAAGATGACTAAATATAGCTGATAGCAAAATCAAAATGTATTTATTTCTTTATATTTTAGAACTAAAGTTCTGCTTTAGGAGTTGATCTGCTGATAGGGTGGATGATACAGACACAGTTTTTTTCCACAGTAAATTCAAGTTACTGAAGTTGCAAGTTACAGGACAAAAGCAACCAAATAATTTACGTATTTATGTAAAAACACAGCTTAAAAAAAGATTTATATAACAGAATATTTTCGAGGTGAGAAGCTCGAACATCTGGGAGGGAGTCGGAGTAGAGCCGCTGCTCCTCCACATCAAAAGGAGCCAGTTGAGGTGGTTCGGGCACCTGGTCAGGATGCCTCCTGGACGCCTCCCTCGGGAGGTGTTCTGGGCATGTCCTGCCGGTGGGAGACCCCCAGGTCGACCCAGGACAAGCTGGAGGAAATACATCTCCAGGTTGGCCTGGGAACGCCTGGGTGTTCCAGCTGAGGAGCTGGTGGACTTGGCCGGGGAGAGGATGGCCTGGGATGCCCGACTTGGGATGCTGCCCCCGCGACCCGGACCCGGATATACGGAGGAAGGCGAGGCGAGTTGAGGCGAGAATATTTACACCAAACATCAGAGTCAGAAAACCTGTATTGTCACTGTGTGAATAAAATGAAACTGTGGATGGCTGATGGTGTATTTTACAAACAATAAGATATAACATGTTTATATAAAATATCATTCTATCCACAGTGCAGTGATTTGCATATGGCTTTAAAACAGCAGCTGTAAACATTATACTATTGAAAGTTGTTTAGTCGCACTGAATAGTGATTTATTGAACTGATTGAGGATCTATTGACTGACTAGTGATTTATTGACTGACTGGTGATTTATTGACTGACTGGTGATCTATTGACTGACTAGTGATTTATTGACTGACTGGTGATTTATTGACTGACTGGTGATTTATTGACTGACTAGTGATTTATTGACTGACTGGTGATTTATTGAACTGATTGAGGATCTATTGACTGACTGGTGATCTATTGACTGACTGGTGATCTATTGACTGACTGGTGATTTATTGACTGACTGGTGATCTATTGACTGACTGGTGATTTATTGACTGACTGGTGATTTATTGACTGACTGGTGATTTATTGACTGACTGGTGATTTATTGACTGACTGGTGATCTATTGACTGACTGGTGATCTATTGACTGACTGGTGATTTATTGACTGACTGGTGATTTATTGCACTGATTGGTGATTTATTGCACTGATTGATGATTTATTGCACTTATTGGTGATTTATTGTACTGACTGGTGATCTATTGAACTGATTGAGGATCTATTGACTTATTGGTGATTTATTGCACTGATTGATGATTTATTGCACTGATTGATGATCAATTGACTGACTGGTTATTTATTGCACTGATGAGTGAGCTTTTTGCTCAGATGGCTGAGTCTGTTATTCAATCAAAGGAAAACATAGTAGAAGTTTTAGTTTATTATTGTCCTGATTAGTGTGGGTAAACTTTCTCTCAGTCTGCTGGTTCCTGTTTGTGAGGTTTTAATGTCTCTTAGAGTTCAAAGGCAGGAGTTCAAGGAGGTGGAGACCGGGGTGGGAGAAGTCTTTGATGACGTTTTTTGCTCTGCTGATGTAGTAATGAGATATTTCAGGGACTGCAGAGGACAGCCAGTGAGATCTGATGACTCTCTGCAGGACCTTTTTATCTGCAGCAGTGCAGTTAGCAACCCACTGAGAGGCAGTACTGGGGGATGCTCTTGATGGTTGCCTGGTCGAACGCTACCATCAGCTTCCTCTTCATATTATTGCTCCGGAGCATTCTGAGGAAGTGCAGTCTCTGCTGTGCTCTCTTCACCAGTTGTGTGGTGTTTGGTGACCAGGTGAAATCATCAGAAAGAGAAAAACAAGAGCATCCTCATGTAGCTCTTCTGATTCTCCAAGTCACTCAAGACAGTGTGGACAGAGAAGGCTATGGCCTCAGTGGACCTGTTGGTTCTGTAGGCCAGGGTCAAAGGAGGCAGGCTTTAATGTGGTGAAAGACCAGTCTCTCAAAACCCTTCATTACTACTGGAGTGATTGAATAGATCCCAGTTGGTGTTTCTGCAGCTGGGACAGTGTTTGCTCAGGATAAGTTGTAATCAGGAGTGAAAATTAGCACTGGTCAAATAGCTCTTTGTGGTTCTGATGAGGAAGGGGGTGTATGTCAGAAACAAAAAAGTGATAAATGGTCTGACTGGCCCAGTCGGGGGAAGGAAACCCTTCCGCTGGATGTTAGACACTTTATGATGTCATCTCATCTTGTTGCACATTGACAAGCTGGAAGAAACTGGGGAACACAGTTTACAGACATGCCTGCAAATCACCATCAGGGTGGTCTCTCTGCATTTTGCTGGTGGTCGATAGGTGGCCAAGAGCAATGCTGACATGACCATTTTTGAGGATGTAAACTGCAGTAATGGTCACCACTCGGCTCACAGGGCAGATAGAAGGTCTACATGACTCACAGAGAGCTACCAGGTCAGAGCAGCAGTGTCTGACCACAGCCCTGCTGTCTCTGCACCACTTCTGAGTTCAAATGCAGAACTTCTCTCCTTTACTTCTACCTGACCCTCTGCTCCTGTCCTAGAACAGATTTTAACCAGTTTTGAATGGAAGAAAATCATAGTGGTTTATTTGCATTAGCTTCTTCATGTGAACATAACGCTAACACATTGCAACAGCTGTCTCATTAACAGAACAAAACCAGAGATAATTATCAAGTAAACACATTATTACATTTTCTACTTTCTATCATAAAGACCAAATATCATCAGGCTCAGAGTGTCACATTGACAAAAGGTCCTTAAACGTCTGTTCTCAGTCTTTACAACAGATAGAATGAAATAATTCTACAACCTCTGCTTTGGCAAATCAACACATTCTACTACTCCTTGATCTAATATTGTTATTGACCATCCATATCTGGCTGTTTTTATGAATGTAATAATACATTAAGATTACCAGCTGCAGTGTGGCTAAAGTTTATACAATGAAAAATCATAATTTCTATAATTTTACCCTCAAGAATATAAGAATAATTATTCCACTATGGTTCAATATTATGTATGTACCAAATTACTGTCTTCCAGGAAGCACATGAAGAATTCAGATGATGCACGAGGCCCCAAGCAGGCTCCCCATGGCCCCAATTTGTTATGGTACTGAATGCATATTGAATATCTAATTTCCATATAAGCCCTCACAAACCACCACTAAGGACCAGCGCCAAGTGAACTGATTGTCCCTTCTCTGGAGATCTACATAACAGACAGGCATCTCTTCTGTCTGGAGGGGCTGAATGCACCTGACAGACAGTCAGAGTAAACCTAAAATTGTACAATCAGAACATTTTTCTAATTAAGGCCTCGTTGCAGTTTAATGGAATATATTTGTTTTGTACTAAAATAAGAAAAATATATAATCACCGACAAATGTTGTAAAGTAAAGTGGGAACATCTGATAAAGGGCTCAGCGTTTTATTATCATGCAGTAAGAAAAATGAAATGGAAGATTATCTATTATCTAACCTCAGGAAGCTGAAAGGTTACAAGATAAAAATGGTAAGAGAAGGGACACTTGAGAGGAAAATGAGATAAAAGAGATCTTTGAATGTTGTTGTTATCTTCATGTTACACAACCCTCTGAGCTGAGCCAGGTTTCTGTCCCATACATGTCGGTGCTGTGTGAGCCTATTTTCCAATGTATTGTGAGCTGCAACATATTCCCAGTCGTCTTTATTTCATCCTCCCTAAGCTTTCTACACTCTACTTTCAACAGCCTACACACATTATGACAAACAGATGCACAGAGAAACAACTGTATAGACACACACACACACACACTGACTGGGCACAGTTCATAAGGAACATCAATCAGCCCTGAACATGCAGCTGTGAATCTAACGCTCAATAAAGCAAATATAAACCTCCAGTTCCTGTTATCTGTCTTAAGCAGGAGCCAAGCAGTGACAGAAACACAAAGGAGAAGAGCAAAGGAGATGAAAGATGTATGCATCCTTACATGTATTTCCTGAATTCTGTGAGAAACTGGGCCTCATTATCAAAATATTACATTAAAAACACCTATGAGAAAATCTGCTGTCTCAGTTCCACAAACGCACTGAATCTTTCTTCTCTGTCAGAGGATGAAGAAGAAAGAGGACAGAGGACTAAAGCAGAGCATCATTTTATTAGTTATATTTCCTACATGCATCACTTATTATAGAGTCAGTGAGGCTTTATACAACATACATGTGTGACTGCATGTCTTATTTCTGTAATTGCACACATTTTCGAACACACATTTTTTACATTTGTTTTATATTTTATTGGTGTGTTTACCTGATTGTACATGAAAAGTTCCCCTGTTTCTGTAACACGTGGGATAGTGATGGCATTCTGACACAGCAGCTCAACATTTGATGTGAAGAGAGCTGCTTAAACACAGCCCTGTTTAATAATTCCACTTATAAATAAATAAGTGCAATCTGTTTATTTAATTGCAGAATAAATGAAAGGCGATAGCTCAGTAGGTAGAGTGTTTGTCTGGCAACCAAAGAGTTGCCGGTTCGATCTCCAGCTCCGTCTGGGTTACATTGGCGCTGTGTCCTTGGGAAAGACACTTCACCCAACATGCCTGTGTGTGAATGTTGGTGGTGGTCAGAGGGGGCGATGGCGCAGAATGGTAGCCCCAGGGCAGCTAGGACTACAGACAAAGTTTACCACCAGAGTGTGAGTGAGTGTGTACGTAAATGAATAATGGAATTTCTGTGAAGTACTTTGGGTGTCCAGAAAGTCTAAACCTAATCTATTATTATTATTAAACAATTCACAATAATTTGAGCAAAAACTAAACTGAGAACCTATGCTAATGCAGATTGATCATACTTCCTTAATTGTTCACATTTGCTTTTGCCATCATTTAGAAATTATCTTAAAGGCACACTGTGCAACTTTTTTATATTTTTAAATCTTTTCCTTGAGCCAGTATGTGCTAATCTGACCCTTTACCGAGTTAATGCAAACTCACACAGCCCCATCTGCTGCTTGGATCCAGAATACCACGATTGCAACTTCTGAGTCTCTGGTCCGGTACCCTGAAGTTTAAAGCCTGGGTCCCACACAAGACGTGAGTTTACTAGTCCTCCTGGGAGCGGAGCGCCATTGAACGCAGCTTGAAAAATCACGCAATAGTCACAATATCTCGCGGGAACTGAGAACAGGAAGTATGAAGCATCTGTTAGATCAAAACTACAGTTGTGTTTTGTGGGATTCTCTTTTAATTCTTCAACAACGGGTCAGTGAGCTGTTTATTGGAATAGTCTGTTTCTAAAATCTCAATTACATAAATATTAGACAATGAAACGCTCCTCGTCCATGCACTGGCGGTTGTTTATATTTGCTGTCCTAGTAGTGGTTCAGCGTATTGTCGTAATTTCTGCATCATGAAGTCCTCCAGAATGTCGTGACATGCGCCGCGGTAAAAAAAAAGAAAGAACCGTTGCCAATCTTTAGCGCAACGGCGGAGACCCGTGCATCTGGGACACGACGTGGCGGACCTAGGGGGACTACTTTATCTGATTACAATGTTTTCTTTTCAAATTCATGGCTCGCGCACTACATGGAGCAGCACTCACGTCTTGTGTGGGACCCAGGCTTAACAAAGTCACATAGGCTAACCCAATGTGTTATGCTAGCTCCGGAGTGTTTTTAGCTCATGATTCCTGCTTTTCAGAAGACCCTTCATGGAGAAGCAATCTAAGAGTCTGAGTACCCGGCCCGGAGGGTTACCGGGGTCCCACCCTGGAGCCAGGCCTGGGGTTGGGGCCCGTGGATGAGCGCCTGGTGGCCAGGCTTTCGCCCATGGGGCCCGGCCGGGCCCAGCCCGAACCGGAGACATGGGCTCATCCAACTGTGGGCCCACCACCTGCAGGAGGAGAGTGAAGGGTCCGGTGCATTGTGGATCGGGTGGCAGACCGAGGCGGGAGCTTTGGCGATCCGATCCCCGGACGGGAAAACTGGCTATCGGGACATGGAACGTCACCTCTCTGGCAGGGAAGGAGCTGGAGCTTGTGGAAGAGGCTGAGCGATACCGGCTAGATATAGTCGGGCTCACCTCGACACATAGCGTTGGCTCTGGAACCCGAGTCCTGGAGAGGGGTTGGACACTTTTCTTTGCTGGAGTTGATCCGGGTGAGAGGCGGAGGGCTGGGGTGGGCTTTCTGTTAGCCCCAAGACTCTCTGCCTGTACGTTGGGGTTTACCCCGGGGGACGAAAGGGCAGCTTCCCT
>SSNR01000276.1:217240-236624 GCA_006937965.1 Callopanchax toddi | reverse complement strand
GTAAAGCTGAGAGGCTTTGGAAATCAACAAGAATGGAAATTCACCGACTGTACCTTAAGGAATTGATAAGATCTTTAAATGAAATGGTTAAAAACTCCAGAGTTGTTTACTTCTCTCAACTAATTTCCTCAAATAAAAACTCCAAAGTTCTGTTTGACACGATCAATCAGATAGTTTCACCTAAAACGCCCCAAATCCCTGTGTTCTCAAGGTCTGATTGTAACAACTTCCTTTCATTCTTTGAGAACAAAATTAGAAACATCAGGTCAGGTTTCTCACCCCCATCTGCTCCTTATTCTCCCATCCACCCTCCTCCTTTCCATACCTGGTCCTTCTTCACACCTGTTCATTTTCAGGACATCTGTCTCATTCTTAAAAACATGAAACAATCTTCAAGCCCAGTTGATATTCTCCCAACCTCTTTGCTTCTTAAAGCTTTTGACCTAGTTGGCACATGCATGGTTGATTTTATTAATCTATCCCTCCAAACCGGCTCTGTCCCCTCCATCTTTAAACACGCTGTTATTGAACCCATCCTTAAAAAACCCAGTCTGGACTCCTCTCAACCAAATAACTACAGGCCCATTTCCAAACTGAGCTATATCTCTAAACTCTTAGAAAGAGTTGTGGCTGATCAGCTGGTCTCTTTTCTGGAACAACACAACATTTTTGATAAATTCCAATCTGGTTTCCATAAAAAAAAACATTCAACAGAAACAGCTTTACTCAAAGCATCCAGTGACATCATGATGGCAGCAGACTCCGGGGAGTTTACAGTCTTGGTTTTGTTGGACCTTCCTGTTGATCACAGCACCTTAATGAACAGACTCTGTGACTTGGTGGGGATCTCTGGAACAGTTTTAGACGGGTTCAGATCGTACCTCTCAAACAGAAGTTCCATATAAACAACATCATGTCAGATACTACAGATCTGTTCTGTGGGGTACCCCAAGGCTCTGTTCTGGGTCCACTCCTGTTTTTACTATATATCCATCCTCTTGGACAGATCATTAGTAGATGTCACAATGTCTCCTACCACCTTTATGCAGATGACATTCAGCTGTACTGCTCCTTCAAGGACTCAGAGTTCTACAAACTGTCTGAACTACTGGAGTGTCTGTCAGCTACTAACTGGTTAGAAAATCACTTCCTTCAGTTAAACCCTGAAAAGACTGAATGTCTGATTGTTGCCCCTGATAGGATGGTCCCTCTGATCAGTCAACATATTGGACTTTTAAGTTCTGCTGTAAAGTCAAACCTGAGGAATCTGAGTGTTATTTTCGACCAATCAATGTCTCTTGAAGGTCACTCAAAACAGCTGGTCAGAAACTGTTTTTATCATCTGAGAAATATTTCCAAACTGAGAAAGTTGGTGTCAAAACCTGAACAGGAAATGGTTCTTCATGCTTTGATCTCCTCCCGTCTAGATGACTGTAACACACTTTTCACATGTTTGAACCAAAAAGCCCTTTATGGCCTTCAGCTGGTCCAGAACTCTGCAGCGAGGCTCCTCACTGGAGCAAACAGAAAAGATCACATCACTCCTATTCTGAGGTCTCTGCACTGGTTACCTGTTAAATGTAGAGTTCATTTTAAAATCCTGACTCTAACTTTCAGGGCCCTACATGGTCAAGCTCCTCTTTATGTTACTGAACTGATAAAGCCGTACGCTCCAACCCGAGCTCTCAGGTCCACAGACCAGAATCTCCTAACAGTTCCAAGGACCAGATTTAAAAGTCGAGGTGATCACTCCTTCCAGTCTGTTGCACCTCGACTTTGGAATGACCTTCCTTTAGTTTGACGCTGTATATACAGTCTGGACTCCTTTAAAAAGCAGTTGAAGACCCAATTATTCAAAACTGCTTTTAAATAACTCTTTTGTGTTCTCTTGTTGTTGTTTAATGATTTTGATTTGTAATGATATTTTGTTTGTTTAATTGATTTTATTTGTTTTATCATGTTTGATTCTGTTTTCTGTGAAGCACTTTGTGATTTTTTCTGTGAAAGGTGCTATAGAAATAAACTTTACTTACTTTACTTTCTTACACTGTTTTAACTTGATTTTAAAAGAACTTGTTAATAAAGTTTTGTTAAACCATGGCAACACGTTCTCTGCCTGCCTGCTTGTAACGTCCTTCGCGGGGCCTTGCCCTCGGTGTCACTTAAGCTAAGGGTTCGTCAAACTAAATTTTCCAGATTTCTGGGAGATAAAGAAAACTATAAAAGAGAAAACTGTGTAGGTGGGAAATGCTCCCAAGCAATGTAAACTCTACTCTTATTATTACTTTTATCTTAGAAACTGAAATCTCACTGGAAGCTGTTCGTTTAATCAACATAGGTACAGGAAAAAGACTACATCAAGTCAGAACCTCGAACTTCTGAAGGACCGATTGTCCTGATGTAATTTACAGGCTGTCAAATGTAAAAAAATAAAAAACTAAAGAAAGAAAACCTTACAGAGAAACCTGTGAGCATTTTGGCTGAGTGATCTAATATAGAGAAGCAGAAAATTTATCGATTTCATTTTTTTTATGAAAGTAAACAAATATTGAAGGTTTCATCTGTTCAGTATGTCACAAACTATCCTCACCAATAAATTTTGTTGCTGCAATGTTAAAGTCCTACACTATAAATCACCATGAACAGGTTCATAAAATAGTTTAATAAAAAGGTATTTTGCTGCATCTAGTTTCATTAAGCAGACCCATCTAAAGGAGGTATTTGACCCCCACTGGTTTTCTCACTTCTGAAGAGTGGACAGGTCGGTAGTTTTCATCATAGAAACAACTCAACTGAAAGAGTCAGGATCTAGAGCATCAGAAAATCACATTGAAGGATTTTAAAATAACTATTAATTAATAATCATACAAAGTGATTTTCTGGATTTTTTTTATTCTGGCTCTCACACACCTCTCTACTCTTTGTATGGAGAAAACTTGAGTGGTGTCAAAAACTTGTTTCCCCCCTGAATGCTTAAAAATCCCTAGACCAAAATCAGACACAGGAAACATTTATCTGTTTATTTTGGTCTTGAGAACAAAAATGAAATGTTTGGATTTTCACTTTTCACTGGTCATAGAATGTAGCATTACTCTGTTAAAGAACATGATGGGCCAAGCAAAGGTTTCTGATGTACTCATATGTAACAATACGCGGTCCAAGACAGGACCGAACCGCCAACTGCGGTCCAAAGACGTACTATTAGCTTCAGTAGCTGCTGGTTTCATTCTGTGTGTCACTCTAGTCTCGTCTGAGCTGCTCACAGCAGACCCCCTCCCTACTCGCGAGCCACGAGTAACCAATCACAGGTTGGACCCGCCCCACTGAGCTGAACGTTTTAGCAAAACAAGAGCTACAGACAGGTGGCGAGAGGCAAACAATTCAAGACGCGCAGTTGAATATAAAGACGAGGGAGAGAAAACAGTGAAAACAATACGAGATGGTCTGCAAGCATTGTTTGACCCATCTCCCACACAAATCAGGAAACACTTCCAACAAGGCCACACACCTCCGACGCCACCGCCCCAGTGTAGCTTTCTGGAAGCAGACCGTTCGAGCAGCTAACGCCAGGGAAAAACAGCAGTCTGTCGCTAATGCCTTTCAACAAACGTACAGCATCCACTCAGAAAAGCACAAAAAAATGAGCCGCGCTGTTGGCGTGTTTATTTGTATTAAAGAGGTGCTTTATACTATTTGTAAGAGATTTTTATATGAACGCTTTATTTTGAAGTCTGGCCAGAACAACACAGGAACGTCCGGCCAGACTTCAAAATAAAAGCGTTCATATAAAAACCTCTTAACTATTTTACATTTAACAGTACTTTGAAAAGGCACTTTAAAACTGAGATTTCTGTTTGTCTCTGAACATATTATGATACACTGGACTACAAGTAACACGTCTGAAAACTTATTTTATTGTGTGAATAATTTTAGAAATTTTAGATTTTCTTAAGTTTTTCTATGATTCAAACCGAACCGAAACCGTGACCCAAAAACCGAGGTACGGACCGGACCGTGGGAAAAGTGGACCGTTGCATCCCTAATATATATATATATATATATATATATATATATATATATATAAAGACCCAGCCATGTTTAATCTTCAATGCCCTGCTGTGAGCCCCAGGTGGAGTGAGATTATCAGTGGTCTTGTATGTCTTCATTTTCTAATAATAGTTCTCACAGTTGAATTCTTTACACCAAGCTCCTTACCTATTACAGATTCAGTCTCCCAGCCTGGTGCAGGTCTACAGTTTAGTTTCTGTTGTCCTTTGACAGCTCTTTGGTCTTGGCCATAGTGGAGTTTGTAGTGTGACTGTTTGAGGTTGTGGACAGGTGTCTTTTATATTGATAATGAGTTCAAACAGGTGCCATTAATACAGGTAACGAGTGGAGGACAGAAGAGCCTCTGACAGAAGAATTACAGGTCTGTGAGAGACAGAAATCTGGATTTTTTTATTTTACTAAATACTTTTTTTCACCATAATTTGCAAATGAAATCTTTTTAAATGAGATTTTATGGATTTTTTTTCTCATTTAGTCTCTCATAGTTGAGGTCTATCTATGAAGAAAGTGACAGGAATACGGTTCCAGTCCAATCATGATGTAAATCTAATACGTAGAGGGTGTACTGGTTTGTCATTTTTGTTATTGAATGGGTCACCGATGTCATTAAAACTTCTCTCTTTGTTGATTAAATTTATTGATTATCAAATCAAAGCCAGTGATTGCTTAATCATAACTTCTCCACTGTTTACCTCTTGATATTCAAACAGCTGCCTATTTTCACAGTGTTTTCTAATTACCTTTTCATTTTATTATTGTTACGATCAATCATTGAGAATAATTGAATAATAAAATAAATGTTCATAGCATCCTATTATTATCATATCTTTTTATTCTGCAAACTTTTAAAAATTCTTTTCAGAAGTTTTTCATTTCAGACTTTAAAGCCATGTATTTATATGGTGTGTGTTTATTTTCTACCTTCCTTCTGTACATGTGACTCAGCACACAGGCCCACCTTCCTCCCACACCAGCTGCACTGAATGACTACAAGAGAGGAGAGCTTTCAGTGGGATTAGCTTCACATGGTTTTTTGTTCCCAATTCACTGATGAACATGTTTTTTACATGTTCACATATGGTCATTTCACATTTCAAGTTTTTTTCTGTAGGGTAAACACGTCTCTCTGATTGGTTCCTGCCTGAGGAGGCTCAGCTGTACCATCACCCACTGCCTTTTCATCAGATGCAGGTAAATCCAGGGAGAGGCGTTTTTGGACTGAGGGGGATAACTAGACACTCCGCTGACTTCAAAGAACAAACTAGGTGGTAACATCTTTGTGTGCTAAAGCGCCTGCAGACAACATGTGAGCAGCAGATCCTTTCCGTCACTGTATGAGCAAATTTAGTTCTGATCTTATCTCTTTAATGGGACCATAGTTATTGTTCAGCTAATTATGGAGGTGTTCAAGTTTTACATTTCCTGGAAAACAAAACCCCACTGATGACTCATTCCTGACTCAGAGGGCGTGGACTTGTTTTATCTTCAGCTAAACACTTGATTGAATTTCCGTGGTCCCCCTACAGCACTATAAATTTAAACCAAACGCCAATAGGGTCCAACAGCAGCACTTCATACTTCTTCCCCCAGGCCTCTCCTGTGCAGGTATTATTGCCTCCAGCTGGTTGGAGGATGACAAAATGTAGTCTTTTCTTTCAGAAATCAATACTAGATTTAAAGCCTCAGGAGGAAGAAGATCTGAGATCCTGAATGTCTAAATATAGTGTTTTAGTACTGTTTTAAATTAAGCCAGTAAAGCTGTAGGACTTGGTCATAGTACAATAAAGTTCTGAGCAAATTTCTTTGACAGCAATTATTGATTTTATCTTCCAACTGGTGGCATTCCTGGATCTTCTTTATAGCTTAGCTTAAATCAAACTGATAGTGCTAATACTAAAAGGAAGAATTGCTGATTTGAATTAAGAGTACTCATCTTCTTTACCTCAAAATCTTTAAGAAAATCATTTTAATAAAGAGAAATCACCAGTTTGTCATTTTTCTCCAGAGAGGTCCAACCCTGGTTCTTCAGGTTCACTATCCTGCATGTTTTAGATGTTTCTCTGCTCCAGCACACAGAGTTTGGGCTAAAATCTCACACAAGTGAATATTTTCCTCACTGCTTTTCTAGGCCTTAAACTGAAATGCAAGAAAAGTTTGCTTTTTGTAATTCAAACCGTTTATTTTGATGAAACTGTTATGTTTAGCATGCATTTGTTAAACCACCTGTCTTGATTTTTGCACTCAACCATCAGCGACAGCTGGTGGTTAAATCAGAAAAAAAAACTGTAACATCATGAAAGATCGAAGGTCAATTTTCTGCAAAGTAGAAGAGAAAAACTGGCTGGTGAACTGTTTGAAAAACAAACATTAATTTTGTGGTGGAATAATAAATTATTTTACTCAAAAATTGAATTTAGATTATTTAATAGGAAGCTATATTTTATAAGAAAATTTACTTTTTTAAAAATTCAACTGGATGACATTTCAGTGACTAATATAAAACAGTTGAAGATGCTGGTTGCAAACAGATATTCATGAGAATATCACACAAAGAGTCTTACTCTGTTTTTACAATTAAACAAATAGGGACAAAATCAAGGTGAAAGGAACTGCTTCATCATCAAACATAAAAGAAATCCTCTTTTTAGCCCTGACTGGTTTATAAATGGAGAAACAGGTTCATAAAATGCTGCCAGCTTTCAAACAAAGACCTTCATTGATCAAAGAGGTTGGAGGAACCTTTAGTTCAGATGCATGAACCATTATGAGAGTAGCATTTGGTTCAGGCTATTTCATGAAGCAAGAACACAAAGCAGTTCAATAACAGGGCTGTGGTTTTCCTGATGATGGTTTTTAAGCCAATAACAAATTGTTCTCCTGCAAACTGATGGGAGAGACTGGATTCTATAGTGTATCGGAAAATGTGCTAAAACCGCCAGACTGGAAATAGTATATCAGTCCTCTGTAGTCACACCATTAGTAATCAAATCAAAAAAACTTTATTAATTCCAGAGGGAAACGAGATCTTAAGTGAACTCATTTAGGTGTTTTTCAGATTCTAGACGGTTCCAGGAAGGATCTCCTGTCTGAGTCTCAGCAGACTGAAGACCCTCCTGGTGAATTATTATCTCATGTAGAGGACGCTCAGGGTTGATTTTAATTACTTGGTATTAATTATTAGTTTGATTACTCATAATGCAATATGTTCAAAATGATTTGCCGACCCTGCATTTCACCTCCCACATAAATGGCAGTTTGGATTATCAGCACATGTGCAGATAATATATGCATATAATTAATTAACCAGCAGACATATGGTAGTCTTATCTTGAATAAACATAAACCGTTTTGCCAAAGCCTAAACGGCTCCACTAGGTTGGGGCTGCCATGTAAGGCAATGCCTGAGGGGTGGCAGGGGAAAGAAATCATTCTGGAGACTGGAGTGGAGGCAAAAAGCCCCGGGATTCTAATTAGTATGCTTTAGGTGGTAAGAGCTCAGGTGGACATCAACAGCATGCTACAGGATATGGTTCCCTATATATAAATATAACCTTTAATTCTAGTCAGTGTCTCCTGTGCATGCAGGATTCTACATGTACCCTCTGCCTGTCAGCATCCTCATTCCTGCTTCCGTTTCCAAGTAACTGCAGGATGTAATCAATTCAAGGCCTGCACAGCAGCAAGAAATCTATAGGAAAAGACTGCCTTCCATCCAGTGCTCTGAGTCATTGGCAGGTTAGAGGATCATGCTGCAAACCAGTTCTATATGTAATGGGGAAATGACATATCTACACTCAGACATCAGAACCAAATCAACCAAAACACTCATGAAGGAAAACAAGGTGAAATCCTGAATTAAGTTCTTTTGAAAGAAGGAAAAAACACTTGTTTCTGTTGGTTTGAGAGGCTTGTTAGTTTTAAGGTGAACTCCCCATCATGACTTAAAGGCTGTAACATCCAATTCTCTCTCTTTCAAAAGCAAGAGGCACATTGGCACTAAGGAGGGTGACAATTTCATTTTTCGGTAGTAATTTTTCAGCATGGGGGAGACAGACAAGTGAGGTGTAATGATCTGATCCATGTTGGGAAAGGTCAGAACTAAGATAAATGTCATCACAGCTGAATCCAGAGGAGTTATCAGGACTTCAGGAATAAAGACGAGACAGGTATCGACTCCCTGTGTGTTGAGCCGACCCCTGCTGCGTCAAATCCATTGGCCATTGACAGATGTTATTAATAAAGTCATTCAAAAGGTTAATTTTCATTTCTCTGGCTAAGCTGAGTGGATAATGTGTTAGGAAACAGCTCTGGCCCTGATGGAAGAAAAAACAACAACAACAACAGAGAATATTAAACATATTATAAATAGTCCAAGCAATGGTTTCCTTATACAGACTGAATCAACCTCATGATGCTAAACCACAAGCTCAGTGACTGATCTCAGTAGAGATACCAGGCTGCAGCACTGCAGAACTTCTGCTGCAGCCTGGGATACTTTCAGCAGGAATATCATCATGAATTTACTAGAATAATGATGGTATTGAAATTAAAAATGGTATAAAGGTCTTTAAAATAAAATCACATCTAAAAACTTCTAAGAAAGCTTTGAGTTTGACATTGTCCAATGTGTCTACAACAGACCATATTCTCACAAAATCCTGGTCAAAGGACCTATGAGCAGTTTGTAATGAATTTATATGTTTGTGGTTCACAAAGCTGTTAAAACATGAGATCATGAAAACGTTATATTTACTCAGTGACTCGTCTGTGAAGCATTGTTTCTTGCGAGGTAGTTGTTTGTTTTTGAGTCATGGTAAAATGCATGCTGTTCATACAAATCAGTTCTATTGTGATATTCAAAAACAGCATAAACTTTAAAATGGAAATGCTCTGGTTTATACAATACAACACAATAAAAAGGGTGCTGCAGCAAATTACCACTATCTGTTTCCTGGCATTTTGTCACGGTTTCCCCTCCTTCTGACCGCTCCTCCCGCTAAGACTCCATTTCCCATCATCCCTCTGGCTTCACCTCCTCTATAAATGACCCTTCACCCCACACACCTGTGCTCAGTCATCGATTCATTCATTCATGCTACGAGCTTCATCCGAACCTACCAGGCTTCCGAGCTTCATCCTCAACCTACCAGTAAGTCAGTTTTACTACTTACTTATCGGAGTAGTCCCGCGGCCTCGCTTCCATCGAGAACCGCACGGCTGCTCCGAGATTAACTGCGTGTACGCGAACGCTCAGCGCTAATTACTGCCGCGTTTGAGCCGCACACACGCTACACTCAAACTCACAGAGGTTTCAGCCGATCCGATCTGACAGGATGACTGAGCCCACAACCGACCCTGCTGAGTTTGAGCGGATGCGTTCTGAGCTGACCCACCTGCGTTCAGTAGTGGACCGCCAGAACCTCCGGATCGAGTCGCTGAACAACACAGTGCTCCAGCTCACGGCGTCCGTCACCGCTCTCCAGCGGCACCAAACGGTTTCAGCTCTGGAACCCCACATCCACCTTCCGGACCGCTGGAACGGGATCGACGGCCGCCCCGATGGATTACTAGCCTCGCTGGACATGTTGTTCGAGTGTCAGCCGACCAAGTACACCTCAGCCTGCTCCCGTGTAGCTCTGTTAACATCGCTGCTGACCGGCCGAGCTCAGGAGTGGGCTGCAGCTCTGTACAATAATAAATCCCCTGCCTGCAACGACTATCCGGCGTTCGTCAAGGAGCTGAGGAAGACGTTCGTTCCTCCCAGCAGCGAGATCGGAGCCGAGTCCCAGCTGCTCAGACTCCGTCAACGGGCCCGTCCTGTGTGCCAGTACGTGGCGGAGTTCCGGACCCTCGCCGCTAAGCTAAAGTGGGAGGACGCGGCTCTGAAGTCCGTGTTCGTCGAGGGGCTTGCCGATTACATCAGGGACGAGATGGTGGGCCGCGAGCTCCCCAACACTCTGGACGCTGTAGCGGACCTGGCCCTACAGATCGACCGACGCGTCCTCACTCGCCCCCGCTCCTCGAGAGCCCCTCACCCCGCTGCTCCGGCGGCTCGACCGGTCTCTCCCGGCGCGGCCACGCCCCTCGCCTCTAAAGAGGAACCCATGCAACTGGGTCACCTGACCCCAGAGGAACGGCAGCGCAGATGGAGAGAGGGACGGTGCGCCTACTGCGGATCTTCAGAACATCGCCGTCCTCAGTGCCCACTGCGGCCACCGTCGGGAAACGACGAGACCCGGTAAACGTCGGGGGTGTTTTACCGGGTGCTGCCACTTCCCCCTCAAACCGTTTCCTCCTCAAACTAACCCTCCTATGGGACCAGGGGTCAACTGAACTTGAAGCTCTGTTGGACACAGGAGCAGCCGACAACTTCATAGACCAGAACCTGGTCCACCGTCTCCAGATCCCCCGGTGCAAACTGGACCGTTCGGTTCCGGTCACCTCAGTGGACGGTCACCCCCTTCGTCCTTTCCCGGTCCAACATCAGACCCAACCTATCCAGATGAGAGTGGGGGACCACCATGAAACCATTCAGTTCCTCATCATTTCCGCTCCCTCCACGCCTCTCATCCTGGGTCACCGGTGGTTCTGCCTCCATGACCCGCACATCTCCTGGTCCACCAACCGTCTAGTTCACTGGGGCCCCACGTGCCATCACCACCTCTCCTGCTCCCCCAGCAGAACCACCATAACACCCAACCTTCCTCAGACTCCGCTGGAGGGCGTCCCTGCTCCCTATCAGGACCTGGTCCGGGTCTTTAACAAAGAGCAGGCCTCTACCCTGCCTCCTCACCGCCCCTACGACATGGAGATCCAACTCCAACCGGGTACCACGCCTCCGCGTGGCCGCCTGTTCTCCCTGTCTCCCGCCGAGACCCGCTCCATGGACGAGTATGTCTCAGAGGCGCTCCAGCAGGGTTTCATCCGTCCGTCCACCTCCCCAGGGGCTGCCGGTTTCTTCTTTGTCAAAAAGAAAGATGGGGGCCTACGGCCCTGCATAGACTACCGGGGCCTGAACAAGATCACCATCAGAGACCGTCACCCCCTGCCGCTCATGTCCACTGCCCTCGACTCTCTCTCTCAGGCCCGTATCTACACTAAACTCGACCTGAGGAGCGCCTACAACCTGGTGCGTATTAAGAAGGGGGACGAGTGGAAGACCGCCTTCATCACCCCTACAGGGCACTGGGAGTACCTCGTCATGCCCTTCGGCCTGTGTAACAGCCCCGCCGTGTTCCAACGTCTCATCAACGACGTGTTAAGAGACATGTTGGGCCGGTGGGTGTTCGCCTACCTCGACGACATCCTGATCTACTCCCGATCAGAGGCCGAACACGTCCACCACGTCCGGGCTGTGCTCTCCAGGCTCCTGGAGAACCGCCTCTTCTGCAAACTGGAAAAGTGCTCCTTCCACCAGACCTCCGTGGCCTTCCTAGGCTTCATCATTTCGTCCGAGGGCCTCTCTATGGACCCCCAAAAGGTCCGCGCCGTCGCAGATTGGCCTCACCCCACCAGTCTCAAGCAGCTCCAAAGCTTCCTGGGGTTCGCCAATTTCTACCGCCGCTTCATTAAGGACTACAGCTCCATAGTCGCTCCGCTCACCTCTCTAACCAAACCAACCAATCAGCCCCGTCCGTTCTGTCTTCCCCCTACCGCCAACCAAGCCTTCCGAGACCTCATTGGACGGTTTACCTCAGCACCCATACTGCTCCACCCAGACCCCCTGAGACCCTTTGTGGTGGAGGTCGACGCCTCCGACGTAGGCGCCGGCGCCATCTTGTCTCAGCGGGGTCCCGACCAAATACTCCATCCCTGCAGCTACTTCTCCCGCAAGTTCTCCCCCACTCAACAGAAGTACGGTGTGGGAGACCGCGAGCTCCTAGCCATTAAGTGGGCTCTCGAGGAGTGGAGACAGTGGTTGTTGGGGACGGTGGAGCCGTTCACCATCTGGACAGACCACCAAAACCTCATCCACATCCAGTCCGCTAAACAGCTCAACCCTCGCCAGGCCCGATGGGCCCTCTTCTTCGAACCCTACAACTTCCTGCTGTCCTATCGACCCGGTTCCAAGAACCACAAGGCTGACGCTCTGTCCCGCCAATTCACGCACTCCGCTCCCTCTCCAGACCCCAGTCCCATCTTGCCGTCCCAACGGTTCCTGGCCCCTCTCCACTGGCCCCTGGAGGACTCTATCCGAGCAGCACTCCCCAATGACCCGGCTCCTCCAGAAACTCCCAACAACCGCCTCTACGTTCCCACAGGCTGTCGTCAGGAAGCCCTCACGTGGGCTCACTCCTCACCTTTGTCCGGCCATGCGGGCTTCGCCAGGACCCTCAAGCTCCTCCAGCGGGCCCTCTGGTGGCCGCAAATGGCGAAGGATGTTAAGGAGTACACCTCTGCCTGCGACGTCTGCGCCCGCTCCAAGTCCCTTAACCAGCCAGCCTCTGGGTCCCTTCAACCCCTTCCAGTCCCTAAACGGCCGTGGTCCCACATAGGACTGGATTTCGTCACCGGCCTCCCAGTCGTGGACGGTCTGGACACCATACTCACCATCACGGACCGCTTCTCCAAAGCCGTCCACCTGGTGGCCCTCACTGGCCTCCCCACGGCCAAGCGCACTGCGGAACTCCTCCTTGAGCACGTGGTGCGCCTGCACGGCTTCCCCACGGATGTGGTGTCCGACCGAGGCCCCCAGTTCACCGCCCGGTTCTGGAAGGCGTTCTGTCGTCTGGTGGGTGCTACGTCCAGTCTCTCGTCCGGCTACCACCCTCAGACCAACGGCCAGACTGAGAGGGCCAATCAGCAGCTAGGACGTTACCTCCGCTGCTTTGTCTCCACCCAGCCGTCGCTCTGGCCCAAATACCTCCTGTGGGCGGAGCTCTCCCACAACATTCACGTCTCCTCTGCCACCAGCCGGTCTCCATTCGAGGTGTGCTACGGCTACCAGCCGCCCATCTTCGGTCACCAGGAACCGGAGGTGGAAGTTCCCGCTGCCCAGAACATGGTCCGTCGGTGTCGGCAGACCTGGGTCAAAGCTCGTGCTGCTATCGCTCGGGCCCAGTCCCTGTACGTCCGCCAGCACGGCCGCCGTCACCGGCCCGGTCCCTCGTTCCAGCCCGGCGACAAGGTCTGGCTCTCCACCTCCAACCTGCGCCTCCGGACCGAGTCCAGGAAGCTCACCCCTCGCTTTATTGGTCCTTATGTCATCGACCACTCCATCAACCCTGTCGCCTACCGTCTTCGTCTTCCTTCGACTCTCAAGATCCATCCTGTCTTTCATGTCTCTCAGCTCAAGCCCTACGTCTCCTCGCCCCTGGTGCCCTCTCTCTCTCCTCCGCCTCCTCGCTTCGTCGACGGCGACCGGGTCTACACTGTTCGGCGCATCCTGGACGCCCGTCGTCGAGGTCGTGGGTGGCAGTACCTCGTGGACTGGGAGGGTTACGGCCCTGAGGAACGCTCCTGGGAACCCGCTCGCTCCATTCTGGATCCGACCCTCATCTCTGACTTCCGTGCCCGTCAGTCTAGGGCTTCTGGAGCCGCCCCTGGAGGGGGGGGTACTGTCACGGTTTCCCCTCCTTCTGACCGCTCCTCCCGCTAAGACTCCATTTCCCATCATCCCTCTGGCTTCACCTCCTCTATAAATGACCCTTCACCCCACACACCTGTGCTCAGTCATCGATTCATTCATTCATGCTACGAGCTTCATCCGAACCTACCAGGCTTCCGAGCTTCATCCTCAACCTACCAGTAAGTCAGTTTTACTACTTACTTATCGGAGTAGTCCCGCGGCCTCGCTTCCATCGAGAACCGCACGGCTGCTCCGAGATTAACTGCGTGTACGCGAACGCTCAGCGCTAATTACTGCCGCGTTTGAGCCGCACACACGCTACACTCAAACTCACAGAGGTTTCAGCCGATCCGATCTGACACATTTAGACCGTGATGGAAACATCATCTGAACATCAGTGGTTGTTTGTGAGTAAAGAGAACAGAAAATGTTAGTGCATCTGTCATTTTATAACATTCAAACTTGCATAAATTAATGAAAGTTTAAAAAATTCATAAAAAACTGCATCAACGTTGGTTCTCACTTCCACATCATTCAAAGTACACATCACCTAAAGCCACTTCAGTCTGTTGCATGTTATTCCAACATAAGCTGATCAAATGTGTTGATTAAAAATCTTTTTACAAGTCTAGCATGACCATAATAACCTCAGCCAGGTGTTTTAAAAGATGCTGGTAAGATAGGTGGATAACAGCTGTCCTTAGAGCTGTGGGGGTCTGAACATGCATGTGAATACTTTAATCAGACTGACAGAAAGCATGTGTTACCAAAACGAAAACTCACTAAATAACTGATTTTCACAGCAGGGGAAGTTCACGTTTTGAGATCTGCATCTGGTTGCTTACAACTATATTTTAAGAGAAAACACACATTTCAAAACTTTTATGAAAGAGTCAAGAAGTTTTAGAAGTTTTGCCCCGATTCTCCCCTTACGACAATCTTAAAAAATGTATCAAATTAATTACAGGCTTTGTAATTAATTAATCACAATTCATTGTATTTTAAAATAACAAGAAAATTTGCCTTAAAAAACTTTTTTTTATTAAAAATAATTTTAGATGGGACAGAATCAAACCTCTAACAGGTAGACTGGACACTCTGAAGGACACAGGATGTGTCCAGCTCTGCTGTGCATCAGGTAATCAGCATAGCAGGAAATTGTGCTGAGAAATGTTTCCCCCAAATGCAAGCTGCAATTAATTACGTTTTTTAACACATTATGTTTTCCTAATTAATTCATCAAAGTTAACGTGTTAAAGTCACAACTACCTACAACACATATAACTTAAAAAGACAAGGCTTGGTTTGAGTTTACTGAAATATATTGAACACTACAAATATGCTGTGTTCCATTTACCTCGGAGGTCGGAACTCGGAACTGGGAATGATGTCACACCTGAGTTACAAGCGTTCCAGTTTGCAAAGTCGGAAAAGCTGGGATACCAAAGTATAAAGTCATTTACAGTTTTATTTCTTCTCGTGTTTGCTTCACACACAAACACATTGCCATTGTTGCCTTTGTTAGCAGCACACATTCAAAACATTGTTTTAGACTTTAATTAATTAGATCATGCAAACACTCTGAAATTGTTTATAGTCATCAGAAACAGCATTACACGTAATTCTGAACGTAGACGCAGCCAAACAAGCAGATCTTGCTAAATAAACATGTTTTCACCACATTTAACTGTTAGTATGAGGAGCCGCCATGTTTTTTCCCAAAGTCGGGACAAAAAAAAAACTCAGACTTTCCGAGTGGGAAGTCCGACTTCTGAGGACAACTGGAATGCAGCAATAGTAATCCTAAGAAATGATACTGGCTCTCAGCAAACGACACATCTACACAGGGTTCCTCCATCAAATCAAATCACAACACAACGTAGTGAGCCCAGTCTGAATCCTTTATTTACCTTCTAATTCTGAAAGCTTTTTTCTCAAATCTCTGTTCATCTTGAACCCTTTGTGTGATTTGTTGGTAAAGTGAGAGTTTTCTTTAAATATTATTAAAATAATCTCAGTGTTAACAGATAATCTTCTGTGATTTAGGTTGTTTAGCTCCATTTAAAACATGTTTGCACAGGAGGCCAGAAGATTTAAGGCCCTGAGGCGAAAAGAGCTGAGAACACAGGGACAATGTGGCCGTGAGCGTCAAAAGAATGAACCCTTATCTCCTCTGCTCCCTGTGATTAGCCCAGACTCTCTCACTTCTTTACTGGAGACATTCAAAAAATGCTGCAACACCGTGATGTGTGCAGGAGAAAAAAACCTAGAATGATTAAATAAAAGAAGATTTGTACGTTTTTATTTACAGTATGTATGCCAGCAAATTAAACTGGTTGATGTGAACTAGAAGAAATCATATTTGTGTTTCTGATTATTTTTGGTTTATTAAAAAACAGAAAGATTTGCATATTCAGAACTCCACATGTGACCTTTACCAGAGCAGTCGAAATAGTTTAGGACAAATAATGTCAGCTTACAGTGAGACAGCCCTGTTACCAACAACATCAAAAGTGTTTAAACTGGGGGGTGGGGGATAACACGTTAATTTTGATTAATCAATTTTTTTTAAAGCGTTAAAAAATGAACACAATTAAAGGGATACTCCACTGGGAAGTGATATTTTGTCTATTGCCATACTGTATTCTTCAGAGTTAGATAAGTGGGCAAAAACAGTTTGTCAACAGCCCAGCTGTTTTCCGGTCCGTGTACTTTCAGGCAGTTCGTTTTTTCGTTTTAAACCAAAAATGGAAAAATGAAAACTGACTAGTATTTTCCATTTTCCGTTTTTAAAGCCAAAATAAAAAATCGGATAACGAGTTGTTTTCTCATTTCCGATTTTGAGCACTAAACGAAAATGGAGAAAACGGATAACGAGCTCGTTTTTCGATTCTGGTTATTTCATTTATTGACAGCTGTTGTGACCCGGATGTTGTCTCTTCGCTGCACACAAGCCCTGTAGGAAGCTCCGTGTTTGTTTAACCAGGGTAGAATTCATTTGATCGTGATAATTACACACTGAAAGGCATCCATTCTTTCTGACGTAGATTTTTATCTGTATTTTGAGCCCGCTAAGGGTGAGGTGGGACAAAATAACATTTTCAGGTCGTCAGAATCCGTTTCCTCAGTGTAGTAAACTGTGACGGACCCAAACAGCTAATGTTAGCCATTAGCTCCCAGAGCGGTGGAAATGTCCTCTGAAAGCTGTGTCCTCAAGGTAAGTCTCGTTTTACTTTGTTTCTGTCCGATCATATGTATTATATTGTATTGTATTTACCGTGGGCATGAACTTTGTTTTTCATTCAAACCAAGCTCTGTTTGAAGCTAACCAGATGTGGCTACGTTAGCTAGCCTGTTATGAGCTCGTCACTCTGTTTGTTTGTGTTGTCAAACTGACTAAGTATCATTTTAATTCTGTACAAATACATGTGTAGTACACCCAAAATCATTGTGTGACCACTCTTGTGTTTATTAGAAAATATCAAAACACTTTATTGAAAACTATAGTCCGAGAATTAATGAAAGGGCTTTAAATTAATTATCCTCCCAGTTTCTTTGAAAAGCCTGTAAAATGTATCCTCAGATAGTACTAGTACTATTACTACAAAATACTTCTGGTTCTGTGGTCTACACAAGTTCCCCACTTACAGCCAGTTTATCAATTTGACAGCAACATTAACTACAATGTTATTCAAATTACACTTGTTTGCAGGACCAGGTTAAATACAGTAGGTAATACAGTAGTTATTATGAGACCTAACTTTTATATGTTTTAAACCCTTGCAGGATGGTTTAGATTCCACCAGGGAAACGGGGAGCAGCCCTGTGACTCGTCCATCAAGAACAGAAGGTGTTCCTTGACTCCTGAACTGAACCACACAGAGGATCGTTACTGTGACGTGTCAGAGGGAGACCATATGAAGCTGACTGCATCCATCACAGCTCTGTTCCATGGGATAAAGATGTGTTCACCTTGTGCACCAGACACAAAACGGTCCCCATGTTCCTGTTGATGTTTACACGACTACTGACCTACCTCTGGTTGAGACATGAACTCTGTCTACTTCTGAACTTGGACACAGCTAATATCAAACACAGTCCTTTTAGGACGTTTCCTGAACAGACAGATCTGGGCATCAGGCAGCACTGCTTTCCCAGAGCAGTTATTTATTATGAAAAAGAAAAGGTAAAAAAAAAAAAAAAGGTTATGATTTTCATTTTTTGGCAAATAAGTTGAAATATTTTCTCCATGTTTATCATTTTTTGACAAATAGTTTCTATTCATACCATCACTGGTAATACTGTTGTTCTTAAAGAGTCAAAAATAAAACCAAAATGGACTGATTTACCATCATGTTGTCATCATCACTGCCAACACATGGGCTGGGTCATCTTTAGAACAACTCACAGTCAGGAGTTTTTAGACTAGTTTGTAGCTCCCAAGGAGTTTGACTCTGGTGTCACTGTTGTTCTTGAACTAAACTACAAACCTGTAGCACACTTTCTCAGAATAAATTACTAGACAGGTATGAGTATTTAAACTCTGAAACCTGTATTTACAGCTAACATTTACAATTTGCATGACTTTTTTTCAATAATTCAAATTTGTCTCTTAAGTCACTCATAAAGATGTAAATTTTGAGATGAAAAATGTTATGTGAATGGCTTTATAAAAAAAAGTGTGCTGTCAATGTAAATACCTTTAATGGTACTCAAAATGCAACTACATCATATAATTCAAAAACAAGTAAAAGAATTAGTTCAAATATCAGTTTAATATGATTTTATTAATCTATTCCAAAAAGAAAACTCTCCAAGTACAAATACAGAAATCAGGACCAACAAAAATGATCATTTATACGGAAGCCCTGAACGGCAAGCGAGGAAAAAATTTTTTTAAGGGTGGCCAATTTTCTAAGTTTGGTCAAAAATATTTTTCCGCTTGACTTTCTGACCAGTACAAACGGAAAAAAAACTTTTTTTTGAAACATTGTCACAACTGGTCTAATATACTTAAACTGTTGTAAAAATGAGAATTTAAAAAAAAAAAACTTTTTTTTTTTCTTTCCACTTAAGCAGCCCTGAGTGGCAACTGGAAAAAAAAATATTTTACTTAGGCTCATTTTCTATTTTTCTTGTAATGCTTTTATAACGCCACCAGAGGGCGAGATTCTTTTTTTTTTTCCTCTCCACTCTTGGAGCCCTGAAAGGCAAACAGAAAAAACTTTTTTTAGAGATGCTAATGCTAATGCTAATTTTGCTAATGCTAATGCTAATTTTTTTTTTTTGTTCGTAGTCTTGGAGCCCTGAATGGCAAGACAAAAAAAATATTTTGGGAGATGCTAATGCTAAAGCTAATTTTTTTTTTCTTTCACATTTTGGACCTCTGAAAGGCAAGAAAATAATATTTTGCAAGATGCTAGTGCTAATGCCTTATTTTTTATTTTTTGTGTACATCATTTGCAGCCCTGAAAGGCAAGACAAAAAAACATTTTTTGTAGATGCTAATGCTAAAGCTAAATTGGTTTATCTGTGTAATACTTATTCCTGCCACCAGAGGGCAAAATTAACCTCTGGTTTTCCCTGATACAAAGCATGGACAGACACGGT
Organism: Callopanchax toddi; assembly: GCA_006937965.1. Taxonomy (NCBI): domain Eukaryota; kingdom Metazoa; phylum Chordata; class Actinopteri; order Cyprinodontiformes; family Nothobranchiidae; genus Callopanchax; species Callopanchax toddi. Next base: position 217,378 of record SSNR01000276.1, on the reverse strand, counting down.
GCTGTGAACTCAGCCATCCTCTTCCAGGTGAGTTTATATATGCATCTATTTTATGAATAATGTACATTTGCACATCAGTTTTAAAAGGGTACATGCTCATTTCATCTTCAAACTAGTTTAAATGTTTCACAGTGAGGT
>SSNR01000276.1:179133-192240 GCA_006937965.1 Callopanchax toddi | reverse complement strand
TATACACATCTCTCAAAGTAGCGTTTATAGGTTGCAGAGATTTGTTGATTGACACAAGCTGCCCCGCAAGCATGCACACATAGAACTGGACTCCAAACCCACCCATTACCCTGCAAGGAGGTGCGCATTAAACATCGCCCCAGGCTCTCCTCTGAGCAGTGGCGGCTGGTGACATTTTTTTTGGGTGGGGCGTATTTGTACAAATCAGTTTTCAGATGTGCAAATAATCACATATCACCACTAGGGCAGGGAATAAAGCAAAATATTTTCATCTGACTGAATATTTTTCTGGTAAAAATCCCGACCACCAGTTCTCTAACAATGTGGAGCTGTTAGGTCTAATTCTACACATCAAGCAGTAAAGAAATTATAAAGTCTTCATAAGGAGACCTTAGAATAATATCAATATAATCAGATACAAATAAAAATAAAAACAACCACAATGTGGTCATAACAAAAGTAAGAGTTTCAAGGAAAAACAACCTGACCTACACAAGGTCAGAAACATAACTTAATATTCACAATCAGCTTTCTACTGACACCACAAACAAATAAATCCATCTCTAACTAACACAGTCAGATAATTAATGTTACAATTCAGACAACAACCACTAACCAAGCAAGTCATGACAATCAGCTCAACTAATGAAGTGAATTAACAACAAAATAAAGACAAATCCACTGATATGTCCCATCAAAATGAGTAAAATTACGGTTTTAGACCACTCATACAAAACTACCATAAAGCACCGTGTGTTTTTTATTAAAAGTGTCATATACAGCACCTCAAAACGGGCTAAACTATATGAACCAACATTCATTCAACAGTATGCATGTCCCTCTAATATTCGGCTACAAAGGCATGTCGCCATTTAAGGTATAAATCCACAAAACAGTAGGTCTCTGCCATTTGCTGATAGGCATTTTCAATAGCAAAAATCAGCGAGACACATTGGTAATAAAACAAAATAAAAAAACAAACGAAGTCACTCACCATGGAGTTGATGAAATCAGGACCCATGGAATAAAACGGCTTTTTGTCACAAGCTGCCAAGAAGGATTCTTTGAATAAATATCCATTTTATTTGTATTAGTTCTCTCCGTCTGCTGCCAGGCAGGAGCAAACGAGTGCTCTGTAGAGCTTCCGGGTCAACATACAGTCTGAGTCATTCAATACGTTTTTCTATTTCTTTTTTTACCTTTATTTGTAATCACTTATGACTTATCAGTGTGTTACAGAGCCATAATTCATGATAAAAACTAAGGTAAATACTTAAATAATAAGCATTAATTCTCCGGTTTTGACTGTGCCGTTGTGCGCATGTCAGGGATGACAGTATGACCTGCGTCCCGATGGCTCTCCTATCTTTTGCATTAAGGATGATTTTCAGTGCGCATGCGTCAGGAAAATATTTCCAGTGCGCATGCGCCATGAGCAGAAAACAATGCGGTGTCTCGGGATGGCGTCCAGTCCAGACATGCACAGTAGATCCCAGAGAAACACGACCTATCGGTCTGGTAAAAAATAGTGAGAAAACGTTTTCTAAACTACACCTAAATGCAGATTATACACAGCACTTATTGTGTATATAATGGATGGCTCATTTAGTTTTATTTTCATGTTAGTTTTTTATATTTTGGGATCCCTATTTCTCTTCTTCTTCCTCTTAGGACAGGTGGGGCGGCGCCCTAGCGCCCCCTATGGACGGGCCACCATCAATAACCCCTCATTTCTCTGTGTCTCCCATGATCTCATAATGAATATAACCGGTGTTCCACAGAGCTGCACTGCACCTCATCACGCCCCCTCACCTGCTCCCTGCAGCTCTGACCGCGGTGAGCTGATTATCAGAGATGCATAGAAGTCCCCCCCCCCCATGTCAAATCATGGTCCCATCGTGGTCCCCACCAATGTCGAGCACAAATCTAATCCATTGTAATGTGGCCAAATATGTCTCGCCCAATGTGCACAAAGACTGGAATGTATACAAATAAAAAATATTTTTGATTTGAATCAATGTCTGTACATTAATTCTTAAACACTTTATCTAGTGAGGGTCATGGAGAGCTGGACCTCATTTATAAAGCTTTGAGTAGAATCCTTACTAAAGTCTACTTAAGCTCAGCCAACAATCTTACTTACGCTAAGTAATTTTCTGACCTATAAGTCTGCGTTCACAATTTAATGAAAACATTTCATTTAATCAGAAGGGGCAATAGATCAGGCCCAGTTCAGCACATAGATCCATAGGATGCTCTAGAGAATCTAAATCAGCTGATCAGCCAGTCATCATCATGGACCTGGAAATCTACGTGGTCTCTAAAACTCTCCCCATCTGGATTCTGCCATTGGCTGATCTTCAAGGAGTGCAGAGCATCCATTAGACAGAGAGTCACTGCAGTATTCATCTGTCTCAGTAATCACAAGAACTGATTCTCACCTGATCACAATTAATGCACCAATAAGAGCAGCTGCTCTACAATCTGAAGACCTATGTATGTACAGACTGTGATTTAACTCCTAAACGCGACATATTTTTGTACAGATTCTCATTTTAATTTGGTTCAACGATGGGGTGGCGGTGACTATTGGTTGTGTGTGTGTGTGTGTGTGTGTGTGTGTGTGTGTGTGTGTGTGTGTGTGTGTGTGTGTGTGTGTGTGTGTGTGTGTGTGTGTGTGTGTGTGTGTGTGTGTGTGTGTGTGTGTGTGTGTGTGTGTGTGTGTGTGTGTGTGTGTGTGTGTGTGTGTGTGTGTGTGTGTGTGTGTGTGTGTGTGTGTGTGTGTGTGTGTGTGTGTGTGTGTGTGTGTGTGTGTGTGTGTGTGTGTGTGTGTGTGTGTGTGTGTGTGTGTGTGTGTGTGTGTGTGTGTGTGTGTGTGTGTGTGTGTGTGTGTGTGTGTGTGCGGGAGGGGGGCATACACTGGAAGAGCATGCTAACTCCACGAAGAGGCTGCAGTGAGATTCAAACCTGCGACCTTCCTGCTCCGAGGCAACAGTGCTACCATGCATAATGCAATTATTATTTATTTATTTATTTTCTCTCATTTTTTGTATTTACTTAGTACAATTTTTTATGGTCGCATTTTATTTGTCTTTCAGTTTTTTCCACATTCTTTATTTATTTGATCAGTTTTTGTATTTTCCTGAAACTTCTTTTTTATTTATCCATTGATTTATTTTCTCCTCTAATATTTCCTTTTTGAATTTCTCTCCTCCTGTTTTCTCTTTTCCCTCATGTCTTCGTTTCTCTTCCCTTCTGACTCTTTATAAAAGGTAAAGTAATAAAGGAGGACGAGGAGGGGAGCCTGGTGGGCGGGGATTCAGATTCAGCTTCTCTCCTATTGGTCAACATCAAGATTCAAGGGCTGTGTCCGAATTCAGGGGTAGGATGCTTATGAGGACGCATTTTGAGACCGATGACGTCACAGCGCCGCGATGAGTGCTGTCCGAATTTGAAGGATGCTCATTCATGCGTCCTCAAATGCGTCCTCGCTCCACCCAAATTTCGAGGATGGGTCTGGTGTATCCTCGCTGGCCAAGGCTATCCCAGGATGCTTTGCGTGCCGGCCGTTGGATTCTACTGATTCATCAATTTTGCATCAGTAGCAGAAAAAACCAGAGAGCAGTCCAGTTTTAAATGTCAGTTTTTCTAAAGATTATAAAAAGCTTGTGTTTAGGAATGTTTTGCTTATCTTTATATGAAGTTTAATAATAAAAATCTCCACAAAAGAGGTTGAATGTTTTATTTTTCATGTAATTTAAGACAAGAAATCAATGTAAGCTAGCTTGAATGTTTTAAATGGAAATTTAGGAAATAAGTCACCATAAAAGAGCTTAAAGAGCGCTGTCACGGTTGCTAAGCGACTGGACTGAGGGGCGGGGATAACTATGAGGCTAGACCGTCTGAATTCAGAGCCGTTTATTTCCGGTCTTCGCGGTCGAGCAAGTCCACGTCCTCAGAAGCATCCTACCCCTGAATTCAGACACAGCCTGGGTCTGTGCCTCGCTTCCTGTTATGGACACATGGTCACAGGAAATCACACATAGTTTAAAAAACAACTTTAAAATATCAGCAGAAATTGGTAGCATTTCTCTTTGGCACAATATGGATGAGCTAAGACAAATAGCTGGTTTTTTATTGATTACCTACTGAGAACGCCAGGTGCCACTGTTGCTGATATTATAGGATCTAGTGAGATTCTCACAGTTGCAGTGATGTATTCTGGGATGTCTCAGTAAAATGAGCAGACGTAATATAGTAAAATGTTAAAACATGGATTCACTGCTCTAAGGACTGTGGAACTGTTCAACCAATCTTTGGTTTTATTCATCCTATGAGTGCTCCTAAAATGATTTGCAATAATGAAGTAAATTAGATTCACAATATATCACAGATGACTCATTTTAGAAACAATTAGAACCTGTTAACACCTGAGACTTTCTTCCTATCTGGAATATGAGACAGACTGTAAGGATGACAAACTGATTTAACTCTGTAAATCTGTTTGTGAGCTATTTGTCATCATGCCAATTAGCCAGAGAAACTCACTTTTCAATTTGCGGGCAATATGAAGTTACCAGTGACAGCATGTGCTCAGCTATAATGTGTTGAATCAAGGACTGTTTAAAAATGTGGATGAATGAGCTTAAAAAAGAGCAAGTAAGGAATAAATCAGTGTGCATGAAACAAAGGAAGCGGAGTGATCACGATGCCTTTCAGTGCAGAATGAAGAAAAAGACACAGCAGCTGATGTATCTATAGTCTGGATGCATGATTGACCCACTTTTGGGAGCAGGAAGCATGTTTGCCCCATAAACTCAATGGAGACCATGAGAGGTTTAAGCTGGGTTTTGATTTCACTAAGAGAGAGCTTACACACTAGCTTAGCCTCAGCCTTGGATAGCCTCCACGCTGCCTCGGATTGGTGGAGAGCCATAGGAGAGACGGGGAGTCGGAACGGAAGACTGAGGACGGATTCTGGTCACAGATGGTTCCACTTGGCATGTGTGTGTGTGTGTGTGTGTGTGTGTGTGTGTGTGTGTGTGTGTGTGTGTGTGCGTGCGTGCGTGCGTGCGTGCGTGCGTGCGTGTGTGTGTGTGTGTGTGTGGGCAGTAATGCAAAAACCAGCTCCCAAATACATTTTGGCATCGTTTTATCAATGAAATGAGTAAGTCCGCTGTGAGGTTTCAAATGACTTTACTCATCTCTTCTTCAATACAGTGGATATTTTCTCATTGGCTGCTGCTTTGTTGCCCCACTTTCTTCCTCATTGTCATGCTTGCCCACCAGTTTACTCATCTTCCCTTTTCCACTTTCACCACAGCTCCCATTTTAATCGCGCCCACCCCTCACTCTTAACCCTACGTCTCTCTCCTCCCTCTGTCTGTAAAGAATGCATCACTGGAGATAGCTGAACAGCTCTCTTTTTCTGGCCGACTCCTGTTTAGTCTCTAATAGGATTTTCTCCAGGCTTATTTTCTGCTCTTTGTCCTCCGTCCTGGAATGAAGTCTTCTTGCAGCCAATAGTGCAGGTGGTGGGCAGTAAATTATGCACACTTCCCCCTGAGCTACTCAGCATCAGAAGTGAGTGAAAGAGGGAGTTACAAGCTCCTGCCACCAAACTGTTTTTACTAACAACACTACCTCTCACCAAACCACAAACCGCCCTCCTTTTTTCAAACACACATCTAAATGAAACCACAAGTGGCACCCACACATTGCAGCATGCAAACACACACATATTCATAACATGGTGCACAAACAAACAAGTCCTCTCCCTGCATTTATACACCCACTCTGCCTCCCCCACCACTGCATCAGTGTCATCTCAGTACACTTTAGGCAGCTCAATAACAGTAAAACATAATAGTGTGTACAAAGAGAAATGATGCTTGTATCATGTGGGGCTGTGAAGCATTACCTCAGACACAGGCCACAGGCCTCATCAGCATCAATCTGATTGTACAGGACACACCCTGTAGGCCACAACCCCCTCCCTCCCTATACGTCTAACTATCTGTCAGTCTCTCCTGCCTTAACAGGTAGAACAGTATTGATGGCTAATCCCTGGTTGTGGTTGGGGCTGTCTGGGGGTCGTGGCGAAGCACTAACATCTGTCACAGCACTCTCTGCAGCTCTTTATAAATCTGTCACACCAAAGACGATGGGAACATGAATTAGACATGGGGGCAAAGAAACCTGTTTAGTAAGTAAAAAACACAAGTTGTGTGTTCTCATGCATGAGTAACAAGCATCTTGTTGAGTTTATGTGCAGCCTGCCAGCAGGTGTCCTGACAGACGTCAGTTTTTTGCTCCTTCGGCTATTCGTCATACATCAGATGTTGCTGTCGTAGTGGGAAATCAATACAGGTGCTAAATGTCTTTCAAACAACAAATACAGGAAGCAACAAAGACAAATATGACCTGTTTGTTTTGCAATCATTGGCTGACAGTGCAAAATGACCCAAATGGTATTCTCTGCAGGTAGGTTTAGTAATCCTCGTGTTCAAGATGGATCATGGGAGGAAAGAACAGTCAAACGTCTGGAAGGATTTTGATGCACTGTGCTCATTAAAAACGTCTCATGACTTTTTTCTTTTCTTGCATTTGTCCTTTAGAGACAGACCGCCATGATGCCACCCAGAAGCCATCAGTCATCCCTACACACAATGACCCCCTCAGAAGATCCTCCATCAGACGTGTCGTTTGAAAAGCAGTGAGCTTACTTTGAAGTCTGCCTTCAGCTGAGGCAACATGGGGAGTGTAATGAATACATAAATGAACAAAGACTCAACGGGGCTGCCACTGTTTCTAATTAGAGTAATGTAGTAACTCTGATTAGTTCAAAAAACAAACTGCAGGGGATGGATGGATGGATGGATGGATGGATGGATGGATGGAGGGATGGATGGATGGATGGATGGATGGATGGATGGATGGATGGATGGATGGATGGATGGATGGATGGATGGATGGATGGATGGACACATGTTTTCTGTTCTAACTCGTTTCTGATGTGGTTTCAGATTAAAAGCTGCTTCATGAACTTAATCAACAAATTGTCTGACTCCAGAGTTAATATCATTTTTGGAAGGGTTTTTTAAAGATGTGTAAATGCTTTGAGCATTTTTCAAGGTGAGCCTCACAGCCAAATGACACACCAGATGAAGATGTTGAGACTATTTGGTGCAGATCTGTCCCTTTGCAGGAGGGAAATGCTAAGAGTTAGCATTAGCACAGAGCAGAAAACCTGAAGTACAGAACTGATCCAGCATTTAAGCCTTGAACTTTTTGCATCTCTCCACTTCTGTATTCTGCTCTCCTTCTCTGTCAGGTGAAGCTCAGATGCTAAACATTGCTGACTCTGACTAATCTAAAGAAAACATATATATTTTAATGTAAAAACCTGTGTCCTAGGTCCAGGAGAAGAGTCCAGTTGTGTATAAGGAAATGCTCTGATACGTGTTATGAAACTAAAAGAGGAAATGTGCAATAAGAAAAATAGCATAAAAATAAAGAAAAAAACAAAAGCTGCAGAAAAATAGAAGCCAGAACATAAAACGTCAATATCAGTGGATTAGAGCAAAAAATGAGCAGATAGGTAACTACAGTAATAGAAACACTTGTAGAACATTAACACGTGCGCGCTCTTTAAATCACACATTTTTTAATGCAGTGCAACACAATCAAATGCATAAATATAAACATGTAGACAAGCGTATTAGGAGATGTCTAATCAGCTCCGACCCACCAGGATGGCTCAATATCAGGATACACTCAGCTACAGGATGCAGGGCATTCATTTATTTGTTTTCACGCGTCACCATGGAGATGATTCTTTTTAACAAATAATCCTAGAAAAGGTGATGAAATCTATAATTAAAGTGGGTTATGTGCTGTTTTCAGATGGCTCTCTGTAGCCTCTTAGTACTCTGAACATCTGATGCTAATCAACCAGGAGAAGAATGAGCGCTTTTAAACAGCTTTTTACAGATTTATTCAAAAATGGCAGAAAACAATTTTTTTTTTAGTTTGGAAAAATCCTGTTAAAACCTTTAGAAGAAAGCTGCCATTTGTACTTCTTTAACTGGAACACGTTTATGGATTTTGCACAAACAATCTGCAGTTTAAGACTACAACATGCTGAACAGTGGCCCTCACTTTGTGAAGGGATTAAATGAAAGGAAAACTACAGCTGCAACATCACTTAGCTGATTAAGGCACCAGTAGCCTTTACACAGCCCAATGAAGAGCTTATGATGGATTAAAATTACAGCTGGGTAATTAACAGGACTGGTGAAATGACCCGATCATCGTCCCTGTGTGTGGAGCTGGTAGAGACATAACAACACAAACAGATCCATTACTAAGATTTATGCAGCATTATTCTTTTCACTGGGACAATAATAGTTAAAGGGCAGCCTTACATCACATACGGAGAACAGCCTGTAATGAGTTGTCATGACTACAAAACCAAATGTTAAATTACAAATGCCCAAACTTTCAAAAGAACCATTATTTCAGCAAGTTTTTTTATCTGAAGAGGAAAATGAGCCAAAACCAGAACTGAGCTCCAAGGTTCTCAGAAGATATCTTGAATTTAAAGGACAAAAATATTAAATCGTCCTTGACTGTACCTCGACAGGGGTCAGGAGAAAACAGTTGGTGTTGTGGCAGAAGATGACGCAGCGAGACACAACGATTTACCGTGAGCTGGAGGAGCAGGAAGCCTCTGACAGGTGGATCCACTTTCTACCTGCTTTCACATATTTATTATAATCCAATGAAAACCTTCAGAGGTTCAACAAAATAGAAGACTGTCACACAGTGGCTTGAAAGTCATCCCAAAGGCAATCCTGCAGACATGTAAAAGCCTCTATGTAATGTGTGTTCAGTTCAGCATTCTGATTGGTTTTAACTGTGAACTCAAACCCTGGGCTGCTGTATATTTAGCCTCACAGGCTGAACTTATAATAGTCCAACTGGAGCACTTTATAGACATTTAGAGGCGATGAAGATTATTGACTCTGAGGATGTCTTGACATTTGAAACAGAAGCTTGAAGTCTTTACTGATGTCAGTAGAAATCCCTGAATAGAAATGTAAATCTACAGTTCAACTTTCAATTAAATAATCACAGGTTGGAATTTACATGAAGAGATGGAACGTTTGAAACTTTCATCTCCTACAGACGGATCCTCTGGGACGGCAATAAGCTCCTACAAGCTGTGTTTTATCTGCTCTAGAGGTAAAATCTTTAAAGAAATGTGAAAAAATCTGAGGTGAAATCTCAAGTTGTAGCAGAAACTATAATCCCTTTCCTTTCACCGACATGCGTCAGTCTTTATATGGAAAGTCTGTTTCCCCAACAAAACCTCATTATGTCACTTCTGCTCAACTTTGACAATGAATTATATACAATTATATAGAATCTATGATTATATAAATCTACAAGCAACTGAATTAGCTAATTATGTCATACAGTTGCATCTTTTGTCTATAAATTTGCATGTGAAAATATAGAAAACTGATGTGAAAGCTATAATTCACATGACACAGCCGTCAATTATGAGAGGCATCCTGAGTTTTCTCTATGCTGTTAAATTTGGTGTCTTTATTCGTTGTGGTGGCTCTGGACTATAAATAGGACCACATCTGCCAGGCGTGTGGTCAGGCGGTGTATGCAGCCAGCTTTGAGCTGTCGTCTGAGAACGATAAGAGCGTGGGCAGGCTGAGTGTTTCTGTGTGCATGGTGACTCTGTGGCACGCTCATTAATACCGTACATGTTCCACCATCACAAGGACAAAACAAGTCAAATGAGGGGAAGCATGACAATGCAACCACTCCTTCCAGACGGTGGACCGCCTCACTGTCGTTACGCTCCTTTAGTTCTTATTTAGTCCACTCGTGTTTACTTGTCTCTGATTTTTTTCCTCACTCCAGTCACTTGTATTCATTGCTGTTGTATTTTCCTATTTGCTCTTTGAGGGCTTAATTGCATTTCCTTGGTTTTTTTACGCTGCATCCTCCACATTTGTCATCTCATCCTCATTCTCCTCACTCTTCTTCCCATCTGTTTATACCCATCCTCTCCTCCTCCCTCCCTCCCTTTTTCTTGATGCTGTGGCAAGGTCCTGACTGCAACTCACAGCGGACAGCAGCGAACAAAAGAGCATATCCAGAGGTTAACTTTAGCCCTTTGTCACTCAACACTCCCCATCCTGTCTTGCCTCTAGTGGAGGAATGTGTGGCCGTTCATTGATCCCAATGTCATCGACTTTCTCATTCCTTTCCAGAAATTGAACCTCCCTTCTCCTCCCCGAATCACTGATTCCTGTGAATATCTGATTATCGGGAGCGTAGCTGTAAATAATAATTAAGCATGTTAAAAGATATTCAATAAAAAAGTGATAAAAGCAAGTTCAGTCAGAGGACAGTAATGCTGAATATAAAAAACATCACCAAGACTTTCTGAAGATTGTGCACTTTGGATTTGTGTTGATAACATAAAAAATGTCTCCATATTGTCAGAATAAATCACTGTTAAGATCATTAGCAGAAGTTAAGTATGTTTATTCTCCAGCAAGTGTAAAACTCATCTTTCTTCGCACTGCTGGGTTAATTAGCGTAAAGAACAAATGGCGAATGATTTGCTAGTCACTCACTTTAATTACTACACTTTTGCAGCAATGGCAACAGTTAAATAAGTGAAGGCGCACATATCTAGAACACATTTCACTCTCCTCTCTGCAGCGAGGAGCTGGAATCTCTCTGGATCCTTCAGATTTAATCAAATAAAATAAAAAACAGCACAGGCCTGCTTCAAGTGAGAGTTTGAGTTTAAAGAGTCGCTGTGAATTAGAACACTAGTTATCTGTGACATTGTTAAAGACCACAGCTAAATGACAACGAGATAATTATAGCAAAAGGGGAAGACGTATTATCAGCTTTCTGCGCCTGTCAGGAGCACTATTAATAGCAATGACTCATCAAAGCCTGGGTGCAACTGGGGGCAACAGTACAGACTTTGTAGGGAAGAGCAGGGGACACAAACAGCTTCTAAAGGTCCCCAGGAACCTATTAAAGTCCTAATGATTCATTTTAATAGACACTATTTTTACAGTCAACAGGGCCAGATTTTAATGTCTGAGACGAATAACCTTGGCAAAAATTCTGATGTTAATCATTTGCCTAATACTATATATGTGGGTGTGCACCATCTAACAATACATGGACGCCAAATGAGACAAACATAATATCTCAAGCAAAAAGCAGAAGGGTGATAGAAGTGAGGAAGACAGTGATGCTCTCATTATTCAAAGAGGCTTAACGAGCCAGCAGCATTTCCCTCTCCTGAAATGAGAAGGTGCCAGAGCAACATTTGATCATCTCAGATGATTTTTGTGTTGTTCCTCACATTATCTGGAAGCTTCTGTGCTCTAACTCAATGCTTCCACCTAGCTTTTATACCACAGAAGACACCTTGCCGTGGCAACACTAGAACACACACAAACATCTCCCAAACCAACGGAAACATGCTCCTCTAAAAGCTATCAAGATTTCATCAAAAACACCAGATGTTTAGCTGGAGGTGAGTGAGAGAAAAGAGAAGGTCTCTGCCGTGTCCCAGACCCTCAAACAAGGGGTAAGAAAGACTGTTAGAGGGGTCACTTACCTTCCTGCACAGCCTGGAAGGGGTTGTTGGGCTCAATAAGTTTCACAGAGTGAGTGATTTTCTCACTCTGCAGAATGTCATCATTCAGACTTAGGTCTGAGATGGCAAGCTGGAAAATCTCGTCGTCTCTCACGGCGTTTTCCTCAAAGATGGCACCTGTTGGGGAAAACAATCAGTTATTTGGGAGGAAACAGTTGCAGCAGGAGGAGGTAGATGGTCTAAAACACCTGTGTTGACGCCTGTTGAGCGCCATGTTGTCATTTATTGATCAATTTGAATTCCTAAATGTGAATCTCCAGTTAACTCCAACCATATTTCAGCTCTATAGAGAATTGCACAACTTGTGAATATAATTGTTTTTAATGAGTGAATTTTCTGCAGCAAAACTGATGTACTTTGTGTTCATTAGTTTATTTGCACCCTATAGGCCTGATGCAGGAGGCAGAATGTAGCTCAGCTGTCTTTACCTCCATGTTTATCAAATGGTATCAGCCTATTTTGATTGATCACAGAAACGGGTTTATAAAGGGGACACACAGTATAATAGGGGAATCCTAACACTGTGCAGAGCATCAGCCAGTATGAACTGGATGCTGTATAGTGACTGAGCACCTGCTGCTTGCCAGACTGTTGCAGTAAACTTAGAGCAGCAGCAGCAGCAGCAGCGGAGGAGCATCAAGATGGAAATTCAGCCACAGTGACATTGACATTTTTATCTGAGATTAGTAGCCGGTCATTACGAGCGGTGGTGTGACTGTGGGAAAGAGGGGGAGGATGAAAATCGAGGCACATATTCAGCTAAATGAAATCAGGAGCAGTTTGAACATCATGAGCTGAAGCACCCCCACCCTGTCTCTGCATCTCCAGTTTGAAGTTAGAGTACAAAGAGGCTCTATGCCTTTTGCATCTAAATCCCAAGTCCACCACATTCCCTCTCTCTGCTGATTCACATTGCAGTCACGTCCTGCTGAAAGTTGAAGCTTCAGAAGACGCAGCTCGGTCTAATAAAGCTTCAGCTGGACATCAGTCTCTTAAAGCTTTAATAAAACATCTGCTCACTGCCCTCCCTGTCTGGAATATTAGCATTTTAATTTGAAGCCAATCTCAAAAAGTGTTAAATTACTGCAAAAACATACTAGAATATGTAAATAATACTAACAAATACCAACAGACTGGACGCGGCTGGAAATCTGAGGTGGAATTTGACCAAACATCAACTTTTCTTTTCTGCTGGTTTGAGAATCAAAGTGTTGCTTAAAGACAGGAGGCTCATCCCGCCCTCTCACACCTCGGAGGCATCAAGCGGCGGAGCTTTATTCCCACCGGTCTGCTGTTTGATTGGGGCTTACCGATATGAATGATCGAGTCCGCCTTGGCCGAATTGCGCTGCAATATCCAAAAGGAAAAGAAGATCAGCAGCAACTCCATGTCGG